>JAOPJI010000069.1:4669444-4684345 GCA_027122695.1 Merluccius productus
CTGTTTCTGCAATAAAATTCTCTAAGACCCCCCCCCCTCCCGGCTTATATTACCCTTCCCCACACCCCCCCCCCCCCCACACACACACACCTTCCTCCCTCCCCAGAGTACCTGTGCAGGTACACGGTGCCGTGCCTGCTGGGGGTGGCGCGCGCCTTCGGTCGCTACAGCAACACGGAGGAGCCCCTGCTGTCCAAGCTGTTCCCACGGCCCATCCCCCCCCTGCTGGCATCGGCCGACGACGGGGACGCTGCGCGCCGGCGCTCCTTCAGCGACTTCCGCTCCATCTTGCCCAGCTCCTTCCTTACTGTGTGCCAGGGGGAGTCCGCCAAGCACAAGGGCTCGTCCGTCTCCAGCGCGTCCCAACAGGTACATGCGCCGCTCACGGACGGCCCACGCACATACCGTCAGTGCTTTGCCCTAACGACGCTGTGGACATGCAGTTTCGGGCACGTGTCGCACTCAGAGGTGTGCGACACATCGCGGTATGAGCTGTGAACACGCGAGGGCCGCGGGTTACGTCATTTTGAGCGGCGTTTTGACATTTACCAATAAATGCTTTAGTCACAGAAAATCTATTGAGGGGAGGAAAAATGGGGCAAATAAGGTCCCCACAGTGGGGATATATATAGTGACACTGAATAAATGACATCAGCAAATGTAAAGTATAGGTGTTGTTGTATAACAAACGCACTGAGCTTTTATCTACATCACAAGGCTGTAATTAAACTATTGGGAGTATTATCTAGGACAAGAAAAAGTTGGTTATATGGAAGTATAATAATCCGATGTGTGTTTTTCCCCCCAGGCTAGTCCAGAGAGAGCAGGTCTAATGCCCAGCTCTCCCACGGACCCCTCTGCTCCCTACTTCGAAGGTAAACGCTTTAGACAATATACAACACGGCTGTTTGTTGTGGTTGTTGTCTGACATTTACAGTTAGTCATTTGATTGGAAAGACAATCTAATCCAGAGCAATTTACGGGTGAGACAGAGGAGGCTTCAAAGAATATACAATCAATATTGGTTAACCCTAACCCTAACCCAAAAACCTAGTGCTTCGTGATCAAGTTTTGAACGTCAAATAAAGACACTCACTCCGACAATCACGTCTGCCACGTTGTCCAATCAATTGCCATGTTATGATACTGGACTAAATGGAGCACAAATCAAGTGCCCTGTTATGATAGGAGGCTAAATAGAACTGTTCACCCAACTCCTCATCCTCACTTACTTAATAGTACATTTGTTTATCTCCCTGTGTTCAGGGTCCTACCTTCCGGACGGCAGTGCGGTAGACCCTGATTACTACTTCTCCACCATCAGCTCCAGCTTCTCGGTCTCCCCACTCTTCACAGGGAGAAGCGCAGGGGACTTTGATGTCCCCCTGGACATGCTCCGACAGCTGCTGCACATGGTGTGCACACACTACCGATATTAACGATGACACTACTGATTTTAACGATAAAACTACCAATATAAACAATGACACTACCGAATTTAATGATAACACTACTGATATTAATGATGACACTACCAATATTCATACCACTACTGATATTAACTAGCCTGGAAACCAGACAAACCTGTGAGCTCATGTTTTATTGGCTCTGTCAGATACGTTTGGCCCCCCTCCCGTTCAGACAGATTTCCAGTTGACCTGGCCCGGGTCGGGCCAATCACAACCGTTTATCTAATATGGGCCGTTTAACTGTACTACAGGTTTTGGTAAAAGTGTAATTTACGTCACACGTTTCATTGCTCTTGATCGCTTGTAGGTCTATCCAATTGCGTCCAGAGGCTGACTTTATATATTCTTAAAATTTGCTTTGCTTTGTTTAGGTTGAACAGTTTGTCTCCGAGTCCTTTCTGAAAACACTGGATAGCACTTTGGCAGAACTCTTAGAGGTAGGTTTTTTTTCTTCATATCCCAATTCCTGAATTTCTTATCTGGGTTGTTTTTGTATTTATAGTTCTAATGTCATATGATTTAATCTCTTTCTAGTTGAACCCAGGTCTTCACCTGTACTACAAAACCTTCAGCGATCCCCTATATGTGGCCATCTTTAAAATGCTAAGAGACACGCTGTACAACCTGAAAGGTATGGACAGCTCCATTTTATAGTATAAATAAATTACAATGACGAGATATGCACTTAAAGTGATCAAATATGAGGTTTAAAACATCAGTGAGAAAATAAAACTAGTTTTAGTCCCCATACTATACTTTTTTCATATACTTCAATGTAATGACTGTCAGTTAGACTGTTTAGAATGGTATTTTGAATTATAAGCATATCGTGATATTCCCCATATTTATCGTGGCAATACATTTCCATTGTGCCCAGCTATGGAATAGAAAGCAACTCATTTGAAGTCTTTAGTTTCTTTTGTCATTTAAATAAGTCAACAATAATGTCTACTGTCCATCTGCAGACCTCCAGACGGGCTATGTGAAGGAGGTCCACGACTTTGTGCTGGAGCAGTTCAGCAGCAGCCAGTCGGAGCTGCAGAGGATCCTGCACGACGTGGAGCGCCTGCAGAGTGAGCTGAGTCCCCTCAAGCTGCGCTGCCAGGCCAACGCCGCCTGCGTGGACCTTATGGTGTGGGCCGTCACCGAGGAACAGGGTAACGCCGCCGCCTTTTACCTAGTAGTAGTAGACTAGTGAGGACTTCAGAGGGCCCCGTTGTAAACACGACGAGTTGGGACGATACACAGTGAAGCTATGTGTCAAAACAATTGTTTGCAGGGCACATCACATGAAAATCTATACGATTGATTTGAGTGGTATTTTATTATTGTTCATTCATATCCGATTATTCTCTGTAATGTTTTTTCTCTCCCACCAGGAGCTGAGAACTTGTGCACTAAGCTGTCGGAGAAGCTCCAGTCCAAGACGTCCAGCAAAGTCATCATCGCCCACATGCCTCTGCTCATCTGCTGTCTACAGGTACCAACAGCCAAGATTCAACACAGTTTATCAGCCAGCATTGAGGGGTAAATGTAAAGAAATGTACTGACCCAACAGTTAAACAATGGTGTGTGCACGCCAGTGTACCCAGCCAAGTACTATAGAAAAAACGCTCTCGGTGCTTTCAGGACAAAAAACGCTGCCAAAAATCGGCTCAACTTTTCCCTATCACAAAAAACACTAGGTCTGAACACGCCCTAAGACGCCATTTAGATAAAATCACTAAATAGAAAAAAAATGCACATAGCCAGAGTAGTGACATGCCCAGAGACATGCCTAATAATATGCATACAGTTTGATTTGGCACCATAAAAGTACTATTACTCACTCTATAATACTTTGTTTTTGTTCCAGGGCCTGGGGCGTCTTTGCGAGCGCTTCCCCGTGGTCGCCCACTCGGTCACCACATCCCTGAGGGATTTCCTAGTGGTGCCCTCTCCTGTTCTGGTGAAACTCAACAAATACCACAGCCAGTACACTTCAGGTACCAAACAGGGGACGGACACACACACACACACATACACACATACACACACACACACACAGTTTGATATGCTGAACAATTCATTAAGTTCAATTCAATTCAAAGAACACCTTATCCACTAGACAGGATAGTCTAGTGGTGGATAGGGTGTTGGACTACCAGCTGGAAGGTTGTGGTAGTGCACCCTTGAGCAAGGTGCCTCTACCTGCTCCTGAATAACTGAATGTATCCGAATTCACTTGCAGGCGGTGGGGAGATTAAGATCCACGTGACCAATGAACACTCCCAGTCAATGCTGGGCTCCCACTCCACCAAAAGCAACCAGCCCTCTATGTACGAGCAGCTGAGGGATATCTCCATAGACAACATCTGCAGGTGGGGAGGACATTTATACATACATGTACACACAACAACATAAGCTGGAAAAATACATGTTTTCTATTCTATTGTGTATATGTTTGTGTGCTGTTAACATGTTTTTCACCCCCTCCTCTCATTATCTCCCCTCTTCTCTCCTTTACTCTACTCTTCTCCTCTCTTCCTCTCCTTCATTTCTCCCCTCTTCCTCATCTGTTCTCCTCCTCTCTTCTCCTTTCCTGCTCCCCTCTCTCCAGGTGTCTGAAGGCAGGTCTGACTATGGACAGCGTCATCGTCGAAGCCTTCCTGGCCAGCCTTTCCAACCGCCTCTACATCTACCAGGAAAACGATAAGTAAGTCAGGCCAGTATGGCTCGGTGGCTCCACCCCCTAGTGCACTAACCACGTAAGGCAGTGCGCCATGTAGTGACCCAGGTTTGGTTGACCTTTGGTCTTGTCATTCCATGTCTGTTTCAAGCCACACTGTTGTGTCCAGAAAGGCACAAAATCACATCAAATATATACAAACTAAAAGTATGTCAGGCTTCTTTTAGGCGATTCATTATTCAATTAAATTCATCCATTTACTTTTTACATTAGGCACTTTTTGTGCACATGATGAGGTTGAACACTGAATACTGTATTAATACCGTATATTATCTGTGCTAATGATACCACAAGTCTCTGAACAGCATTATTAGCCGTAGTCTTTGCTTTGCTTGCCACGTATTGAATGGTGAAGGTGTAGTCATTTTCCTGAATCAGTTACAACAAGTCAGAGATGAGTCGCTGAGATAATAAAAAAGCTTTTTGGCATGTCAACTAAGTCAAGTCAAGTCATATTTAGTTACGAAGCACATTTTAAAAACTTCAGTTAGCCCAAAGGGCTGAGTGAATGTCTGTGCTTGTAAAGTTCTGTACTGTACTGTTTTAATTTGCTGTTATGTGGTTGTTTGTGTGTTTGTACCTCTGTTGTGTGGTGGCAAATGATCCCCCCCCCAGTGGATCAATAAAGTGTATCTAGCCATCTATCTATTCTAGGTAGATCAATCAAATTGGTGCACAAACATTCACCAGAATGCAGGAAATGAAGTGTTTGATGCTCAAAATGTCTCCCCTGACCCTCTTCATACGAGCACTGTGTCCTCTCTCTCCTCCTCCAGGGACGCCCACATGATCCCGGACCACACCATCCGGGGCTTGGGCCACATCGCCGTGGCCCTCAGGGACACCCCCCGAGTCATGGAGCCCATCCTGCAGATCCTGCAGCAGAAGTTCTGCCAGCCCCCCTCCCAGCTGGATGTGCTCATCGTGGACCAGCTGGGCTGCATGGTCATCACAGGGAACGTCAGTACATTATATCTTGTACATATCTAATACGAAACCATATTCTGTTTTCCCCGTGGTGGGGAACATCAGTACATTGTATCTTATGTATCTAATACATGCATACATTTTTTGTATGCCATGGTAGCCATGTTTTCTAGTTGATATCTGTGTCTCTCTCTCACTCTCTCTCTACAGCAATACATCTACCAGGAAGTGTGGAACTTGTTCCAGCAGATCAGTGTGAAGGCCAGCTCCATGGTCTACTCTACCAAAGACTACAAGGACCACGGATACAGGTAACACACCACCACTGGCTTTATCACTGTGATGACTCTCCTATTGTGTTTTATTGAATGTGATAGTCGGTGACCTAGAGAGAGAGGACGAATAAAAGTGGGTACAAAAATAAGGGAATGCGTAACAACCGTCAACCAAGATCTGCTAATACTACTAACGACTACCTGTCTTATACCTTGTTTTTTACCCTATTTATTCTGTTGTATTTTTTTTTTCTCCTGTCATGGTATTGATTCTGAATTTCCTTTATTCATCTATCTCCCTCTCTTCCTTTTAGATTTTTTTGATTTATGAAACTGTTTTGTAAACAGATTTCATGTTAGGATTTTGGTTGGAAAAACCAATCTAGGACGGGTATTGCAAATCGGCGTCGGCTACAAGTACTATAATGCAAAGCGTCGGACAAACTGTACAAATGTGTCTGTATTTGTCCCAGTTCAAAACCATACGCACTAACAACTGCTGCTGCTGCTGTGTAGACACTGCTCCCTGGCCGTGATCAACGCGCTGGCCAACATCGCGGCCAACCTGCAGTCGGAGCATATGGTGGACGACCTGCTGGTCAACCTGCTGGAGCTGTTCGTTCAGCTGGGACTGGAGGGCAAGAGGGCCAGCGAGAGGTCCACGGACAAGGGACCCGCACTGAAGGTAGTACAACCCACCCTCACTCTTTTATTTTATTATACACACACGCACGCACACACACACGCACGCACAGACAGTATTGATTGATTTCCACGTTCGTTTTCCCCTAGGCATCGAGCAGTGCAGGAAACCTGGGCGTATTGATTCCAGTTATTGCTGTGGTGAGTGGACAACATTCATTCAGAACATTGCTATTGATGTAAACCTGTTGCTGCTGTATCAAACCAGTATATCAAAGCACTAAGTTAGGGGTTTAATTCCCACATGGGCCATTCATTTTATATACTATACACTCTGTACTGTAAGGCCCTTTGGATAGAAGCATACAACAAATGGCATATGTGTTATTACGAAAAATCCATACGCCTCTCCCTGGACCAATCGGTGAGGTCCAGCAGCTAAGCTGAAGAGCTACAGTAGAAGAATGGGTACCAACACACTTCTCCACGTGTTTTTTGGTGTCGATAGTTGACAAGGAGGTTGCCGCCGATCAAGGAAGCGAAGCCCCGCCTCCAGAAGCTGTTCAGGGACTTCTGGCTCTACTCCGTTGTCATGGGCTTCGCCGTGGAGGGATCAGGTACAGAGCCTTGTTGTTTTGTGGTGTTCTCTTCTATGGTGTTTTCTTTGTTCTGTATGTATTGTTGTGCTATATAGATAGCTTCACTTCAATGCCTTGTTTTTGTTAGTGTTGCACACGAGTGGACACGTTTGTATTAGTGTGAACATTTTGGATTGTTATTGTAATAGTTACTTATTGCAATAGGGGGTTAGGGATAGTGTAGTGGTTAGGGTGCTTGACTCCAAGCCGAAAGGTACTGGGTTTGAGACCCAGCTCCGTATTTCATAGTGTATATGCTCTGTATTTCATAGTTCATATGCTCTGCATTTCATGGTTTATATGCTCTGTGTTTCCTGTGTATTTCCCAGGTCTCTGGCCAGAGGAGTGGTACGAGGCAGTGTGTGAGATCGCCACTAAGTCCCCCCTCCTCACTTTCCCCAGTGGAGAGCCTCTACGCTCGGAGCTGCAGTACAACTCGGCCCTCAAGAACGACACCGTCACTGCGGTAAAAAGAAGGAAAAACACACAGACACATGCACACACTTCCACATGCACACGCGCCCTCCCGTGCACGGTAGATCAGGAGGCAGAGCAGATTGTGTTGGCAACCGGAGGATGTGCCATCCCGGTGTCCATGACAACCCTCTTCTGAAGTACTAAACACCAACACCTAGTGCTGCTGCTGCTGTGTGCTGCTTGACTCAAGTTTCCAAAATACTGCAAAATAAGGCAGTATTTAGGCTTATTATATTACTGTTATTATATTTATTTATTTACCTGGCCAGATTGAAAGCACAATGGAAATGGTGGGTTTTGAGTCCAGTCTTGAATGCGTTTCTATTCATATACAGTCAAAGCACTTGTGAGTGTGTCCGCAGTGGCAAAGCACTATAATTGCTATTGATTACATAAGGGATTGCTTTGGGGTTGCGTTGTCTCAGGCGGAGCTGAACGACCTGCGCTCCACCATCATCAACTTGCTGGACCCCCCGCCTGAGGTGTTGGCGCTCATCCACAAGCTGGACTTCGCCATGTCCACCTACCTGCTGTCCGTCTACAGGCTGGAGTACATGAGGTAGCAGGAGAGGTCACACGCACATCCAACTGTTGTGTAGGCACTGGATCTCGGGCAACGATGCGTTTGAAAGATTGTTTGTTTGTTTGCTGTTCTTATTGTTGTTGTTGTTTTTTACCAGGATGCTGCATGCTCTAGACTCAGATCGTTTCCAGGTCATGTTTCGGTACTTTGAGGACCGAGCCATACAAAAAGATAAATCTGGTAGGTGGTGAATAATATAGTTATACGACAAGAAAGACATTTATTTGTATTTTATTTTGTTCAATTTTATCAATGGTTTTGTGTTTACCTGACCAGGTATGATGCAGTGTGTGATCGCCGTTGGAGACAAAGTGTTTGAAGTGTTCCTGCAGATGATGGCTGAAAAAGTATGGATGAATGAATAATAATAAATGTAATTTAAGAATAAATGCATTTAAAAATGTCAGCCTTAAAGGTGCATTGTGTAGGATTTGATGGCATCTAGCGAGATTGCAGATTGTAACCAACTGAATACCTATCTCCCCTCACCCCTCCCTTTCCAACAAGGCAGGAGAAGCTACGGTGGCCTGTGGGTGCCAGTAGGTACTTCGAGTAGCCAAGTTCCAAGTGATGGGGTTCCTTGATAGATTTATAAATTGTATTATGTTATACATACAACTATATGTCATAGCTTACAAGTAAGATAGCGATTATTAAAAACGCATCCTCGCTAGAGCCCTTTGTCCCTTGTGGGCTACTGTAGAAACATGGCGGTGCAAATATGGCAGCCTCCGTGGAAGAGGACCCGCTCCCTTTGTAGATATAAAGGGCTCATTCTAAGGTCACGAAAACACAACGATTCTTATGTCCATGGGATTATACACTAATTAAAACATACTTATGAATATTATATTCAATTTCTTCCAAGTCTGTCCCACTGGATGCCACAAAATTCTACACACTGCACCTTTAAAGTAACGAGAGTGTTACTTTAGTGTCTCACCTTCACCTGAAAACCGTATGACGTTCAGAAGTAAAGCCTACAAACCCCTTTAATTGTTTTCTTCTGTCAGGCCAAAACCAAAGCCCACGAGGAGGAGCTGGAGCGCCACGCTCAGTTCCTATTGGTCAACTTCAACCACATCCACAAAAGGATCCGCAGGGTGGCGGACAAGTACCTGTCTGGCCTCGCAGAGACGTACGATACACCGTCATACACCACATCACTTCTTTCAGAAGGATCACGCTCGAAGCCTGCTCAGGGGAAATTAAATGCATCTCTCCC
This sequence comes from Merluccius productus, assembly GCA_027122695.1. Taxonomy (NCBI): domain Eukaryota; kingdom Metazoa; phylum Chordata; class Actinopteri; order Gadiformes; family Merlucciidae; genus Merluccius; species Merluccius productus. The sequence goes on from JAOPJI010000069.1 coordinate 4,678,409, forward strand.
TCTCTCTGTCTCTCTTCCATCTATATGTCTATCTCTTCCTTTGTTCTCTCTTTCCTAACACCATCTCTTCCTTCTCTCTTTCTGTTTCTTTCTGTCACTACTTTTTTCGTGCTGTATTTATCTAATTTTTTCGTTCTTTCTTTCGTTCTTTGCCCCCCTTAGTTTCCCTCACTTGTTGTGGAGTGGGCGAGTGCTACGGACCATGCTGGACATCCTGCAGACACTGTCCCTCTCCCTCAGCGCTGTAAGTCAAACAAATGAACAAACTGAACAAAGTGGTTCTTCCTCTCCTCAACCCGACATGAACATGGATGCCAATGTTGTGTTTTTGTTTTTTAGGACATTCATAAAGATCAACCGTACTACGACATCCCAGACACACCCTATAGGATCACTGTACCAGATACATATGAAGCCAGAGAGGTACGCTTTTTATCTATTTTTTTTCCACCATTATGAATCTCTTGTTGGGGTTGGGGGCTCAATTCCCACTGGGGCCACTCATGCTAAGAATGTATGTGCTCATGGTATTGTACGACGCTTTGGATAATAATATCCACTAAATGGGCCTTATTCACCTATAGCGGCCATCTTGGTTCCACGGTGAACAAATTATTCGGATTCAGTTCCCTCATCCAGCTAGCATTTACAACCAAGATGGCCACGAATAAGGCTCATGGCATATTTATTAATTTGAGTATTTCTTTTGCAATTCTTAAGAGACGATGAGCTGTGACAGTTTTGTCACTGTAAACACATCATGTTTACTGCATATATCTATGGTTTCCAGAGCATAGTGAAGGACTTTGCTGCTCGCTGTGGGGAGATCCTGAAGGAAGCTATGAAATGGGCACCGTCTGTCACCAAATCCCACCTGCAGGTACACATCCAGCTCTGTTCTGAAATCTGTTTATGTTCATGGTTGGTATAGTCTTAATTGTCTCTGGTCTAGTCCAAGGTTTTAACACAAGTTGAACTACAAGTTGTTAAGTACTATGATTTTTGTTTTAATGACTTAACTGGGTTCGGACGCCACAGGTAACACTGCAAACTGGGGCGTTGGGGTTGTATCCTAAATTGTTTGTAATTGTTTTTTCCCCTAACTACTGATGTATTGTATGTTCTTTTTAGGAGTATCTGAACAAGCATCAGAACTGGGTGTCGGGTCTCTCCCAGCACACAGGCCTTGCCATGGCCACAGAGAGTATACTGCACTTTGCTGGCTACAACAGACAGAGCACAACACTGGGGGTGCGTAATGAATACGATTATAATGATCTGAGGGAACCTTGTGTTGGTTTACTGTATGTCATTATTAGTGTTGTAAAATGATTTAATTGGTAACAGTAGTAGAAGGCCGTAAAATAATTTTTAAATCAATAAAATTATTTTTTAAAATAATGAGTCAAATTATTATTATATCTTTAGTAAGTAGCCATGTAATAAGCGGGATAATGTACAGCGAGCCGGTCATTATTGCGAAGTCAACCCCGACAGGGTGATGCAAGGACCTCAATGTGAAAAGGATGGGTCTTGAATCACCGCAAAGTACCCCGTACATTATCCCTTATGTGTTGTTACTCCCGATTCCTTCTCCTCATTCATTCCTCCCATTGTTCCTATAGTCTACCCAGCTCACTGAAAGACCCACCTGTGTGAAGAAGGACTACTCTAACTTCATGGCCTCTCTTAACCTCAGGAACAGATATGCAGGAGAGGTAAGCGATAGCCAAGTGATCACTGTGATGCTAAGTGCCAAATACTAAACGTGTGTTTCATCATGCTTATCTCTCTCCTCTCACTCTTTTGTGTTTCTTTGTTCTCCGCAGGTCTCGGGAATGATCCACTTCTCCCAGGCGGTGCGGGGTAACTCGGACCTCAGCCGGCTGATGGTGAGGCTGATGGGGGAGGCGCTGGACACCGGGCAGCCCGAGGCCTTCACCGAGGCCATGTTCAAACTCGCTGCCTTGCTCATCAGCACCAAAGGTTTTCCATCCCCTTTTTCACCTCCCTGTTTGGTAATGTTTTACAAAGTAGGTGTTATGCTCAGCCATGCTCAATGTGTGTATGCACGGTATTGTGAGACGCTTTGGATTCAAATGTATATACAATTTATAGTTACGTTTATGTTTTGTACCAAATGCAAGCAATGCACGTTCAACGTAGACGCGTGTCATTGTAACCCTGTCTTGTCGTGTTTGGTGTTGCCGCCGTTCCACCAGACTTTGACCCCCAACTCCTGCACCATCTCTGCTGGTCCCCCATCAAGATGTTCACCGAGCACGGCATGGAGACGGCCATCGCCTGCTGGGAGTGGCTGCTGGCAGCGCGCGCCGGGATCGAAGTTCCAGTAGGAAAACCCTCTTTTAGTGTCTGGCTTTTCCTGTCCTCTGTCCTTTTTAAAGGGCCCCCATTTCACCACCGAATGTGAGGCCAGAGTTTACCGATCGTCAGACTTTGTTGTGGACACACATTTGTGATTTCACAAGTGGATTGATTTAGAAATGGCTTGTAATGTTGACTAAAGGGTCCTTTTAAATTAACTTTTAGAATAAAATCGTAATCGTATGGGGACTCATATCGTAGCATGAGGTCCCTGCCGATTCCCGTCCCTAATATTGATGCATCCATGTATGTCAACCCCCTCCCCTCTCTCTTTCTTTGTGTTGTGTAGTTTATGCGGGAGATGGCAGGAGCGTGGCAGATGACCGTGGAGCTGAAGATGGGGTTGTTTTCAGACGCCAAGGTGGAGGCTGATCCCCTGGCTGCTTCCGAGGAGAGCCAGCCTGTCCCCTGCCCTCCGGATGTCACCCCGCACTACATCTGGATTGAGGTAAACCACTACCGTGTGTTTGTGTGTTTATTTCACGTTGGAGACACCAAGACACATTCTGCTGAATTTCCGATAGTCGTTCCATATTGGGATCCACTGATTAGGTTTTTTTACCGATACCGATTGCTGATTTTTTTACAGTTAACTATATGCTAGAATTGGCCATTTTTCACAAATTTGTTTAAAACACAGATCTATATGAAACCTATTACTATATTATGGAAGATAGTGGAAGAGTTCACGTGATCCGCTCCTGCAATTAACACATTTTAAATTGATCAGACCAACAACCAATTACATGTTTACAGCGTATATCAGCCGATAATGATTGGTGGTCGATCGATCTGTGCATCACTAGTTCCATAGCATTTGCACTCACTCATCGCTAGATCTGCAGAGGTTCTCCTTAAGTGTTGTTGTACCCATTTACCCAATACCTAGTAATCTAGAGGAGAAGCGGCCATCGACTTGGCTTCAGACTGAGGATACATCAGTGTATCCCACACAGGAAGTGCTTTCGAGGTTTTTCAACTACGTCGTTAGACATACACCCATAAAGCAGGCTGTCTGAAGTTTTGCGTTCGGCACAGATCTTCAACTGTCACCATCGTCTTCAGTGACTTTAATGAAGCAGCTCAGCTCGACCACTAGCTGCTTTTCTCTTCAAGGGTATAGTGAACGAGCAATGGGAAAGAAGGAGGACGTAGGAAACACAACACTGCCTTAATAGACGAGATGCCTCATACTCCTTCTCCTTCGTAGTTTCTAGTGCAGCGGTTTGAAATAGCAAAGTACTCGAGTGCGGATCAGGTGGAGATCTTTGGCAGTCTCCTCCAGCGCTCGCTGTCTCTCACCGTGGGCGGGAACAAGAGCAGCCTGAACCGCCACGTAGCCGCCATCGGACCCCGCTTCAGGTACACACGCACGCGCGCACACACACACACACACACACAGTTGGCCTGCCATATATGTTTTCTTTGTTTTAGTCAATATTTAAACTGTTCTGTGTTTACGATCATTTCATATTATTATTTTTTGTTGTGTTTATACATTACCTTAACTGTAGGGCAGGATATTGTAGTGACTAGGGTGTTCAAAGGTTCACAGCCTACCTTTTAGCATCCTTGAGCAAGATGCCCTAACCCACTACCTGCTCCTTAATGACATGTATCTGAATTCAGTGAAAATCACTTTGGATAAAGTTGTCTGCTCAATTACTAATAATAGTAATTGTAAATACTTGTGCCTTTGCAATTTCTATGCTTAGTGTGCCAGAACAGCATTTACATTTTTTGAATGCATGTGTGGCATTTCTTTAAAAAAGGCTTCCTTGTTTAAATCAATATTTGAATTGTTCTTTGTTCATAATTGTAATTCATATTTGAATTGTTCTGTGTTCATAATTGTAATTCATATTTGAATTGTTCTGTGTTCATAATTGCAACGCCCGCAGGCTGCTGACTCTGGGACTGGCTCTGCTCCACTCGGACGTGGTCACCAACGCCACCATTAGGAACGTCCTCCGAGAGAAGATATACTCCACTGCTTTTGATTACTTCAGGTACTGATGACACAAATATGTTTGTGCATACGTACATATTTTTTATTAGTGATCTTTTTGTTAGTTTTTTTAGTGATAGTAAATTGCATAATCATTTCAGAGATAGAGATTGTACATTTGGTCTGCACAATTAATTGCATATTAATCTAAATCACGATTTTGGCCTCTGCAATTAACTCATCGTGAAAGGTTGTAATTCATTTAGAAAAAGATTATACAATTATAAAAACATAAACAAATTAGATTTTGCACACCCATTACATTAAAATCAAATTACAAAATGTTACAACTCAGCAATTGGGTTATTATTATTGTTTTTTCATACAGTAGGGGCCACAGAATATTGAATCGATAATCTGTTAATGACAATGAAAAATCGCCATCATAATATCAGAACTATCATTTTTGTCATAATTGTGCAGCGGTATTGTACATCTCAACAAAGTGCACTATTGCTTGTCCCTCTGTCTGGTCACACCATTGACATATGACATTCCATACTGACCTTTAACCTTGCTCTCTCCGCCCCCTGTCCCCAGCGTGGCTCCGAAGTTCCCCACCCAGGGCGACAAGCACCTGCGGGAGGACATCAGCATCATGACGCGCTTCTACGCCAGTATCCTCTCGGACAAGAAGTACCTGGCCGCGTGCCACCTGGTGCCCCCTGGTGAGCTCTGCACTACCCCCGCCCAGAGCAGCCTCTCTGCCGGGATATTCGGATCGCTAATCGTGTCCAGCACCTCTCCGATTTCCCTCTTAAGTAAGCCTACTGCGGTGGAGACCGGCAACTCAACTGCTGCAAGGGCATGTGTTTTCTTTTTGTTTTCATTTTTCATAGTTTTTTCATTTTTTCATTTTTTTTTTTTAGCGCCAACTCAAATTCATTGCCTTTATCCTCACTGGCCTCATTTTTTAATATTCTTTTTGACTTTTTTATTAGGTATCCACAGATACTCTGTGGATACCTATTGTTATTGTTATTATAATTAATTATAATAACATATATATATATATAATTATAATTTTTATATAATTTAAAAAAACGAATCCAACTCTCTCTTGTGCAATCTTTCTACTCTCTTTTCTTCCTTCGCTTTCATTCTGTCTCTTCTCGAGAGTGTATTTGTATAGCATTGCATTTATTTCATAGATGAGCACCTCCAAAGTGCTTCACACAAAGCAAATAAATGACAAATGATAAGATTAATAAAGCACTTGAAATTGAAGATAGGCAGAGCACTATACCAGACAATAAATCAATAGATTAAACAATGGATATGTCGTAGTCAATAAAACAATAAGGGAAACGAAACTATAAAACAATTGATGCTAAGAGACCAGGATCTAAATTGTAGGCAGTAGATTCTCTCTCACTCTCGCTCTCACTCTCGCTCTACCCTCCCCCGGCCATGAGGATAAGCAGGAATTTGTCACCCGCATTACATGCATGGTCATCATCATGTGAGCTGAAGGGGGGGGGGGGGGGGGGGGGGGGGGGGGGGGGGGGGGGGGGGGGGGGGGGGGGGCGGGGGGGGGGGGGGGG
>JAOPJI010000069.1:4732355-4743086 GCA_027122695.1 Merluccius productus
GGTGTTATTATTGAACAAAGCCAAAGAGAGGTTGCGACCGTACCAGAATAACCAAGAAGAGGAGGACCCTGATATCAAAAAGATCAAAAAGGTTTGTTACTCCTAATAGATGCCACAGACGGACAGACAGACAGACAGACAGACAGACAGACGGACAGACAGACAGACAGGTATGTAGACAGACAGACACAGACAGACAGATAGAACGACAAAGAGGTAAGTAGACCGACAGACATGTAAGTTGATAGACTGACAAACAGACAGACAGACAGACAGACAAGTAAGTAGACGGACAGATTCTAGACAGACAGACAGACAGATAGACAGATAGACAGATAGACAGACAGACAGACAGACAGACAGACAAGTAAGTAGACGGACAGATTCTAGACAGACAGACAGACAGACAGACAGACAGACAGGTAGACGGACCTCCAGACCTTCAGACCGACTGACGTGTGTTATCCGACGCTCCTCCTCTATAGGTGCAGAGCTTCATGCGGGGCTGGCTGTGCCGCAGGAAGTGGAAGCTCATCGTGCAGGACTACATCAGCTCGCCGCATGCCGAGAGCATGCGCAAGAGGAACCACATCGTGTTCAACATGGTGGAGGTGGAGACGGAGTACGTGCACCAGCTCTCTATCCTGGTCAACTGCTTCCTGAGACCCCTGAGGATGGCCGCCAGCTCCAAGAAGCCCCCCATTAGTCACGATGACGTCAGCAGCATCTTCCTCAACAGGTAGACTGTGGAGGTGGACAGACGGGATTCCCCGTTTGTCAAGCACAGTAGCACAAGTCGAAGTACAGCACAGTAGCGATAATTCACAAGAGATAAAAATGTATATACAGTATATGTTATATAGCATCTTCCTCAACAGATATGCCCAACAGTAGCTCTAGTTTGTTGTATACATATAGATGATTTATAATGTAGATATAAATAAGCTAAGATGTACTTATGAATGTATGTATGGGAAATGTGGGTGTCACAAGAAGAGCTACAGGCCAGTAATAAGAATTAAAAAGAGAAAAAATGTAAGAAGTTCATATCAAAAAGAGATACATATATTGCAAAGAAATGTATATACTGAGTATGACAGATCATTCCTAATATAGCTTATAGCGAGGCACATATATGCGTGTGTGTGTACGTGTGTGTGCATGTAGTTTTAATATATATACAAAAAAATCCATAAATATTTGTTGTGGTTTTTTCTTTCGTTCTAGTGAGACCATCATGTTCCTCCATGAGATCTTCCACCAAGGCCTCAAGGCTCGGATAGCCAACTGGCCCACGCTGGTGCTGGGTGAGCTCAGCGTGTTATACAAACCTCCTCCTACAGCAGGACCGGCAAAGCAAAGCGTCTGATTGGACAGATGTAAACTCAGGAGATAGAGGTCATTTAGGCCACTGGAGGGTCAAATGCAACACATCTAACCGTTCCCCAATGCTCCCGATTGAGCCGGTGGCAATGATTAAAAACTGTGGAGGTGTGGAGGTGTGCGTGTTTGAATGGGTGAACGACAATGTCAGGTATAAACAGTATCTTGTGTGGGTTTTGAATGACCACAGTGTGCCAGAGGTGTACTAATATCAGTTGCATAAGTCTTAAATATTTTTTTGTGACTGTCAGGAGTTTGTTTTTTATGTGAAATAAATATTTATTTGCCTTGCGGCATGCACACACTATGTTGATCACTGCACTGGCGTGTTAACTTCATGCGTGTTCAGGATACCTTTTTTTGTGAGATAAGCAGCACTGCTATATTGTGCTATGCTATCAATACTGCGATCAATACATTTGTATATTTATAAAACAATTCCAGGTTACCTATATACCGCTAGGGCTGTGAAGCCGGTATTGAATTGTGTACTAAGTGATATTAAAAAGTCTTAAATTGAACTGGTTGAAGCCCGGAGATACCCTGTGCAGAATGACAATGTGCTTGTGTGTATTATTGTGCTTTCTCTGTGTTCAGCGGACCTGTTCGACATCCTGCTGCCCATGCTCAACATCTACCAGGAGTTTGTACGTAACCACCAGTACAGCCTGCAGGTGCTGGCCAACTGCAAGCAGAACCGGGACTTTGACAAGCTGCTGAAGCAGTATGAGGCCAACGCTGCCTGCGAGGGCCGCATGCTGGAGACCTTCCTCACTTACCCCATGTTCCAGGTAAACTCACCTGGAGCGTCCTCCCGACCAATGGGAACCACACACCCCTTTAAGTTTTTAAAGGGTTTAAAAAAAAAAGAAAAATGTGTTAAATATTTGATCTATCTATTTCACTGTATATTCATTACCTGTGTCATGTGCTGATTAATTATTCATTTTCAAAGATTTGACTTTGAAGCCCTTTTCTGAATCCTTTATGAAGTAAATCTTTGATAAAGTGCATTTGCAAGTGTATTTTATTTATTTATGTATTTTTTTATTTATCAATTCATTCATCATTCATACCTTTCATAGCACATTCAGTAGCGCATTGTGTTAATGGTGTGTGCTCATGCGTGCTTGCATTTTATTTTTATTTTTTATTTTATTTAATATTTTCTCATGATCAGATTCCACGATACATCATCACTCTGCATGAGCTGCTGGCGCACACGCCCCACGAGCACGTGGAGCGCAAGAGTCTGGAGTTCGCTAAGTCCAAACTAGAGGAGCTTTCAAAGTAAGAGCGCGCATTCTCTCTGAGGTGTTTATTGGTACCTTGCCCCCCCCCCGGGGTGCATGAAGAGCAGGTGGGATGAGGAGGACGGTGTCTCTGTTTCAGGATGATGCACGACGAGGTCAGCGACACGGAGAACATCCGTAAGAACCTGGCCATCGAGAGGATGATCGTAGAGGGCTGTGACATCCTGCTGGACACCAGCCAGACCTTCGTTAGGCAAGGTACTTATGGCGGCCGCCGTCCAATAATCACACCTTCCTTACATAAGGTACACACAGTGGCTGCGCTCCAATAGTCACGCCTTCATTAGACAAGCTACACGCAGCGGCCGCAGTCCAATAGTAACACTTTCGTTAGACAAGCTACACGCAGCAGCCGCAGTCCAATAGCCACACCTTCGTTAGATAAGGAACACACAGTGGCTGCATTCCAATAGTCACACCTTCGTTAGACAAGCTACACACCCTTCACTCAGTGGCTGTGCTCCAATAGTTCCATTGTACATATGGTCCCAATGCGTAGTAAGCTAGAGAAGCAGCTTAAAGTGGCCACCAAAGTGGCTTTGAACCACGTAGGATACATCAGTGTATGCTCCACAGTTTAGTGAACGAGCCACATGAAGGAGGAAAGTAGGAAAGAAGTAGTTTTGGAACGACGTCAATAACACACTCTTAACCAATGTAATGTTGCCATGCGGGTGTTGAATCCTAGCCTCGTGAGTCCGTCCAGATACTCAAGTGTGCGTTTCTCAATGAATATCAGTCTGGCCGCGGCGGCGGTGCAGCAATCGATTTCCAAATATGGGTGCCGCCCCAAAAACTCCCAACTGCCGATCAGATAAAATAACTAAGTGCTTAGCTTGCCCTCGTCATGAACTGAAACGCCCTCCTGTAATTGTTGGAGGCCAGACTGATCTGCAGAGAGAATGGTCTAACAATGGCTAGTTGAATTTCCCCCCCCCCCCAGGCTCTCTGGTCCAGCTGCCGTCGAGCAGCGAGCGGGGGGTGCTCAGCAAGGTGCGCCTGGGCTCGCTCTCCCTCAGGAAGGAAGGGGAGAGACAGTGCTTCCTGTTCACCAAACACTTCCTCATATGCAACCGCACGTCTGGGGGCAAACTCCACCTGCTCAAGGTCAGCCTCTATGATGATGATGATGATGATGATGATGATGATGATGATGATGATAACATAATCGATCATTTTCATTATCGTTATCATGATGATAATAATGTGACATATTGATGATGATGATGATGATGATGAAAATAGGAATGGCAATGATAATCGATCTTAATGATCAACTTTCATTCTATATCACTTTTCAAAATAAAAGTTACAAACTGCTTCACATGCTGAAATGAAATACACAAAAAACAGTGACGGATAGAAAACCACTACAAAAACAATACGGCTTGAAAGAAACAAAAAGCTGTAAGAAATAACCCATATCCCAGCCAAGGAAAATAATGAAAGTAAATAAATAAAGTAAATAAATAAAGTGAATATAATTTTGAATACAACATACAAATACCACAATTCCAGATCTGCCCTCTGACCCCTTTCTCCCCCCTGAACAGCAAGGAGGAACCTTGTCCCTGATAGAGTGCACACTCATCGAAGAGCTAGAGGCCAACGATGAGGACTGTGAGTACCAGCGTCCCTATACCTACAAACCGTCTGTGGGTTCATCTGGTTATTACCAGGAAACACAATTTGGTGTAATATTTTGGTATAATCATATATTTTTGAAGGTGATGACATTGTTATAATATTTTGTGACGTTCTTATCTTAGGTAAGATAAGATCTACTGCGTTAATCCCAGATGGGTAGTGTGGGTTTCATAGCAGACAGTATAGGACAAAAATAAGAATTAAACAGAGATACACATTTTGAACAAAGACGAGACCATGCAAATTCTTCCAAAGGATGTATAAGAAAATACAAATATGAGTAACATGTAAAGCCCAAAGCACACGTCTGTGTCGGGACAGATGCAAAATAATGTTTTTTTAATTTTCGCGTCCAAAATAGACTTGAGTCCTGTACAAAGCAAGTGAAAAAAAACAGCCCGCTACATTTTGCGCTCCATTAAAACAATATGACTCAAATACAAATATGAACTGAAAGTGTGCTTTGGGCTTAACACAGCATGTAAATGTAAACATTGTGTGATCATTTTCCCCAGACAACGCAGCAGGCCAGGGTCTCAACCATCTGGAGTTCAAGGTTGTGGTGGAGCCGGCAGACGGGCCGTCTTTCTCTGTTGTCCTATTGGCTCCCTCCAGACAGGAGAAGGCTGCCTGGACCAGTGACATCAGTCAGGTAGTCTCATCTCATTGGACGGGGTTGATAAAAGGGTAGGACTATCTGACATCAGTCAGGTAGTCTCTTCTGATTGGGCAGAGTTTAAAAGAGCGGGATTATGTGATATCAGTCAGGTAGTCTCATCCGATTAGACAGAGTTTAAAAGGGGCAGGACTATGTAATGATTAGTCAGGTAGTCTCATCTGATTGGACGGGGTTGATAAAGGGGCAGGACTATGTAATGATTAGTCAGGTGGTCTCATCTGATTGGACGGGGTTGATAAAGGGGTAGGGCTATGTGACATAATCAGGTAGACTCATATGTATGGATGGGGTTTATAAAGGGGCGGGATTATGTGATATCAGTCAGGTAGTCTCATGTGATTGGACAGGGGGTTTAAAAGGGGCGGGACTGTGAAATCAATTAGATAGCCTCATTCAAGTTAACGCAAAATAATTACAGGGAGGATATGGTGAATAGTGTATATATGATACTCTATCTCTCCTCTATGTATTGTTACTGTGTAGTGTATATATGAGACTCTATCTCTCCTCTATGTATTGTTACTGTGTAGTGTATATATGATGCTCTATCTCTCCCTCTATGTATTGTTACTGTGTAGTGTATATATGATGCTCTATCTCTCCTCTATGTATTGTTACTGTGTAGTGTATATATGATGCTCTATCTCTCCTCTATGTATTGATACTGTGTAGTGTATATATGATACTCTATCTCTCCCTCTATGTATTTTTCCTATGTAGTGTATAGATAACATCCGATGCAACGGCCTCATGACCAGCGTGTTTGAGGAGAACTCCAAGGTCAACGTGCCTCGTATGATCAAGTAAGAAGATTATAATGTTTCACCGTAAATACATACTACTGCAGCGGTCGAAGTCGATGTCCGGGTCCGAGAGAGGGTTAAGGTTTTCGGACACTTAGTATAGTATCGCCACGGTGGGTGGCGCATTTCATATACAACAACGCACATTATAACGCTCATACACAATGTCGGTTAATTTCTTTTAAAATCTCATAGTGTTTGAATTCGAGCTAGGGGGTTCACTTACACATTAAGTCTCACCTACAGCACCTTTAACCTCTCTTTAACCCCCACCCCCCCCCCCCCCCACACACACACACACACACACAGGTCAGACGCCAGACTCCACAAGGACGACGTGGATATCTGCTTCAGCAAGACGCTCAACTCCTGCAAGGTGCCCCAGATCCGCTACGCCAGCGTGGAGCGGCTGCTGGAGCGGCTCACGGACCTGCGCTTCCTGTCCATCGACTTCCTCAACACCTTCCTGCACACCTACCGCATCTTCACCACCGCCGCCGTGGTCATCGATAAGCTGGCCGTCATCTACAAGAAGCCCTTCACCTCCATACCCGTCAGGTACGGAGCTGGAACGATTGATAATGGATCGATGTATCGATTGATGAGGGATGTTTCGCAATCAATCTGTATTATCGATGTGGGTTGTTTCACCAAAATGTCATGTGAGTAGACGGGGACATCAGGTACGCGCAGCAGGTCGCCATTCTATCAATCGACATTTGATCAATATTGATCAATATTATTGATGATGGTCATTTAGTGTGCGTAGCCTGCGGCCATCAGGTCCCCCATCTCTTATCATTCATCTACGTTCTCATTTTCACCTTCTTTCACCTCCGTTTTTTTTTTTCATGTTCACCCTCATCCTCCACTTGTTTTTCACTTCCTGTTCTTCCGTCCCTCCCATCGTCCAATCACTGCCTTCCTCACCTCAGGGTGCAGTATCATTCGTCCGACCGCCTGTCCATCACATCCGTCAGTCCGGACTACAGTCTGAAGATAACGCAGCTCGCTCTGGACCAGTCTAAGTAATACTTAGTCATAAGTATACTAGACATAGCACTAGTAGTGTTTAGGGCAAGTACGCAAATACCATTTACATGACATTACATTACATCGAATCAACCAGCTTTTAAAGGTGCAACATGTTAGATTATTAGTTTAAAACATTCAAAAATGAACTACAATTATCAACAGAATGTGAAGAAATAACAGTTTTGAAAAAAGGAATGCTGCCTCTAACTTACCGGATCACTTGAAGGAGAAAAACTTGACGACGCCGTGGCACAGATTCACCAAGTCTTACACGTTGCACCTTAAACCAAACAACTTCGAAGGGAGGCCGTGAACAATCAAAGCGTATAATCAATATCGGAGCAAGGCCAAAATGCAAAAACGCACTCCAAAAACAACCAAGCACATAATACTCACCACGGAAGACTAGCTTGTAACGGCCTGTTTTGATTGGCCGTTACAAGCCATTTCATAATCTACCCTATAGTATATATAGGATATATCTATTCATCTATCATGTACCGGATTTATTTTAAAATGGCTTTTAATGGCTGCTCAACATCACCCCTGGTGGTGAAATAGGGGCACATACAGTACTACTACTACTACTACTACTGTTTGTGATCGTCTCCTCAGGTCTTTGGAGCTGTTCTTCGCCACCAACCAGGGTGCGTGGGGGGCCGACACCCTGAACAACAAATCTCCAAGGCTGTCCCGCAAGTTCTCCTCCCCCCCGCCCCTCTCCATCCCCTCGTGGGTCTCCCCCGTCCACTCCCGTAAGCTCTCCCTCAACACCCCCAGCGGTGGTGGAGGGGGTGGAGCCAAGGCCGGGGGAGTCGACCTCTCCTCCACCCCTTCCTCCTCCGCCGCCAACTCCCCCACCTCCAGCCACTGCCCCTCCATCGCCTCCCCTCCGCCCAGCTCCACCAGGGCCCCCTTTGGCTTCTGCTCCTCGCCGCCCCCCACCGCCACCCGCTCCCCCAGCTTCCCCCACCCGGCGGTCACCTCCTCCTCCTCCTCTTCCTCCGGGATGTCCTCTCCGCCCCCGACGGCCACCAAGGCCCCGCTGGACCTGAGTCGCGGGCCCAGCTCCCAGGACCTCAGCCCCGCCCCCGTGGAGGATGTGAGCGCGGAGCTGCCCAGGATCGACGCCTTCTGTGGGAAGCTGAGGCGCAGCATCCGCCGGGGTAGAAACACACACACACACATGCCGTCACTCACATGGGTCATTTATAGGGCTGGGACGTTGTGCTTATGTCCCAATTCCCTGCTATCATGGGATGCTGATTTATGTATTGCAATTTTTAAGTATTGTGATTTGATATTATTATATTTATTGTGATTTTTGTTCACTTTTTTAACGCTAGACCAGGGGAAAAAGTTGAATTATACACTTCTAGAGACTGTATATCATGAGGCACATTTCCAATGCACATCACATTCAGTCTTTCTGACTTTTTTTTCAGCAGCATCATTGTTATACTGGGAGGGTTTAAGGGAATGTTACATGCTACTGTTGATGTAGTGTACTTCTTGTATGCATTTAATGTAAAAGCAACACAAACACAGTTTAAAAATATATATATTTGATTCGGGCTTTTAAAAAATCGAAGCGTTGTAAGAATGTTGGCTTCGTAGAACGAGACTGTCAACTGAACAGAAATGTCACTTTTTCCCCATTGAGCCAGTCCATTGACCGCGAATCCATTTCTGTTGTGTCATCCGTATGCAATCTCTCCACACGTCTGATTTCAATTTGTTCTGCAGAGTACTCGGGTTCGTACAAGTACCGTCGGATGGGTCCACCAAATGCTCCTCTTTCATAAAACTCATCAGTGTCTGAGTCAGATGTTATTAGGGAAATTAGGGAATGGCTGAATTCTTAATACAGCGTTCAGTTGGTAGCCTAACGTACAGCCACTAGTCATGTCAAATTCTTGTCACCAATGTAAACCATGAAACACTTTATTTGCTCTTTAAATGATAGAATGTGATTCATGCAATTAGCATCCAAGCCCTGGTATGTGTCTCAACACAACAGGGAATAACTAAGCGGTGTATATTATATATGGGTCATTATCTGCTTCCAGAAGAATAACGTGTTGTTTTGTTGCTCCCTGTGGGGCCGGCGTCAACATCTGTCCAAGTCTGACGTCTACAAACAGAACAAAACAGAACAAAACTACAATAATTAAAAGACAGTACACAGAATAAAATGCAGCGAATAGAAATAATTATACCACAGCATTATTAAATTCTTGATCCCAGAGTGTGCATTATTTTTCAATAACGGGACACCTCTGCCTTTTCACAGTTCCAGATCAATGTGCTACAAATCCAACGTTAACAACAACCGTCAAATACAGTTTCCTTGACAACTCACAGTTTCCTTGACAACTCAAAAAACAATATGCACAATTAAGCACCGCAGAAGAATATTTGAATTTCAGCTGATTAAGTCGATAAAAAAACAATAACGTCATGGATGAAAGTAACTAATATCTAACCATTGTTGGTAAATGTGGAATAAATAGAATGAACCACTTCGGCAGGGTAAGCCACTTCGGCATCACCACCCCCGTCGTATGTTATTTTCCAATAACAGGACAGCCTGTGGTTTATTCCTTATGTAAAGTATAATAATACATATTAATGCAATGCATTTGGTCTTAGACAAGACATTTAAAATGTTGGACCTCTCACATCATTGGCAAGAAGTTCCTCATAAATAAGTTGTGAAATTTTATTATTTCCTCATTTTGTTAATGTTTTGGGTCAACAAAATAAGTAACACAATTGAATAAGTTCAACAAATAAACATCGGTGTTGTTTTTACCTTTTAAAAAAACAAGGAGTTTAAAGGTTTGTGTTTTAAGATATATTATGGGATGTTCCCACCAGCTGTCCTGGAGACCGTTTCCCTGGACAAGTTCATCCCTGAGTCCCCGGCAACCAGCGAGTCAGGGGACCTGTCTCCCTGCCGCTCCCCCTCCACCCCCAGACACATGCGCTACAGACAGACAGGTACACACACACACACACCCTCTACCCACAGACACATGCGCTACAGACAGACAAGTACACAAACACATTTTGTTGTTGTTTCCCTCAAACAAATGAACAAACAAACGTGTGTGTGTGTGTGTGTGTGTGTGTGTGTGTTTCTCCTCAGGGGAGAACTCTCGCTGCCCTATGTCTCCGGCCTCCGCATTCGCCATCGCCACCGCCGCTGCTGGTCACGGTAGGCGCCCCTCTGTGATGGCTGTTGCGTAGCACAGGTCCCACTATGAGACAAAAATTAGTGATTCCTATAGCTACTCTGCACTCACCCAATCTTGGTCATGAAGTGCTTGATTATTTTGTAGTTATCGATTGTATACTTTGATTGTTCTCAGACGATTTGGATAAAAGCGTCTGCTAAATGACAAAATGTTAATGATTACACGGCTTTGTTGAATACCCAATTCTGATTGGTAAATGACGGCATTCTACCGTCCGTATTTCTGAATAGCAGGCCACTGCTATGAATAACAGACCGTTGCTATGGACACTATTTCCAAATGTAGAATCTAACAATTATAAATCAATAAAATATATTTTTATTTATTTATTTTTGGACATGTTGTGTCGTCGTAGGAGTGTGCAGCCCAGAGAGGACGTGGGACAAGGAGTTCATCATACGGCGGGCGGCCACCAACAGGGTTCTGAACGTGCTGCGTCACTGGGTCTCCAAACACTCGCAGGTGGGGTCTCACAAACACACACACACACACACACACTTACACTTACCTGCAAGCATGTACACACACACACACACACTCACAGATACGTACACACAAATATACTCAGTTATCAGTTATCAATACACATGCACACACAGATATATTCACAC
>JAOPJI010000069.1:4747407-4762684 GCA_027122695.1 Merluccius productus
GAGAGAGAGGGGGGGGAAAGAGCGAAAGAGAGAGAATTTGAATCAGAGAGAGGGATAGAGAGCGAGAGAGACAAGAGAGAGGATAGACAGATTACTAACCACACACACATGCACACACGCACACACACACACACACACACACACCATGACTCATGATTAGCAGCACGGGTAGCCTATAAAGGTTTCGCTCTATAATCGGCACACCCGCAAACCCTCCCGAATAACTCAAGCAAGCAGTAAGGGGTTAAAAGGTGGCTGTTTTACAGAGCGGATCCGGCGCCGTGCGTGAGGAAGGGCAGCGTCTTGGCGCTGCACAGGATGTCCTGCGGCAGCGAGGACGCGTCCATGCGCTGGAACATCGGCGCGTGTTTCTGTCGGGGGGGAAAGGGAAAGGAAAATATTACAAAAAGAGCACAAGAGCAAAAACCCGTTTCCCAGCAGCGCAAACACGAAGCACAGACGATATATATAAAAGAAAGTGTCTTTGGCGGGAACACGATGTGTGTGTACACTTATGTGTAGCCTATATTTTCAAATGAATGTGTGTATCATGTGACCTTAACCGTCACATGAAAACGAAGGGTATGCGATCACAAAAAACGAGATTCAAAATGTCTGCCCGCGGACCTGTTCTTCCAGCTGCTGCCTGAGCTTCTTGGCTTTGCTCTGCTTGTAGTAATCCATGATCATCATGGCGGCGTAGATCTTCCCGATGGTCATATCGCTGGCTGGAGACCACACAAAGCCATACGACACAAGATCAAATCAACGCCGCCATTGCATCATCATCATCATCACCGCTCCTATTGGTTGGTTACAGCATGGCGGATCGTGTGTGTGTGTGTGTAACGCGGCTGTATCGCTTACCTTTGTGGATGGGCACCAGCAGGTCCAGGTTCTTCTGGGAGACGTGAGGCCAAATCACGCCGATCTCCTTCTGCAGGTCGATGTCCATCTGACCCCGATCCTCGCCCCCTGCCGGCACACGCACACACACACACATACACACACACACACACACACACACACACACACACACACACACACACAAACACACACACACACACACGGACATATAATATACACTCACAAACACAGACAACATCACACACACACCAAGTCACACATCTCATGCCTAACCACTTGTGCCTTTTCTTGTGAATATTCAACTTTACTAATCAGCGACTCGAGACAGAGAAAATCAAAGTCTCGTGTACCACATCTTCACTTAGCCCTCCATCGTGAACAGAATATAACATTTAATTTACATTCGACATTTAGGATGTGTAGAAAATACACAGCTGCTTTTTCCGACTACTCAGGAGTATTGTGTCCATACATTTAAGTTATTTGTCACGTCCATGTTGTTACTCACTTGATAATACTAGAGGTGTATTTATTATGTAGCATCGGTACGGTATTCATAAACACGTGTACTTGTCCTGTTGTGCAAATCCGAAGATATAGTTTTTTCTACCTGGCTCTACTGTATGTATTATATATATTATACAACCAAAAATTAATACTTTTAAATGTTCTATTTAGATTTGTTTTGTGTGTGTGTGTGTGTGTGAAAGGTCTTTAAGGCCATTTCCACTATTATTATTGAATTGTTTATGAATAGACGGTTGAGTTCAACTCACTTGTGTGTCTACCTTTTTGGACCTCCCTTGAAATATGTAAAACTAAAACTAAAGAACATAAAAGTAAACTGGTGTAATGTTTGCACTTTAGATTTGTTATAATGTGAATAGAATTAGATTTTTTTAATAGCACTCTCTTCGTTTTTTGGGTCAATTTAAATTACATTTTGCACAGAACTGTAGTACAGCTTCAGGAGTATTTAACTTTACCAGCACCGTTTTTATACATGACCTACTTTGTTACAACGAGCCCCTTTTCCATGCAACTTTCCTCACAGAATGTACAGAAATCCTCCCCACTGTACAGACATTTACACTTACACAAGTGTTGTAAATAAAAACCCTCAAACATAAATTGCATTTGTCAACGTGTATGCGGTGTGGAATCCACAAAATATTACTAATTCACTGGTGCTTGATAATAAGACATTTTAAACCTTCACCGTCAATTTATAAATTAACAAATAAACTATAAAGCTGCAAAGCAAGGCTTCATATCCCAATATTAATATTGTGTCTGTGTACAGTTGGTCAGACACAGCTCATATAAGCAATATGTCATACTTCCAATCTAGGTTCACAGAAGTCTAGTAAAATGTCCGAACTTCCCTGTTGCCAGTTGCTAATATTAACATGGTGCCAACAAATATGACATTTTGACATCGGGGGGTGGGAAGGAGAGGAAACACCAAGGTCACCCTGGGAAGACAGGAAGGGATTGGACCCATGGTGGTCTGGCAGCCATGGGCCAAATAGGATTGCACTTGCTCCACCGTATGCCCTTGGCCCTTTACTGGGCTATAACAGGTCGGGCCTCATGTTGTGATTGGCCACTGGGGTGTAATCCCACCGTAGTGGGCGGAGCTTGTGATGGAAACGGAGGGGAGATGCACTCTGAAGTCTCAACCAGGGAGGATAGCAACTTCTGTCCAGGTAGGCCTCACTAACTCTCTTCTCCTCCTGTTGAAACAGTTGAATCTGTTTGTAAACTTGTCTTGAGACATCTGAATGCATGAGTGATCGATGGGGTTTGTTCATTGTAGTGAAGTTTAGTCTAAATCTGCCTTTTAATCACTTTCTTCATCAGGCAATGCTTTTCTTAAATAGTTGTTCATAGTTAATACATTTGAATGTTTCTGCCATTCATGCGACAGAAGGGAAAGGTGTGATCTGCCAAACAATGCTTCAATTGGGATTTGATTTGCCTTGGTTTCGAAGTGAAACATCAAGGGTAGTCAAAGGCCGGTGTATGGAAGATGTTTTGAGATTTTATCACAATAGCCATTCTTTTTTCCTGCTGCACAACATCTGTGTTAAACATTTTGCATATCTACATGATAAATACAGGAAACACCGGTATACGTTTTAAAAGGGGGGAAGTGTAAAATGTTCCTGCTAAGTCCTTTGCCTGTCCTTTATATCTGCTCACACTCTGTGTCAGCGGTGCAGGTCATGCGTTAGTGGAATGAGTGTGGCTCATCCCAGGCCCGACAGAAGCATCTCGTTCTGGCTTAATCCCAAAGATTAGACCACGTAAGCCCCACTAGGTCACTAACTGCTCAGGGCTTTAGGAAACACGGGCAAAGTCGTAAAATAGGCCAATAATAGAAGTTTCATTTACTAGCGTCACTACATTTCCCAATCTCTTTTTTTTTTCTTCCAATTTCCCCGTAAAACTGAGAAGGAATCATTCGGTTGTGCTTGTCTGTGTCCCCTGCGGTCAGTGACAGGGTTCATAGTCGCGGCACCGTCGCCGGTTCACCGGATCTGAATGTTACCCGAGAATTTGGCCCCGAATCCTGGCACTAGTACACTTTTGGGGGGGGGGGGGTCTATTAATAACATCTGTGTATACGACCAATATGACCGGTCACAAGACTGTAGAGTCGTCAACTTTTTCCAGGAGATGCACACCGGTAAAAATCGGACTCCAGAATTTTCTCCAGTATTTGAGAAGGAGGAATCGGGGACACTATCGCACATTTAGACGTACGATGCTGACTAAATGTACCGGTTTATAGGGCCTTTTCATCCAGGGACCCTTGGGTGGGGGGGGGCCAGGGGGGGGGGGGGCAGCGCTGGTTCAGCTCAGACTGGGGATTAAGCAGACTGGTGATGTCGTAACGGGCGTCGGCGCTATATTAAGAAACAGTTTAAAGGACCCTGCCCACTTTTCCATTTGATCTCTGAGACACCGTGAAGGACAGGCCAGGGCCCAGAAGACTTGAAGAAGTGTTGAGAAGCGTCAATATTTTAATCACACTATCTAATCGTCTTAACTGCACACACTTTTGTGATTGATTTAGTATTTTTGACATTGTATGGGAGACTATTAGTGTGGGAGTGGGATGGTCGACATGTTTTAAATGTGGGTGTGGGTGGAGGTAGATGTATCTGCAGCACATAGACATTAACATTAATGTATAAATTTGACGTGCATATATATATATATATTTATGTGTGTGTGTATATATGTGTGTGTATAATATGCCATAGGCTAAAATGACAAATATGTATATAATAAACATATACATGCTACAAACATGCTACAAACAATATTAACAATTATTTGTGACATTGTCTTATTGGAATTAATTTGTCTTTTTGTGCCTCCCCCCTCCCCCCCCAGTTTATTCATAACTGACATTAGCGACGATCCATGATGGCGTCATTCACGCGTCTGATTGCTGGCCGTAACCCTGCCGTGCTATTGGCCAGCCTGGGTGCGGGCACCGTGGCAGCTGGCTTCCTGCTGAGCGACAGCAGCGCTCTGTCTGCTGAGGGCAAGAAGAGCCTGTACCCACCCAGGTACCAGCAGCACCACCTGCTGATCATGTCACCACATGCACACACACACACACACACACTGATCAGAAATCATAGAATAGGGCTTTTACATCGCAACGTCACATCATCATGACTGCCGCCATTTTGGGAGCATTGGATTGTTAGTTATTATGTTGGTGGTCCTGGTTTTTTGGTCATTGTTTAGTAATTTATTGTGAAATTATTCGTCATTATGGGTTTAGGGTTAGGGTTAGGGTTAGGGTTAGGGTTAGGGTTAGGGTTAGGGTTAGGGTTAGGGACATTGTTGTGTTTGAAACTGCCTAGGTTACATTTTCATTAGCCTAGGTTACAGTAGCCTAGGTTACGGTATATTTACGTTGATTTAGGATCTTACAGTACTACAACTCTCACTACAGCTACGAAGTCCTCTCAATATGGCCAACAAAAAATCCCATGATGCATTCTGGTGTACAAGGCCTATATACAGTCAGAGATGATATCATACACATACACCCCAGAAGTAATGCAATCATATACAATATATGCGTATACAATCAGAATTGATACAATCATATAAAATATACACATACAATCAGAAATTATACAATCATATACAACATACAATCAGAAAGTGTACAATCATAAAATGTACACATACACATATACAATCAGAATTGATACTATCATATACACTATATACACACCATCACATACAATAATATACACATGTAAAATCCGAATTGACACAATCACATATACAATATACACTTACACAATCACATACAATATATACATACAATCAGAATTGATACAGAAGAATGTAGAGAAGAATGACAGATATAATATTAAGTTTCATGACCTTATTAGGTATTCACAGAGTATCTGTGGATTTTTTTGGCGTGACGATATGGGATATGCAATATGAATCTAATGTCGCCTGACATCTCTCTCTCTCTCTCTCTCTCTCTCTCTCTCTCTCTCTCTCACTCTCACTCTCTCTCGCTTGCTCGCTCGCAGTGCGGACTTCCCCGACCTGAGGAAGCACAACAACTGCATGGCGGCGGCGTTGACACCCGCCATCTACGCCAAGCTGCGTGACCGGGTGACCCCCCAGAACTGGACCCTGGACCAGAGCATCCAGACCGGGGTGGACAATCCGGGACACCCCTTCATCAAGACCGTGGGCTGCGTGGCCGGAGACGAGGAGAGCTATGAGGTAGCTAGCGCGCACGATCAATTTTATGATTGTATTTAATCTACCTCTTGAATGTACCCATGTGTGATTGCCATGTGTGATTCATTGTAAATGAATAAATATGTTAAATAAATATTGATGGATTGATTAGCACCGCCAGCCAAAAGGTCCTGGGTTCTGTCGTCCTCCATCCGCTATATGTATAAATAGACATTTTTCTGTTCCTCTAAGCCCCTAAAATGTAATTGCATCTGCAAACAAACAATGTTTGTCTGTACCCTTATTATATTTCATGTTCAAATCCATCCTGTGTACCTGCAGGTATTCGCCGAGCTCTTCGACCCCATCATCAAAGACAGACACAACGGTTACGACCCCAGAACCATGACGCACCCCACCGACCTGGACTCTTCCAAGGTGCCTTTCGGTGACACGTGATCCATCCATCTCTATTTGTCCTTCACTACTTGCCGTTGTTAACTTAGTAGGGGTGGGCCAGGACCGGCACAGAATAACAAGGGCCACACTGTTGTACACTGTCTGCACCTTTGCAGAGTATGTATACTTCACAAAAAATTGTATTTAGTAGGGGTAGGGGTACTTGGGATGGTCCCAATGACATTATTGCATTTTTAAACATTTTTTATTAAATGCTTTAATTTTCTTTGTCGGCCGCCAGATCACCAACGGGGTGTTTGACGAAAAGTACGTGCTGTCGTCCCGCGTGCGCACCGGCCGCAGCATCCGCGGGCTGAGCCTGCCCCCGGCGTGCTCGCGCTCGGAGCGCCGCGAGGTGGAGCGCGTGGTCGTGACGGCGCTGGCGGGCCTGAAGGGGGAGCTGACGGGTCGCTACTACAGCCTGGGAGACATGACTGAGAAGGAGCAGCAGCAGCTCATCGATGTGAGTTCACTCATTATGGGTCTGGGTTTCAGTTCCTTTCCCCACACTGGGCTAGCTCTATTTCGATATTTGAGGTAATTTCCATTTTTAATCAAATGTCACATGTTTGTAGTCAGTGCATAACCTAAATCCTGTTTCATAGGAACCCAAAACTGTAGTGTTTTACACTACACTCATTATTTACCAGATCACTGTACAGTACTTTGATAGTACGTCATAGTAGGCTGATTACAAAAGGTCTATTGTCTACAACGATAGCCTTTGCCATGGCATATCAGATGTGAAAATGTATTTATCACGTATGTCATATCCTTTTTTCGCCGATCGACTGTTCATCCACAGTTCAGTCCAATCAAAAGTATATTCAACACCTGTTCCCCTCTCTGTTCAACCCATGCCTGCCGCCCCCCCCCCACCCCCCCCTCAGGAGCACTTCTTGTTTGACAAGCCAGTGTCTCCCTTGCTCACCTCGGCCTTCATGGCCCGAGACTGGCCTGATGCTCGGGGCATCTGGTAAGGCCACCTGTAGGAGACAATCCCATACCTCAATATCCGCAGGCTCTACCGTCTTCGTAGAAACACACAGCAAACGCCCCTTTTTAGTTGAGTCAGTGCCTCACCTCAGCGACGCCCATGGTCCTTATCCCCCCCCCCCAACCCAAACCTTGAATCTAGCTGCGCCAGACAGACCTGTAGAATACTCCCCTTCCCCGCTGCCGCCTATCAACATTTTATCCTTCCCATCTATGTCTCCTTTACTTCTATGACTGTGTCCTTCTTCCTGCTTTATCATGACCTATGACCCCCGACCCCTCCTGTAGGACCACTTCCTGTTTGACAAGCCCATCTCTCCCCTGTTGACGTGTGCCTTTATGGCCCGAGACTGGCCCGACGCCAGGGGCATCTGGTAGGTCCTCTAGGGTCTCCCTGTTAGGTGTGCTGTGTCGCCATGGTTACCTCTAACCGCTTACCTGTTTGTCTCACCATAATAACCTCGAACCGCTAGGCCAGTGGCTCTCAAACTATTTCTACGAACGTACCCCCCCTCTAATGTTCTGCCGGCCAAGTACCCCTTTCACCAGCACAAAACATTTGGGGGATTTTGGGAAAAAATGTAAATGAATGTAAAATAATGTATGTGTATGTTATTTGGTGTGAACATGAACATTACATGGGTGGTGCGAATACATAGAGAGATTTACCAAACTAGTAGTATTCAGATTTTATATTTCACTTTATTAAGGTGGTATTCAAATTCAACTCAGTTTATTATGATTATTTTACACCGGCTCATAACCAATATCAGAACAACGAAACGTACCCCTGTACCCCTATTTGAGAAACACTGAGCTAAGCAATGTGTGGCCATAGTCCCTTCTCCCGGGGCTCAGTTGAACCACCAACCTATACGTGTTACCATAGTTACCTTTTAACGCTAACCTCTGCGTCGCTCTAGTTACCTTGAACCATTAACCTCTATGTGTCGCCATAGTTACCTTTTACCATTAACTCAACTCAATGATTATTTTTGTGATGTTTTGTGTGGAACTACAGAGACATAACCTTGGCTTGTTTAGTGTTGTTTAGTTTAACTCTTTAATATGTGAAGTCACACATACATAACACAAATCTGAAACAAACAACGTTTTGTACTTCTCGGGTGCTTTCACAGAGGCTAATGTTCAACATCTTTGGCTCCAAACCTTTATTTGCTTTTTTGACATTACAGGTGCATTGCCAAATCTGATTAGAATAGCTCAGATTGCATTCGTTTGCATGTGTTTAAATGTTTTCACTGCTCAGATGAAAGCCGGATCTCAAAACGGATCTGGAGTGTGAACGCTGCACTATAGCACACTTTAGTAACATGAGGTCCCGCTGGCATGGTATCGCTTCTCAGGCACAACAACGAGAAGAACTTCCTGATCTGGGTGAACGAGGAGGACCACACCAGGGTGATCTCCATGGAGAAGGGCGGCAACATGGCGCGAGTGTTTGAGAGATTCTGCAGTGGACTCAAACAGGTACCGCACACCCGCACACTCACTCATAAACACAACTGTGCTGATGAAACGGTTTTTAACTTATCTTATAAATATATTGTGCTCTTACTAGTAATATTCCCTATTTGCTGTAACCTACTTTTAAGTAAAAACGCATTGTTTTGTGTATATGCACATGTCATATATGACAATGGCCTCAATAACAAACTGACTGACTAAGTGGTACCCAAGGTAGAACAGCTGATCCACGAGAGGGGCTGGGAGTTCATGTGGAACGAGCGTCTGGGGTACATCCTGACCTGCCCCTCCAACCTGGGCACCGGCCTGCGGGCCGGGGTTCACGTTCGCCTGCCCAACCTGAGCAAGGTAAAAAAACAACAACAACACACACACACACACACACACACACACAAACACATTGCCATCCAGAAGTATATAAATGTTTCAGCGTGGTTAGCTCGTCGTGTTTCATCTGTATTCTGCATTTGTGTTCTATCTGTTTTTTATTCTTCGTAAAACACGTTGTTTTGAGAAAGTGCTATATAATATAAATAAGGGTTATTATGATTATTATTAGTGCGACGTTAAGTCCGTACCGGGACGTTGTCATATACGTTCAGTTGAGTGACGTTGCGCTGTGTGCTCGTGCTTCAGGACACGCGCTTCTCCAAGATCCTGGACAACCTCCGCTTGCAGAAGAGAGGCACGGGAGGAGTGGACACGGCCGCCACCGGAGACACCTTCGACATCTCCAACAATGACCGTCTGGGAAAGTCAGAGGTAGATGTCGTCATGTTACTTCATGCGGTGTTATGACGATATTGTATTTGTATTCTACAAAGTGGAAATGCACACACATTCCTTCTCAATCAAGTTAATTAGAATTCAACAGTCTAATTAAAGCTGATTTAGGTAATATTTGAGTGGTAAAGAGGGAGGGAAGAAAAGAGCAGACAGCAAGCGATTTTGAAATTAAACAACCAATAAAACATCCACTCCCGCTCTGCTCCCTCCCTCCGCCGTTGACAAGTGTTGCATTCATGTGCCTGTGATTGACAGGCAAGATGGATTCCCCGGCTCATCAGGGCATCTCTTCCCTGATTGGTCCGGGGAATCCATCTTGCCCGTCAATCACAGGCAACATTTAAATGATCTCATACAGAGGCAGCGCAGTCAACTTGAAACAGATAAGAACTGTTCACTGATTAGTAACTGTCAAATTATTTTAAAAATCTTAAAATCTTACTTACAGCACTTTTGTCGTCCCATCACTGTAGGTCTATATTTCTTGCTGAGGTTTCATACCCCTGCTAGCTAAATCTTTGTGTGTGTGTGTGTGTGTGTGTGTGTGTACACAGGTTGAGCTTGTTCAGATGCTGGTGGACGGCGTCAACTACCTGATTGACTGCGAGAAGAGACTAGAAAAGGGCCAGGACATCAAAGTCCCTTCACCCGTCGCTCAGTTTAAGAAGTAATGAATGAACTCAGAATGACTTTGTTGTTTGAGCGTCGTTAGTCCCTCCTCCTCCATCATGCTAGTCATTTCTTAATATGCCCTATACAGTAAAACAGTAGAAATTCGTTCAGAGAGATGATCTGTGGTTAGGCGGATGCTTCTACCTCAATGTATGGCTGTATAGATAACCTCAATAAAAACATTTTTGGTTCTCTTGCTTTTCACTTTTGCATTGCTTACCGATTCCTTTTAGGAGTACGTCATCCCTTTTTATAAAAATGTGAGGCTTTATGATCCTAATTTATGTCAATTGTGTTTTGATTCCCTGAAATGAGTCAAGGCATGCGGCTTTTAATGAAAATCAGTCTTGTCAATTTATTTTACATTCAAAAAAAAAAAAAATCTTCTCAGTAACAAACCTAAAGATTCAAATGTATTTATTTAAATGTAATTTAATTTTTTTTTTTACCAGGTAAAGTGCAACAAAACCAAAATAGACATCAGTAGAAAAACCGACGATGAACACTTAAATTAAGCCCACACCAGAAAAAAAAGATTATCTGTAGTTCTGTACATATCGGTTACAAAAGCCCACACTAAAAACACTGTTGAATGTTACAAATAACCACACGCTGACGGCTAAACAAAGGGCTCTCATGAAACACCATAAAGTCCTGCTTTTATGGCAAACTGAAACCGAAACGTAATTTCCCCAAACGTTACACAATGAACTTCTGCAGAGACAGGATATCCGTTCTTGGCATCTATGGCCGCCCAGAGACAAAACAAAGCTCTTTTTGTTTGGTTTTTTTTTTGTGTGTGTTTTTTTTTTTTTTTTTATAGTCTTTGAAATTGAAAACTGAATAAAGACCGTCAGGGAAGAGTCACTGCGCCCTTAGTATTACAGCCGCTTCTCCCCGTGTTTCCTCGTGAACTCCTCTGCGTTCTTCAGGAACTTCTTGCGGTCCTTCATGTATTCCTCCGCCAGATCGGCGCGGAGAGGGTGCTCCGGCTGAGGGTTGTTCACCAGGTCTGTGAGCGACTTGATCACTGGGAGGGGGAGGAATTTTAAAAAGTCAAGCCAAAAAAAAAAACGTTTTCACCTGTAACCAAATTTCTCTCCACTGCCAAGGAGAAAACTGATATTCAGCACCTACAGCAGGAGACGTACAGCAGCACAACAGGGAAGCCTGCCAGGCCATCTCCCACACACACACACAAAAATCACATGCCTTCACACAGAGAGGAAACCTGATACAAGACGCTACACATTTGTAGATACGAGTAGTACACACAAGCCAGGCAAAATATGAATGAATGCTCAGCAGGTAAATGGAAAAACACAGTGGCTTATACAACCTTCCTGTATCCATTACTGTAGTAACACTTCTAACTTTGTGTACCATTGCTACTCATTACCGACAAAAAACTAAAATGGGAAACAAATGCTACCACGACTATCAAATGCTATGTTACTTCCTTCTTCAAATGTGGAAGATTATGTTTATTGGACTTTAATGATACGTGGACAGGTTTAATGTAATGGGTAGAACAACGATATTAAGAGATCCTAATCATCATCCAAATCGCGCCCTCCAATAATCCCAAGGCGATTTACAAGTCATGAAGAGAAACCAAAAGACAAAAGAAACCCAAACTAAAATGTACCTTGGTGGGTTTTAGTGGCCGGTTTCCAGTTCTCTGAGGTGATGATGGGCAGGCACACCTGGCCCTTCTCATCCACGTTGGGGTGGTAGATCTTGGTCTTGAATGTTATCTTGGGCGGCTTGAAGGGATACTCCACAGGGAAGATGATGTCGATACGGAAAGCGCCCTTGTCGTACGGAGCGTTGTCCTTGGTGACAGGGAAACGGGGTCAATGTTTTCATGACAAATTATGGTTTCAAATTGGGCTGATCCACACTATTGGAGACCTAGATAACACACCATCTCCCATGTTAACACGGTACAGCGCTTTAAATCTACACCTAAAGTCACAGCGTATCTATATATAAGATAGATATGTAGTATAGATACAGATAGATATGTAGTATAGATACAGATAGATGACTATTCTGTATCTATACTACATATCTATCTATATCTATACTACATATCTATCTGTATCTAAACTATATATCTATGTGTATCTATACTATATATCTATGTGTATCTATACTATATATCTATGTGTATCTATACTACATATCTATCTATCTATACTACATATCGTTCTGTATCTATATTACATATCTGTATCTATATATCTATACTATATATCTATCTGTATCTATATTACATATCTGTATCTATATATCTATCTGTATCTATACTATATATCTATCTGTATCTATATTACATATCTGTATCTATATATCTGTATCTATACTATATATCTATCTGTATCTATATTACATATCTGTATCTATATATCTATCTGTATCTATACTATATCTCTATCTGTATCTATACTTACAGGAACGATGAGCCATTGCCAGTTCAAAATATTTGTTTCATCCACTTGAACTTTCTGGATGTTTTTGGCGTCAAAGCTGAGTATTTCCTCGAGTTCCTGCCACACACACAAAAAAAACACACACAACAGGTTATGTACATGTATGTACATCGTGTCCTCGGTTGCAATACCAGCCAGGCAGCCCCACACAGGGCGACCGTGTGCTGAATCGTGGGCTTGGCGACACATCCCAGACGTGCGAAGTTATGGGATCTGCTGCTAAAAAAACACCCAACATACATGTTACGTTATAAAAAACACTTTCAACCTCTCCCCGATATGATATAGTTTAGCCATCAGGTCGTGTTTCACGATGCTATGATATGGATTAAACGCAGTCTCTTCGCTTTCAAGATCCGAGTCCAATCGCCATCCTTTTTTTTTTTTTTTTTTACGATGGACGCGACCCAAACCGTACTTAGCCCGACATTTTGACTTGTTTGGCCCAAATGTTAACACTGCTAAAAAAATAAAAATAAAACACCATACAAGACGGATCAACATGTAGGCTAACTTTCGTATTCCTCCACGTCTCGCAGGGAAGTCCCTCTTTGGCCCCACCGAGTCGACCTCGAAACAAACGGCATAAACGGTTCCGTTAATATTCGCCTTTCCCCCCCCACAATACAAAACAATCGCGACATTATCGTATACTTCACCAAATAACGCCCCTGGACCGAGCCTATACGCGGTTTAGCCGGCTAACCCGTTAGCTCCTAGCTCCTTAGCCCCTAGCTAGGCTAGGCTAAGCTAAGCTAAGGAAATAGTCGGAGCGCATAGCTAACGCCGACCAACTAAACAACAATAATGACTCTAAGCTCTTCACGCTCGCCCACTTTTGTTCACCAACGGCTCTCTTCGGAGTAAACGTTAAAAATGTCGGGGACGCGACGGGGACCGAAATCGGCGAGAAAACGCCCTGCTTTCGCTTTACCCTCTTTAGCCTCTTGCTCGCCGCCATAGCGAAAGTATTGCCTGACAGCAGGGATTGTTGAAATACTTGGACGGACCGGGTCGCCAGCGGAACATGAGACGAGGAGGGTCAGGAGGAGCGGCATGCCGCCAGGGGCTTTGAAGCCATGCGAGCTGCGCGTGATGCGCATGCGCGACGTCGCGGGGTGCAAATTTGTTTTAATTCCGTGAAATCCGCGGTGAGGAAAACACACGCCGTGTGTATAAATAAGGTAGGTTATAAAAAGGCAAAAAAACAACGTATTGTGTAATTAACACGCCATTTTTTAAAAAAAGTGTATGAACAATGGGATGGGGCTACATTCAAAGCATAACTATTGCTAATGTCAACTAGGCTATTAGTCCAATATGTGCCATTTATTTTGCCATTTGCTATTTTTTAAATAACAAAGAATGACGAAATGGATATGATGGTTATAATGATTCTTGCTCACTAATAGGCTATATCCATATGTTGAAAAGGAACAGGAATCGCATGTAAAAATAGACAGGCCTATAAATACATCAAAAATACTGTAGGCTTACAGTGTATGCCACTTGTCAGCTTTTGGGTACCAGATAGTACTACGACGACCATGGGTGACTTAAGTCTTAAATACTTTTCTTGTCGACTGAACTGCAATGTATTTGCAATATCTATGCCTATTACAAAATGAATGCCATATTCAACATTTAACTTGTTTGGGGTGGAAGGCCGATATAAAAAATCTAGCGATTTGAAATAAGGCCAATTAAATAAATAAATCTAAATAATAAATCTAGGACACATAACAACTTCAGTGTAAAAGAATCACACTATTAAAATAACAATGAAATTGGCCTATAATCGTCATGTAGGCTATCTAAGACTGCTATCTGACATTACAGGTATATTGGGTTTAAAATGGCGTTTTAAAACGGAAAATATGTATATTAATATAAATAAATATATTATACAAATATAGCCTACGTAATAAAAAAATGTATGTCAACACGTTGGCTCCTGGCCACTCAGCACCACGGACAGCACCTGGAAAGTTTGGGGAAAACCCTCAAATGCAAAATAAAATGGCCACGCCACGCCCAAAGAGCTGTGTTCGTGTTTGACTTGTCCCACGTAGTTATTTCACTTTTTGCAGCAACATCAACCCTGAAATCCTGGTTTCAGTGTTTCTCTGTTAATTTCTCTCCTTTAAAATATATACATACAGCAGGGCTGTAGGCCATAAGGAAACAAACATATAGTGGCTGAATGTTGTTTTTCATATTATATATAGCCTATATATTTTTTTATATATATTTTTTTTTAAATTTACTTATTATCTCTAGTTTAAGTCTAGGCTCTTATACAACAAAACAAATGGTATACATACTGCACTGCATTACCCTAAAACAACACAAAGTTGAACACCCTCACCATACATGCCCACGTTTCCAATTGAACTGACCTACTTTACGTCGTCAACTGAGCCCTGCGGGCTCTAGGACCCCGCGGCGTGCGCACGCAGCAAACAGGAAGCAACGCGGGGTGCGCACGCAGCAAACCGCAGCAACAGCGCCCCCTAGGTGCAGCGGGCGGCGTCACTCTGAACCGGGTCCGGGACGGCCGCTAGAAACCCCACATAGGCCCCGTGGGTGTTATCCAGACACGTCCATTAACGACTATTAAGTGGGTCCAACGTCGTTTAATAGGATCACAGAAGTGCGATATGTAATGTAATAGGGTAGCAAATAATAATATAATATGTGTTTATTGGTTGTTTGGATTGGAAAAGTGAGCGAGACATGTCTCGTTCCTTAAAATAACAACAGTGTTGTACCGTTTT
>JAOPJI010000069.1:4857475-4868594 GCA_027122695.1 Merluccius productus
AGATAATCTTCACCAATGAACACTACTTTTATGATTTTTGAAGCGTAAATGCAATCGCCAGAAGTTTTTTAAGACAAATAAAAGCTTCAAAATTCACGAGTGGGCTATTTACCGACGTACAAACGTCGTAAAACAAAACGTGGCAATCTCTTAAGATTGTGTTAACCACAGACCTTATTTCAGGCATCAAACCAAAAACCCATTGACTTCGAGACGACGGAACCGGAAGTGCCAATATGCTAATGGATTTACGAGTTTTAGGACTCATTCCTGCACCACTCTATTGCCGCACTATATCCCACGATGCAAAGCAGTTTCTATTGTCATCGGATTCATCCAATCGAGATGTCACAGGGCGACCTGTAACACGTGTCTTGCTATAATTACAGACCATAGGGTTAAGATGGTACACCACTATACTGCTATCTCACACTAAAAAACCTAATCCTATATTTGTACCAAAATACATTTTGGTATTATTGTATGGACTATAGGGGTGTCACGATTCTCCAAATCCAC
Source organism: Merluccius productus (assembly GCA_027122695.1). Taxonomy (NCBI): domain Eukaryota; kingdom Metazoa; phylum Chordata; class Actinopteri; order Gadiformes; family Merlucciidae; genus Merluccius; species Merluccius productus. Next base: position 4,857,995 of record JAOPJI010000069.1, read on the forward strand.
GATTCGATTTGACTTTCGTATTTAAGGTCATGATTGGATTCAATTTACGATTTAAAGACGATAAAAAAAAAAAAGAAACTTTCTTTAAGCTGTGTTTTTGTCAAATGATCGATTTTGAAATTGTGACTAATTTCGCCCTAATGGTCTATTGACTTAGATGCACTAATAAGTATAACACGGTACTATAATAGAGTTATAGCTGTATTATGATTGTGGGCTATTGACTTGGATGTATTAATAGGTATAAAACAGTGTTATAATACAGTATTACTGAAATATAATTAGCAGACAGACTACTGTATGGAGTATTCACTTGCAAATGCAGTTATACTCTATTAAACTATTCTTGTCTTTGTGCTTCAGTTGAACAGGTCTCTTGCCTTCCTGGATAAAAGAAGCCCTGGGCAGCCGTTCTTCATGATGCTGTCCCCGCCGGCGCCCCACGCCCCCTGGACCGCCGCGCCCCAGTACCAGAAGGAGTTCATGGATGTCAAAGCTCCTCGCGACGGCAGCTTCAACAAGCCAGGGAAGGTAGGCCATGGAACAGGGCCAAGATCCCAATCGCTGCTTAAAGGGAAACTGGCTATTTTCTAATAGAAGAGAGTACTGCTTCATATGCGTGTTGTGAAAAGATCGCAGCCTGCAACACCAACTTCGATCCCACGAAGAAATCGCAGAAAAGTTGGACAATTTGCATCCTCCCTGATTCAGGAAAAAGCAATGTAAATTATTGTGGATTCAAATACCTCCCAGTCCGTACAGCCCCCCCGTCCCCCCCATGCTCATTAATGACATGTATCTGAAATAAATACATTTTGGATTGTGAAACCGTTGAATGGCATATGCTAGAATATGGGTATGGATGTGCAAACATTTGTTTCAGGACAAACACTGGTTGCTGCGACAGCCCGCTAACCCCATGGCCAGCAGCTCGGTGGACTTCCTGGATGATGTGTACAGGAAGAGGTACAGTGGCCAATCATATCACTTACTTTTGTGCCACTCGTTGCACAAAGCATGCTCATGCTAATTTTGTTGTGTGTAAGGGCCACATTTAGACTATACCGTTACGTATAGTGTGCTTAAGTTTAGCATGCATGTTGCTTTCATAAGCTAATAAAAGCACATCTTATCAGGTAAAAGATCTCCCTTTTTAGGTTAGCGTTTCCTGTATATTATCTAATCTCTTGATATTGATAGGTATATTGAAAAAAACAATTGTTGCAATCATTTTTGAATGTGTGCTTCAAAATGAAGATGCATCTACAGATTATTATAGTGTGTAAACACCCATCAAAATGTTACCTTGTGCAGGTGGCAAACTCTGCTGTCAGTAGACGATATGGTGGAACAACTGGTGAAGAAACTCGACAACTTGAAGGAACTCAATAATACTTACATCTTCTACACCTCGGATAACGGCTACCACACAGGTTTGACAGTGCTACTGGTTGTTCAGAACCAAACAGTGAAACACTTAAGTGCCAGCTGATATGCTTTTGTCGTCATTTCTATGGCAAGTGATGTCATCTGGCACCATTTCAGCCAATCAGAAAAAGTGAGTGCAGTACCCATGTTTCACCACAGGGGTGCTGTCATGAAGGGTTCCTTTTAGTTTTCATTTGCTCTTTAAACGTATGTTTCTTTGTTACTTTAGGTCAGTTCTCTCTGCCCATTGGTAAGAGGCAGCTGTACGAGTTCGACATCCGGATTCCCCTCATGGTGCGAGGTCCAGGCATCACACCGAAACAAATAGTGAAGGTCCGGCCGCTTTCATTGTATTTGTAACATTTCATTTATTTTGTATGGTACTGTCATTGGTTCCATTTGAGATAATTTGAGGTCCACCCATCTCATAGGCTCCAGTATTGAACATTGACCTGGCTCCCACCATGCTGGACATAACTGGCTCCGGTGCTCCGACCATGGACGGGCAGTCTTTCCTCTCTCAAATGGTCAGTATTGTGTTTGATTATGCAGATGTTGGCTCCCAGCCAAAAAGATAAGAGTTTGATCCCCAATGTCTGCAACCTACCTGTAGGCATCCTTTGATAAGATACCTAACCTCACATCTGCTACTTAATGGCATGTATCTGAAATCACTGCGAGTCACCTTGGATAAAAGTGTCCAAATAATAAAGGACTAAATACAATGATGTTATTCTGTCAGGCCCCATCCTTGGGGAACGGCACCTCCCGGATGTGTTTCCTGATTGAACATGTAGGAGAAGGGTCTCCCGTAGCGGACCCTGCTTGTGCCAAAGGCCCTGGCGTCTACGTGAGTCCAAACCTCAAACTGATCAACGTTGTTCATCTGTGTACTGATGTCTATGAGTCACACAACTAACGTAGGCATTTGTGATCTAGCAATGTTTTCCGAATTGCGTGTGTGAGGACGCCTCCAACAACACCTACGCCTGCGTCAGGACCTTCATCGGACACAACTTGCAATACTGCCAGTTTGCGGACAAGGAAGTACGTACGATAAAACTTTTAACTCATGTATTTAGCTAGTTCTTTTGTATTTTCGTAGCTATTGAGTCCTTTTAAATGTCATGTTTAACCAAAATACATTTAGCTAGTACTTTTGTATTCAGTGTTTGATAAAGATACATTAAGGTAGTTTGTTCTTATTTCATGTTTTAAAATATTTCTCCAGGACTTTGTGGAGATGTACAACTTGACCTCGGATGCAAGCCAGCTAGAGAACATCGTTAAGAAGGTGGACCCGGCACTCCTGCAGGAAATGAACCAGCAAATGATCAAATTTCTGTCTTGTGTAGGTAGCAGCTGCCATGGCAACAGTGTCAACGGTTTGTGTCAAAGGTCAACCAAATAACGGCAAAAAACAAAATAGATAAGGGGTAACAGGGTGGGGCTATTATCTGGTCATGTTAAAGGCCCCTATTTTACCACCAGGTGGAACGTTGATTGGCCATTGCAAGCCGTAGCCTGTACCAACTGGCTGATCTATCAATTATAACACTCCCACTTGTGAACTACTGCTTATGAGCATTCATCTGGAAAAGCAACCCATGAACTCTTGCACTAATTGTAGATATATTGCACGCTTTATTTTTAAACAATGCTCAAAAGATTTTTCACAACAGCTGTAGTAGTCTAGTAACATTACATTTTTTAACTGGGTGTGAAAAGTCAAACATACTATTTTTCTATCCTGTGTTGTAATTACATAACTGAGTAAGAATATAAAGACACTTGCGGTACTGTAATTTTCCATGTTTAGGATTTTTTTTTTAAAAGAAAATATTTTCAAGTAATTCTTTTGATCGTTCTTTACATAATTGCACTGAAGCACTTCAAATGCCTCGACTGTGAATTGTGACAACTGTGACATTAAATAACGTTAATTTGTCAATAGTTCATTATTCAAACATGAGTTTTGAGGTTGTGAAAGAAAACATTGGAAGTGTTATTCATAAGTTATGAGCCCATACAATTATTGTATGGGCTCCCATATCTGGGAAATATTATTTATGCCACTACTACTATTGGAGTAGTTGTTAATTATTAAGTTAAAATTGCTGTGGTTGGTTTCTAGTATACTTTTTATTACTCTTGAACTAACACAATTTGTGTGTGTGTGTGTGTGCACAGGAAGTGATGTAAAGTTCCTTTCAATAGGAGCTGCTCTTTCGACAGCCCTGATGTTGTAAATGTTGGTTAAATGTATAGAATCGCTGTATGATGTCATGTCGCTACATTCAACTTTTGTCAAGTGCCCAAAACTAACTAAATGACATTTGAAATCACATAACCACAAGAAAATACCCACATCCAAAGAAAGGTTTTAACTTAAAGATAATCACATACAGTTTATTTACAACTGCATTAACACCACAAACAAAACAAAAAAGTACACTTTCACAGGTATTTGTACACTGACTTATTCGGTAGCGTCTGGATCTCTAGTTTAACTGGACATTTGTAGAAGTGGGAAAGCAACGACTCCGTGTAGCCCGTTAGAAAGTAGAACTTCTGCGGGAGGAGTTTCTGCACCATCATTGCGCACACAATGAGCTGGTTGCCCCGCCGCTTTATGACGATCTCATTGGCAAGGCAATTGTGGAACGTCCCGAACATGAAGCGTCTGATGAACACGTCTTCTACCGTTCGGTCGGCTGCTCCCTCCTCTCCTTTGAGATTACCTGGAAAGGTCAAGAAAAACATATTGATGCACATTAACTTTATTTGGTCATTTGGCAGATGCCCTACCCAAAGTGACCTGAGATGAGTGAATTCAGGAGCAGGTAAGGGGTTGGGGCATGTCGCTCAACGATGCGTCTGGCTACAGACAGCATACCGATGTTGGGGGCTGAACCCAGTACCTTTACCGTGGGAGTCGACCACTAACCACTACACTATCCTACCCTATACATACAAATCATATTTTTATAATCAATACCACCTGTTTACTTTTAAAATGATCAACCCAAGCAAGTGGGCCTTTCTACAGCAGGTTAAATATACACTTCAATCAAATTAACTCAGTAGGCTAGTGTTAGACGTACTGGGGTGCTGGGACAGCCACCCTTTGCGGTGTCCGATGTGGTGGGGGTGCAGTGCCTGCTCGTAGGTCACAGGTCGGTCTCCTTTCCCCACGCGGATACGAGCCGCACGGTTCTTCATATCAAGGAGAAACAGAGCTTACAGTTAAAATAAATCACAAAGTATGTTCTTGAACAACACAGCCAACTATAATTTTAACACATTTTATGGAGTGGGTGCTGATTTAATAGCCATATTTTACAGTGTAAACACATGTGCTGATGACCATTTAGACACAACTTATAACTGCTTATTAGGTTTTACTAATCCATACTTATTCAAATCAATTAAATGTTACCTTGCACTGCACAGCAGTCCCATGAAAGCCCCTAGGACCCAAGGTGTTCAATATGGCGCCTGGCTTCACTAAGGACCTCTGGGGGGAGAGAGGGATTAATATCAACAGATGCATATCATGAGATTCATATCAATAATTGTGTCGTCACGACGTTACAACAATGTAGCCTACCTAGATGTGTCGTTTTAAAGTAAAGGAAATAAACCAAGTTAATCGCCAACGTGTATGTATATATATATATATGGATGCTGACTGCAACCTTCTTGGGGGACATATACTGCAGTTTTCTAACCGTTATGGATAAGAGGTCCATATTTTCGTTGATTAAAAGGCACACGTTGATATTTTACAGGATGTATTGTATGCTGGAATATATAACACGATAAACCCCCTCCAAAGAGTTGAACTGCACAGTGGTAAAGTGGTATTTCTTACCAGCATCGTCGCACACGGAGCGCTGCTGAAGGACGCCGCCATGTTCCCCCAACACTGGCTTTATGGGAAGACATTTTTATAAAATTGTATAACACATTCATTAAGATAGATGGGTATTATTGTAAAAATTGGTGGTTTACATTCATGTAAAAAATAAAATAAAAAGCACTTTTACTTACTGTTATATTGATGATATTTATTTGTTATGCGGAACTGTTGGGTGGGGAGAAACATTTGCCGACGGACCATTCTCGGAGGTGTACCGACCGGATGTGCAAAACCCAAACAGTTCGTACGCTCAAGCGAGCCAAAACAACCCGAGAGTTATAAAACCAAAAATAGACATAGTGGACTCGCCATCAGGACATCACGACGTTGAACACATCGCGAGGTCAACCGTTAACAATGGCGTCCCCCGTCGAGATGACCGAGATGTACGACAACGCGCTGCTGGGGATCCTGCAGCACGCTGGCAACATCCAAGACTTTCTGCACATCTACTTCGGCTTTCTGTACCGCAAAACGGACTTCTACCGCCTGCTGTCTTGTCCCAACGACCGCATGGGCTTTCCCCCCGGCGTGGCGGAGAAGATGGTGCTGAAGGTAATGTCTGCTATAAAACGTAGACCATGGCAGGGCCGTAGTTGTCATGTATATTTTGGGGGGGACACCCCCCCCCCTGCCCCCAATATTCAAATATGCTCAAAATGTCCCCCCCTCCCCCCCAATATATTGATATACACATTTAGAGAGAAGATCATACTAATAATACTAATATATAATAAGAAATATAAATAATATATCAAAGTAAATAGATGGTAATTAATAATAATAATAATGACAAGATGGGACCAGAGGACAAGAGAGTGATGATTGGAGTGCAGGGGAGATTATCTCTGCCCTTGTGTGTGTGTGTGTATATATATATTAATTATACTTCAAAATGTTATTTTTTATTTACATTGTTTTACATTCATCCAAACCGTTTTGCAAAGCATTACAGAACATGGACTTAATATTCACACTTGATGGTTCCCTTTACAGGCGTTTAAGGGTTTCGAGCGGGTCTCGGAGCAGGACAGAGACAGGCGGCTGAAAGAGCTTCGACAGCGAGAAGAACCCAAAGCAACGCCTCCCGTAGAACAAGAGGTGTCGGTTGAGTCAGAACCACAGCTGGAAAAAGCTGAACCAAACACAGCGGCGGCCAAAGTAGAGAGTTCCCCCTCAGAACAAGCCGAGTCATCTTCTGCATCCTCCTCTCAACCAGACACGAGTCCACAGCCTTCTGCTAGTGGTCCTGCCCAGCCGTCCCAGGAAGCCAAGGCAGGGGCCGCCGGCACAGGGGCCGCCGGCACAGACCCGGCTTCAGCGGCGTAAGTAGTATAATTCATCCACACACATGGTCATGACTGTTGTTAGGCTTCAAACATCATTGGTGGAGAAAAAATATAATTCAAAAAATATATAGCATTGCTTGCTTATAACTGTTGTTGAATTCACAATAAAGTGACCGTCGACTTGTATTTGGAGTCGACTTGGTTGATAAAGTTGACGAGTCATGACAGCCCTAATGATAACAGAATATTTTAGGCCAAATCTGTTTGTTACAATTTCATCCTAGTGATGGTACTCTCTAAATACCCGTTTAGAAGCCAGTGCTAATTACAGGACACTTGTTGCTATTCTCTGTTTTAAAGATTGTAAGTGCGGTTTAATACTACAGTTCCTATTGTTATTACCTAAGCTGCAACGAAAACAATGAAAATGACTTGGGCCTAATAGATGTGTTGGTACTTGACAATCAAGACCATAAGATATAACTTATGTGTTGTTGCACACTATTACTGACGTTACATATTTTACGTACAAAATGATGATGCAAATTTAGTCAATATAAAAAAAGTCAATACAAGTAAAGATACATTTTGTGTGTCTGCTTCAGGAGTCAGAACCAGTACCAGGCGGACCCAGACAGCTACAACGGAGCCACGAGGGAAAACTACAGCTGGTCCCAGGACTACACCGATGTGGAGATCCGCGTGTTTGTCTCCAAAACAGTTGTTAAGGGCAGACAGGTAAACAAAAACATCCTCAGCACCAGCTGTTCTCTCTGCAGACCACTCTAAAAAAAAAAAACACTTTCATCGCACAAAAACAACTGACTGTTTGTGTGATGTAGATGTTTAAGGCCATATCTGCTATGCCAGATTAATGCAAAAACACCTCTTTTTCCCTCTCCCTTTTGACCTTCTGTCCCCACAACATGTGTGTCTGTGTTTTCCACAACGGAAAAACACAGATCTTTGAAAACGCTCTTAAACGTCGTGGATGAATCCAAAACCGCTGTGATGCATTTCTGTGTCAACATGTAAAAAGCGTATATTTTTTAAAACAATGACGTATTACAGTCACATGATCCGGTAATCACATGATCTTCTGTAAAAGGACTGTTGCTATGGACGGTAGGGCTGCGCCATTATGACCCAAATGATAATTGCGATTATTTTGCCCGTTATTGTTATTTCGATTTATTCATTTTGATTAACAGATAATCGACTTGATTAATATTCAGTGGCACCTCTGTGTATACGGTTTGTGATTTGATTTTAATGTAATCGGATTAGTTAGTTTTTTCTTTTATTTTTGGAATAAATGAATTGCAACCTTTCATGGTTAGCTAATTGCAGAGGCCAAAATCACGATTTTGAGTATGCAATAAATTCTGCAGCCCTAATGGACGGAAAACCCTTGGACACAAAAATGGCGTGTTTACATTTATCCGGCATAGTGTGTGGACATGGCCTGAGTCTCTTCTGCCATCCCCAGGTGTCGGTGAACCTGCAGCCCAGCAGTGTGCGCGTGTGTGTATGTAATGGAGCGGAGGAACAAGTGCTGATGGAGGGACAACTGGCGCACAAGATCAACACGGAAAACTCCCTGTGGAGCCTCGAACCAGGATGCTGTGTGGTGGTATGTACGCGTACACATACACATTCATACGTGCGCATGCACTGACAAATGTATACACACACAGATGTACACTAACACACACACACACACACACACACACACACACACACACACACACACACACACACACACACCAACCAACAGCATTTACAGCAAATACCAATCTAACTCCCAACGTTCGCCTCCCATTCCAGCTGTCTCTCAGTAAGTGTGGGGAGGTGTGGTGGAACGCGGTTCTGAAGGGGGAGAAGGAGATCGACATTAACCAGATCAACCGGGAGCGCTCCATGGCCACGGTGGATGAGGAGGAGCACGCTGTGCTGGACCGGCTCACCTTCGACTACCACCAGAAGCTCCAGGGGAAGCCTCAGAGCCACGAGATGGTACGTTCCCTGTCCCCTGTTCAAGCTAAACCTGTAGGTGGCCGGGTCAGTCGCAATGGGACAGTTGTGCAAATGAAATGGGATATTGGCGCCGGATTACGTTGTGGCTACTAGGGTGTTTTGAGTAGAGACTGGGTTCGATCCCTAATGTCCACAGCCTACTTTTTGTAGGCATACCTGAGCACGGTGCTCTAACACCTAGCTGCTCCTGGATGTATCTGAATTTGCTGAAAGTCGCTTCGGATAAAAGAGTCTGTTAAGTGACTCAATAGTAAATTGGCACAGGAAAAAAGCCTCTGTGCCAAAACAACACGCTAGCTCAGCTAGCATGAGCATGTTAGCATGTAGCGGGCTCTACATGAGGGGGAGCAGACGGAACTATTTTCAGTTGTAGACGAAGTTGGGTTAATTGGATTGTTTTTTTATTGTTTTTCTCGCATTCTCCATTCAGTAGGCGGATAAAGACTGTGAGCCCTTTTTTGTTTGTGTTTCCTGGTGTCTTTTTAAAGGTGCGTTTTTGTTTTGTCTCCGCAGAAGGTGCACGACATGCTGAAGAAGGGGTGGGACGCAGAGGGCTCGCCGTTCCGAGGGCAGCAGTTTGACCCGTCCATGTTCGACATCCCGCCCAGCGCCGTGCAGTTCTAAACCAAACGCACCCGGGCGGACACCGAGGGGGTATCTTACAAACTGTTTTCAAGTGCGGGGCATGGATTGGAACGAGAACGGTGGTATTGAGAACAAAACAAAACGACGTGCGAGCGTGAGGCGATATCCGTGCCATGGTTGTTTTACTGTTGATGACTTCAGTGCCTGGCTTTGCAAAAAAAAATGTCCTACTGATGTTTAAGTGCGTTTTATTTGCTTTTATTTAATTTCTCCGTCTGTTGAGTCCATATAATTGTCGAGCATCAGTCATCAACTCACCGGAACCTCAAATGTCCGGTAAATGAATTGTTTTTACCCCCAAAAAGTCTGACAAAGTTAGAATATGAAAGTTAATTTATCTGCTGTTGGAGCTTTGCGGTTCGAGGCAATGGTAGATTTTGTGTGTTTGTTTGCCTTTCTGCCTATTTTTTTGCTTTTGTGTGTTACAAGATTTGTGAAATTATTATATAGTTATGAATAAAATGGACATGTTTCCACTTTGGTGATGATTCAAGTATGTTAACTATTCATGCGTTTGTTTTCAGTAAGCCCTTACAACTTGAATAATGGTGAGAATTAGCCGAGTGCAGACTTCATTAAACACTTAACACTATTCCTAAATCCTAAGATGCTACTCAATAGTTATTGAGTAGCATTTTATTACTTCAGTCAATATTACACTCAAATATTGTTAAATTCTCAACGTCAAACTATTGCGTTGTGTGATCTGCATATTGAAGAAACAGTCCATGACATCATATAAACTTTAGTAGTGCGTATGGGCAGGATGGTGTAGTGCTATCCTTTAGCAAGACCCCCCCCCCCCCCCCCACCTAATGAGCTCCATCTGTATTCATTGTAACGTAAAGTGTCTTCCTAATCACTAAAGAGTAAAGTAACCCAAACCCTGAGATGTAATTACTCACTGGAGTGCTTGTTCTGGTGTTCTGCCTGCTATACAGGCCTATCCATCAATCACAGTCAGTTTGTTGCCTGTTTTTGTGTCCTATAACGACGATCCTGCCGTTTGTCATCATCACCCCCCTTCATCTTATACATGCAGAACAGGGCTGTGCTATGAGACGGGTGACAGGTTTTGCAGCGTGCATCTCATCCCTTCAGACAGGTGAAGGGTTTCCCAGAGTGCATCTCATCCCTTCAGACAGGTGAAGGGTTTCCCAGAGTGCATCTCATCCCTTCAGACAGGTGAAGGGCTTTGCAGCGTGCATCTCATCCCTTCAGACAGGTGAAGGGCTTTGCAGCGTGCATCTCATCCCTTCAGACAGGTGAAGGGCTTTGC
>JAOPJI010000069.1:4927975-4939543 GCA_027122695.1 Merluccius productus
GCTATTTAAAGGTCCTTCTAGTACCATCGTTACTATTACTAGCTTGATTCTAGTGCTATTTAAAGGTCCTTCTAGTAACATCGTTACTATTACTAGCTTGATTCTAGTGCTAATGATTGGTCCATCTCCCTCGGAAGTTTACCTCAAAACAAAAGCTCCCATCCTTGAGGAGTGAGACCCAACATTAGCATTAGCAATAGCGTTAGCGTTGCTTAAACCTGTGACCATCAATTTTCTTAAAGATATTTAAAACATTTAAAACTCAAATCAACCCCAAGGGATACTTTCCCCCTTCAAACCAATGTGGTCTGTGGCAAGAGAGTGATACATGAGAGAACAATCTGAACGCAACTGCAGTGAACAGGGCAACATTTCCATGGGCTTATATCATGCACAGGTGCTGTGGACGGGTTACCTTGTCCTTGTAGGTGTCTGGCAGGGCCTTGGCGGTCTGGGTGCCGTCGGGCAGCTCTATGAAGAAGCCCAGCGTGTCCCCCTGGGCGTAGCCGGAGGAGTAGTGCTTGCCCATGGACTGGTGGAAGCGTGTGCCCTTCTTACTGCGCCAGGAGTAACTGAACTTGTCATAGCCCAGCGGCGCCTGCAGGTTACCTGTACATTAGGGGTTAACGCAAAAAGGAGTTAAAAACAGAAGTTGGTGGAGAAAAAGACTGCACGATGGTATTGTTCATGTGTGTGTGTATGTGTGTGTGTGCCTCTGTCTCCTGTGTGCACTCTCCACCCGTGTGTGACATGACGTGTGTGTGTGCTTGTGGATCTGTGTATGCGTGTGTGTTTGTGCCTCCGCAATTACGGCTATCCGTCAGTGTGACATTATTGCGCGTCTGTCAGTAATCATGTTTGTATCCACGTTTGTCTCCCTCTCCCTCTCTCTGGGTACTGACCGAGCGGCTGCGACCAGCCCAGCCTGGCTGCTGTGTCTGGAGGCATCTCGTCCACCGTCACCTCAAAGTACCAGGACCCTTTCCGCACGCCGTGGGACGCCCGCACCATGGAGTAACCCTTCTCCCCGGTCACTGTCAGACGGTCGTCAGAGATCTTCAACTGAGGAGCTGGACGACGAAAGAAAATCCAACACATGATTTTTGGGTTCAGTATTTGAATGTTGTGTTTGGCCAATGAAAAAGCAAACCCTCCAACATCACCAAGTAATGAGACCCAACATTAGCAACAGCATTACTGCTTTAAAAGGGCCCCTATTTTACCACCAGTTGAGTGTGATTAGCCATTACAAGCCGTTGCAAAACTGTGATGTCACTACCCTCAAGTGACATCACAAGTGGGAGTGTCCACCCAGATGTATGATGACTAGATCAGTTTACCAGCCTACCCAGTGGACTGTACCAAATGGTGGGCTTATCTAGCCATACAGCTGGGTGGACACTAGTGACATCACTTGTGATGTCACTAGAGGGTACATGACAAATTTGAAACGGCTTGTAATAGCTAATCACCCTCACACGTGGTGGTAAAATAGGGGGCCCTTTACGTCCATGGCCTGCATACCTCGGTCATGCAGCGCCAGGAGCACCCTCTCATACAGACAGGCCCGGTACAGGTCTCCGGGGATGGGCTTCCCCGCCCAGCAGTCCAGCTCCAGCTTCTCTGGGTCCGGGGCGTGGGGGTCCGGCTCGGCCAAGATGTAGCGGTACCCGTCTTTGTTAAAGGGGTGCTCCAGCGGGTAGCCGTGGGGGGGCAGACGCTGGGCGGAGAACAGAGGGTCGCTGTCGGGGGAGGGTGGAGACGGCGGGATGGTTAAAAGGGTATTGCCTTTGGCTCGGTGGCTCAATCCACTAGTGCGATAACCGAGTAGGGAGTACGCCCATCTCCCTTTGTTTGGGATTGGGTTCTGTTGATTTTACACACAAACTTTATGTCCTCTGTATTATTTACCACTCATGCAACCCCTTACACACCGACACTTCGCTATATTTCTTTAAAAAATTATAAAAATTGGATCAAACATTTTTACTATGCGTTTCCCCTCCATGGTTGTCATTGCCTTAAGTAGTGGTGGTAACAGAGGGTGTATACTTGTTTCCTACTTGCCTTATATAGTGGTGGTAACAGAGGGTGTATCCTTGTTTCCTACAGAGGGTGTATCCTTGTTTCCTACCTGCGTGTTCTCTTGGCTGCCCCTGCCGTCGCCCCCTCCTGCTGCTGCTGCTGCTTACGCTTGGCCCCCCTTCCTTTTCCGGGGCCGGGGGCCAAGGCTCCTGGGGACCACCACAACAACAACAACAACAACAAAAACAACAGGTTTTAACACAACTGAACGCATGGTAAAACATCTTAAAGATACGCATTCAGACTGACAGAGACGAAGAGACAGACGGATGCGATAGAGAGCACTTCATGAGACAGTGGTGGGTACCATAGTCGTGTTATTATTCTCTGCACGTAGTACAAGAGACAACGACATTGCCAGCCAAATCCTATGATTTCAGGTGTGTGTTCAGGTCTGTATATTCTTTTGCTTTATCTCGTAGCCCTGTACCACACTCACTCTTTCATGCGTCAAGAGATATTAGAAATTAATTTGCTGCACAGCAAGCACAGGAGGAAGACAAGAGGAGCAGCAGAGTGTGGTTTGGCTGCCCATCAAGCAAAGGGTCAACGTGAACTGACAGGAAGACAGTTTATATACAGCCTCTGCATATAAACTAAAGAGGCTGTATATAAAGTAACACGGTGACAGTTTATATACAGTGTCTTTCTCACATGAAAAGTCACAAAGGCGTTGTACATAAACTGAAAGAAGCTACACAAACTCACTGAAAGAAACTAAACCAATCAACATGACCAGACTGAGAGACGTTATAACCAAACTAACTGTACACAAACTAAAAGACACAAATCACCATGGACTACCTGAAAGAGGCTGTACACAAACTAACATGAACCAACTACATACACTGAAGCAGACTGACATGTGCGTTGATCTTTTCATCTGTTGAGAATATTTCACACATATTCAACTTGCGTAATTGAATAGCTACAAAAGACAACGATTATAGAATGTATAGACCTGGGCCACCTTTAAGCCAGAGACCAGTGTTGACCCAATAACAAGGAGGAGCTCTGTAGACAGTCAAGCTCCAAGTACAATAATATCTGTTCAAGACAAGGTCAATTCAAGATTTCAGGACCAGACCATCAGGTCATTTTCTAAACTACAAACCCAGATAAAAACACCCAGGACCCTACACTTGAGCACTTTACCTTCAAACCTCGACAATATTGTAGTATTCGAGAAACTCGCACTCTAAAGGGTTCGACAGGTGACTTGACAAGACCGTTTGAGACTAGGGAGCGGAAGGGAAGGACGTAGCCAAAATGGCACCCGACGGCGCATACTGACATAACATGTGTCTCGTCTGAGTGTCATTTGAGACAGGACTGAGGGGGTTCCATAGCCCACGAGCTGCAAGCAGAAGAGGAAAGGACCAGGAGCAACAAGTCAACAGGAACATCGTTAACCAATTAAATTGAAGGGGGCGGGGGAAGCAGGGCATAAGCACCAGACATATGCAGAGAGCAAACAAGGGGAGGTTACAGTGAGACTTGGATTGAGTTGCCCATAAGATCTCAAACACCGATATTTAACATTTAATAGTCGTCATTCTGGAGAAACGAATGTTTTGAACCTCAGGGCCAACTTCTATCCAGAGGGGGACAAAAAAAATAACAAGACGAGAAAAAAAAAAAAACGCCAAAATACCACATATTCACCTGAGAAAGCAGATCCACCTGGAAAACACAGAACTTCCATGATCAGATTTCATGTTCAACTCTATACCTTTTGTAAATCTTTGGCAAGTACCAACGAGCTACAAAACACCTTCTTGTCACTCATCTTATGAATCAATATAAAAGCAGTCGATTGTGTTCGTTGGACAGCAACGCTCAGCCTTTCCAACCGGACCTCGGCAGGTCTTACCGTTGAGTCCAGCCACAGTGGGGGCAGCGGTGGTCTGCTTTTGTGTGTCATAGGAGGGTCCGATGGTTCCAAGGTCCTACATCAATGAAGACATCCATGTGTATATCAGAGCAATACAGATATGTCCCCTCTGTTAAGATGCTTGAAGGGCCGAAAAGGGGACCATTTAAGATTCAAGAATTGTATTTGTCACATACACAAAAGGATGTACAGTGGAATGGAATTGGCAATGCTTACGAGACTGTGCAAAAACGATAAGAGGCAACAATATTTACAGTAAAAAGAAATGCAATTTGCAATACGAGTCATTAATAAGGGATCTGAAATAAATATGAAAATATGTGAGAAATATATGTGCGTGCGTGCGTGTGTGTGTGTGTATGAGAGGGAACTTGGTGGGGACCCTGGTGAGATCAGTGTTCACAGACCTGATGGCCTGGGGAAAGCAAACTGCCCCTCTGGGACATTAAAGACTTTACTATCAGAGAGGTTATTTATGAGCAGATAATCAGTTGGTGAGTTATATGCTCATTATATACTACTGATACTTGTATACAAGTATAGGGTTACATTTTAATATGAATTATAAACCATTACAGTTCAAGCTGCAGATATAAGGTACCTGGTCTAACAGGCCGAACCTGGGGTACTCCTCCTCAGGGTCTTTACTGCCAGGGTCCGGGTGCTCTTTCACTAGAAACACGTCCCGCTCTTTACTCTGGAAAACACACAATATTTATTCATATTCAAATATGTTTACGATTACTCTGGAAATGATTACTCCAGAAAACACAATATTTAATCATATTAAAATATATTTATGAATATTTGTGTTATATATAGAGCACAAATAATCATAAATATAGATAGAACTCTATATAGATAGAGTTATATCTATCTATATAGAGTTGCAGGCACGATGACCGCTTGAAATTTGAAGGCTGATGATCAATATGAAAACCAAATCACTCGATTGATAAAGTGGCGATAATAATAAATACTACATACCATTGTCTTCACAATGTTGTTTGGCCAGGTCAGCTTGCCAGGTCTCTGACGTGTGGTCATACACTCCCAGTTCTGGTCAATAAACGGTATTATGTTCTGAAAAAAACAGAAATAGGAGAAATGTATCTTTGTAAATTCAAAAGTAAACTCTTAATTATGCACATCAAGGAAAAGAGGGCATGCTTCTTAAAATAAATTAATCCAAGTAAAGGGATGTAAATAGGTAAGTAAATAGGGATGTTCCTAGCGACTCATTTCCCTGACGTTTCAACAGAAGTTTTGTAAACGACTAGTCTAAAAATAATAAAACCGAAAAGCCAAAATGTTGCTGATTTTAATCTATAAGGTCAAACATTTTAGTAATTTTAAATGCTTAATCACGTTTTTCTGTAAACAAATAAATGTGCTGAAAAGCGGGCCACTTGCATTATATGACCATTGCACATTATCAGACAAAACATGACAACAACGCACTAAACAAAAGTTAGCCTAATACCTAGTTATTGAAATAATGAAACAAAGATTTAACGTAACACAAAAAAGTGTGACATTCTGCAACGTGCATTATTGCAGTCGGCTCTCATGTCGCGAATGTGTTCTGCATCCCACCAGTTGAACTGTTAGGTAGGGGGGCAAAACAGGAGTTGTCTAGCTTTGGAAGTTAAAATCTAAATATTCATCCATTGTCAAGAGACGTGACAATGATCACGGTTCTTTCTTCTCCTCATTCATTTTATCGATCCGCTTAGTGAGTGAGCAAGCCGTTCGTGTTCGCAGCCATTCACTCAAACTCAGGAAGGTTAGGACATACTGTAAGTAGTGAATGTAATCCGGTGGATCGTGGTTTATTTACTGTGAAACGGACTGAATTGATTGACATTTCAACGATGCGCCTCTGGAGCGACAAGAAGAGCTGAGCGCCGTGTGTGTGTGGAGCTTCCCACTCTTTAATCCTTCAGTGGGAGCACAAGCTCGTTCATACATCCATGTTATTATTGTACATTACTAATTAAAACAGGTAGTTAAACAAGTCATGAAAAGGCCAACTGATCACGAACGGCAGCGCACATGATATGACCGCAGTGGCGGTATTAAATTAATGATTAGATTGGTAATTAGGCCTAATAAAAGCATGGCCTGATTCTTATATGCATATTTCTATTAATAGTGCATGTGTGCTTCCGTGGTTTATATATCGGCATAAATGCTTTTCTCAGAGAGAAAAAAAAGCATTTAACCGACTTCTATTGCTGGTGCCGACTACTAAGCGCAGCGACTAGTCGTTTAGTCGCACACATCCCTCATCAATAGGTGTAGGTATTACTTCAAGGAAACAACATTAAGTTTAGCTTTGTCATACACATTTGGACAATAATTCAATGTGCTTGGTCTCTGCCCACCTTGTCTTTGGAGAACATGGTCTTTGGATGTTCCTCCTGGGTCCTGGAGGTCCATGTTAGATTGGCCAGTGCCGTCAAGCACATCTCCTTTAGGTCTACGGCACAAAACACCATACTCATTCATATGCATGAAAAACAAGTCATCGACTGTACAAAATATAGTAACTATATTAGTACTATTTAGCAGACCATTTGATCTAAAGTGTGAATGTGAATGCAGATAAAGGTCATTTAGGAAGCAGTAGGGTTTGGGCATTTTGCTCAAGGATGCCTACAGGTAAAATTGGGACTGGACCCCAGAATCTTTTGGCTGAGAGTCAAATCTCCTAACCGCTATACTATCATGCCTCAATTGTTTCAAGAGAAAAGAAAATATACACACATCTAAAACAAGAAAGCCCTTGTGTCAGGACTGCATGTGGATATATAGGCCCTGTTCCCACATGGTATTAACATGTGCTTTTGGAGATTCGATCACGAACGGACAGCTCTAAGTACGGACAGCTCACACTTGGTATTAAAATCTGGCTCCACGTGCGTCTCTGAGATCGGACCCTTCAATGTGGCCAGGATCAAATTTGCGTTCACACTGCTAAGAGAATGTGGATATATGCGGCCGAGACCACCTCCGAACGCAGTCTGGGGGAATCAGAGCTCAATGCTCCAAGTACAGGTGCGTGCACACCTGTACTTGGAGGTCTTTACTCGTGATTGGATGTCCAAAACCACATGTGAATACCAGATGGGAACAGGGCCATACATTGCATCACCAGATCTCGACACCTACTGGCTTGTTTCCTGAGGAAGTAGGTGTTGCCACTGTGGTGACACACGTTGCAGTGGAACACGTAGTTGGTCATGAAGGGCAGGCACGTCCTGTGGAGGCAAGGTCAACTTCAAGGTCAAAGCGAAACCCTTAGAGCCTTTCGGCTGGGAGTCAAACACCCCACCCACTACAGCGTCCTGCCCCCCCCCCACCCCCCGATAGGACTGACGCATCCATTCATTACAACTACATACGCTGTGTCAATGCCGAACGTGTCCGCGGTGAACCACTTCATACAGAGCGCACACTGGAGCTCCACCTCCCCCAGCTGCCTGCCGCTCTCCTCGTCCCCCGACGCGGTCTGGGTGTCGGCCGCCTCCGAGCCCTCCCCTCCCGTGTCCTGGAGGACGATAAAAGGCACAACAGGAAAAAGTCAAACGTCTGTCCATAAACGACACCTGACATAAATGCATTGTATTGAAACTGGAGTTGGTAAAAGGCCTTACCATGCCCTCTTTGCCGTTGGAGGACTCTGTATCCATGCTGGGTGGCAGCTCACTAAACGAGGCATCGCTGAAGAAACACAACGTGGTTCATTGACACACACACACACACACACACAGGGCCCTGCATCATCATCATCATCATCATCATCACCGTAACAACACAATGAGACAGCAGCTAACGGTCGCGTCAATGAATGAATGAAACGGCATACAACGACACGCCTTCACAACACAACAGGGCCCCATATTTAACGGAATATACAAGAACCGTTGGCCGTTCATTCCTGGGGAAAAGGCGTCTTATATTCATTGTGGTTGTTGTTTTGCGATGCGGTAAGGATACCGTTGTAGACAACGCACCACGACGTGCATTTGCGTTTAACCGAGTCGCCATATAGTGGCGTGACATTGCTGTATTTAACTGTATTTTCATTATTCATATTTCACATCGTTATTCCTATTTATCTCCATACAAAGGACGCTGTCTTGAGGGTAGCCTGTCTCCTGAGTGCCTCGTCGTCCGCTGCCGGCGTTACGCCTTTCCCCGTGAATACAATTAGATACATAGATAGATACGTACGTATATGTAGATAGCACACTTATAAGAGAGTCGTGTGTGTGTTTTACATTAAAGAGAGACCTTACCCCTCGCCAGACTCCAGCTCAGCGGCTGCAGCGTTACCCGCTTCTCCCTCCGACGCCATGTTTTCAAATCAATACCATTGCTTCCAAGTATCGCGAGAGGAGAGGAGCGGAGCGCCGCACAAAGTCGTCCGGGTTGTGTTTCCAACCCTGACCTGGAGCCTTTTTTATTGTTTTTTATTTATTGAAGTATAAATTGTACAGCAATATATGGCAAGTGACACATCATCAATAGTTGCCACACAATGCAAACTAAAATAATGCTAACAGACAAGAAAATATATTAATTACAATTAAATTAAATAAGAATAAAATAGCTATGGGGGCTTTTCTAATAATTCTAAAGGCATCAATAATGTTTTTTTTTTTATTATTATTTTTACTGTTTTCATTTTCATAAACATTGATTGATTGGTACAGTGCTAGTTGTTATTGAACAGTGCTAGTTCTCCCATAAAAACCACAAATAAGGGCTGGGTTTTAATAAATTTACCTTTAACATTGACCTAAAGTGAATAAAGTGTTCAACAGAAATTCAGATGTCTTATACTGTGATTCCAAATGCAATGTAATTTCTGGTCAAATGGGAGAAAGAAAGGACCTCAGACTGCCAATCATACATATCACACCAGAACGCATTGCTATGAAGACAGAAGAAAAGTTAGTCATGCATAGTTTCTATTTCTTCATCACAGATTATAGTTATTGCGATCAAAGTTGAATCTTTGTCTAAGGAGATCTCCTGAATGATATATATCGTTAAATTATTTTAAATGAAGCTCTTTTGCTCGTGGAGGTAAAGGTTAGTTTAAGGAGTTAATGCGTAATTTATTTAAGGCAGGCTGACAAAAGATATTGTAAGCTGAGGCCCTGCTGAATTGTATAGGATTACACTTGGAAGACAAAGAGACTACAGAACACATTGTTTGGCAGAATTGTACTTGATAAATCATGTTATCATCTTTAACCTTATTGACCAAATATAATTTTTGCGGGAGAGACAAGTTATTTTCCAACATAAATTGTTTACATGACTATTTCAATTAGCCATTCCAGCTGAAACAGACAATATTACATTGAAATAGAGCACAGATCTTATGGTTGAGTTACACATATTGTTGAAGAAATTCCTGATAACTAAATAAAACACCATTACTATTGAATAATTGATTCCCCCAAACAATGTTATTATTTAACCATTCCTTGAAAAATGAAGATTTGTTTTTGTAAAGTAAAGCTCTATTATTCCATATAAAATAGTGGTGTGGTGAAAAATTGAGCTTATAGGCCCTATATCATAGACCATGCAAGCAGCACTTGTTTGTGGAAGTTAGAAAGGCAAGTAGGAATCTTTTCAATTAATATGTGATTAGAAATACAATTCCACATTGAATTTGGATTTTTTTCATGAACAGCTTGATCCAATTCATCTTGGATAAAGCTGCATTATCAATATGTAATGAAAGAGCAGGAAAGCCTAGAAATGCCCTCTGCTTTTGTTATTAAACTTCTACCTTTCAAAGACAGATCCCTAAGCCATGTTGGTAAAATTTCCTTTGTGCTTTACTTCTGTTTTTTTATCCTCATTGATAGCGATCCTAAGGTATGTCAATGTATCTTTGACAGGAATGTTTGAATTTTGTGAATTCACCAACAATTCACCAACAAGTCACATTTGTTTACATTCAAGTATAGCTGAGCCTTAGAGAATACATGTATTATATCTAGAGCACAAGATATATGAGCAATATCTTGGATGAAAGGATGAAAGTGTTATCATTAATTAGTTCAAAGTAATCTAAAATATCTAGCACCCTTTTTCTCATAAACCCAGATGCGATTTGTCTAGTATCCAAAATTGACTTAAGTCGTTTGGCAAAGGCAATTGCTAACACCTTGTAATCATAATTTAGAAGACTAATCGGACGCCAATTATCAATGAGCAGTTCATCCTTTTTAGAATTTCGGAATGTGATTAATACTTAGGAGGGAGAGACTCATTAGATATACTTTCTGAGAAAACCTTCAATAAAAATGGGGCCAATTGTTCCGCAAAAGCTCGATAAAACTCTGATGTAATTCCACCCCAGGGTAAGAGTAGACTAATCCGTGATCATGACCGGGTCCCCTTGACTATCAATCCAATCCCATGGTCAGAAAGGCAAGAGCTGTCATATTCTGAGACGCTTGGTAAATGCATGCACACTTCCAAGTTCAGTGTTGTTGTGAGGACAGAGAGGTCACTGATATTACATACAACTGATAACTGATATTATATACACTCATATGTGACTGACTGGAAATCCTTGATTCTTGAGTGCCATCCATCATTCCATGTTATTCATAATCAGGCCTCCCAAGATTAGAAATCCCTCTATACAGTAGGCTATGCTGTTTCAAACTGCACACCATTCTGAGCTGAATATGTAGGTTGTGCCTCTGTCCACACCTGCACTGAGACAGAACAGCAATGGCACAAGCACAGAACAGCAGTGTTGAGGCACAATTCATAGGCCTAATATTCATGGTATTAGTGATATGTTAATATAGACAATGGGAGAACTGTGTTGGAAGCATGATCTGTCAATGCCAACTTGTTAAGGGTCAGGAACCTTAAAAGGAGAGCAATGTATTATTGAATGCAATTTTCTTTTGCTCTTATTGTTTTGACAAAGGCAGTTGTGGTGTCTTTGCCTGACTAGTTAGTTTTTTGTTTTACTTTTTGTGTCACTTGTTTCCTTTTCATTTTCCTGCCTCTCATTGTTGAGATTGTATGTTGTTTGTCTTTTTATTTTTGTCGGAGTGAAACCTGGGCCAATAAACACAATCGCCAGACCAAGACTCAACCGGCTCACGGAAGGAGGAATCAGGCGGGGTATTGAGCTGCTATTATCGTAATTACTGCATCATACAGTGTTGTACAATCTACAGGGTCATTGGCAGTATGGAAAATGTTATTACTATAGCACTCTGCTGCACTCAATGGTATTGTTCAATACCCCGGGTGTAGGCTACACTTATCACAACAAAGTTGCAACACTGCAGGCCTGTTATGAGCAGCTGACAGAGAGCCAAAGTGCCTGTGGAGTGTGTGTGGTTGATGGCTGGTTTCCAGCCTCACCTGGCCGGAGTCAGACTGATGAGACTCTGGGCTGGGTGGGGCTGCACACCTGTGGTGCAGAGCAGTCATGGGGCCCAGGATAAACCAGCTATCGACACACACACACACACACACACACACACACACACACACACACACACACACACACACACACACACACACACACA
>JAOPJI010000069.1:4947359-4957617 GCA_027122695.1 Merluccius productus
AGAGAGAGAGAGAGAGAGAGAGAGAGAGAGAGAGAGAGAGAGAGAGAGAGAGAGAGAGAGAGAGAGAGCGACAGAGACAGGACAGAGAAAGGAACAGAGGGAAAGAGAGGGAAAGAGTAAAAGCAAGGGAGCGAGAGAGCAAGAGAGGAAGAGAGGGAGTGTCAGAGAAAGGAAGAAAAAGGGGGAGGGAGAAAGAGAGGGAGAGAGAGGGAGAGAGAGAGAGAGAGAGAGAGAGAGAGAGAGAGAGAGTAAATCCATAGCTAAAATATGTCAATGTTGCTATTATCTGATTGATGAAAATGTGAATATTGAAAAATCAATGGTTCTTATTCTACTGGCACCCATTTTGATGTGGGGGTCATACAAGTCCTGCAGTATTTATTCTTTTGTCAATGCAACGCTTAATTCAATGCCGGGTATTTTTAGCCAAACACACAGGCACAACAAGCAATGCATTTGGTCTCATACTAATAAGATAAAACACACAGCCACAAACGCACATGCACACACACACACACACACGCACAAGCACGAACACACAAACCCCAAATAAAAGTTGCAATATAAAGTCTCATATTTACTTCTTCACTTTTGTCACGCCCCAAAGTGAGGGGGGCTGTGGGCGAGAGACCATGTGAGTGCACAGCTCTCACCGATGACTCACACTTCCAGGAAGGGGAGAGAGACAGAGAGAGAGAGAGAGAGAGAGAGAGAGAGAGAGACATTGAGAGAAAGAGAGCGAGAGAGAGAGAGAGAGAGAGAGAGAGAGAGGGTGAAAGACACAGGACAGGAGCCTAGTCCTTCTGACCTGGCTCTCTGCTTCCTAAAGTACACGCACGCTATTTTAATTTCCCTGGGACGTCTAGGAAACCCAAGACATTTGTCCAGCACACTCTGATCTCCCTTCTCCTTACAGAGTTACGCCCCACCTCCGCTCTCCTCCACCTCTTCCTTCCTCCTGTATATCTACAATATCTATATCTATAATTTGTATGTATATCTGTATATATCTTGAACTGTTTGCATCTATCTTGTACCATACTGTATCTGTATGTACATCTACGAATATACAGTATATCTTGTTTGACTTTATATGCTGTATCTAGCTATGTATGTATCCCTACATCTATCTATCTATCTATTTGTCTATATATATCTATATATAGATATATAGATATATATATAGATATATATTTCTAGATATATATATATATCAAAATATACATCCATCCATCTTTCCATTGATGAATGATCGATCGATCAATCCATGATCCATCTGTCCATCCATCCATCAGCAATATTGATCTATCTCTCTATCCCTCACTCCATGCCTCCTGAGTCTTTCAGGTCACTGTGGTCTCCTGGTACAATAGAGCTCTGAATGCCCTTTTCCACCCCCTGTGGTCAGCCACAATGCTAGGGCTCACTCAGCACACACCAGTGTGTGTGTGTGTGTGTGTGTGTGTGTGTGTGTGTGTGTGTGTGTGTGTGTGTCCACATGTATGTGGACAAGCCTGTGATTTATTATTTTCATCCAATTTAATTTCTGGCTGCAGACATCAAAAAGGGAAAGGAGTAAATCCTCTGGCTGTATGCATGCGGCTCTATGGCCGCCAGACCCTAACACTGCTGTCTTGGAAACACTTTGCCCTGACTTCTCTGCTCAGTGTCTTTGACCTTCAGAAAATACAAGACTAGAAAGGGGAAGGGGGGACATCCAGGAAACAATCCCAAACTTCAGGTACATTCTGGCCAAGACATTTTTCCAAACAACTTGCGATAGGTGACTGTGGAGTGTGTGTGGTTGATAGCTGGTTTACAGCTAGACTCTGGGCTGGGTGGGGCTGCACACCTGTGGTGCAGAGCAGTCATGGCACCCAGGATAAACCAGCTATCAACACACACACTCAGGAGAGAGAGCCTCTGTCGTCATGGCAACATGTAACATCTGCCTTGCTTATTACATCTTGCCATCTCCAAGAAAAGCATTCTCAACATTACAACTACCTGTGTCCTGTGTTGGAGGGCTGCTTGACGGTAGAGAAACCTCCTCTAGGTAACACTGTACCGGCTGAGTAACTCAATCTTTGAGCTTGGGAGATTCTTCCCTTTTCTCTTAGTTGAGTGCTTTTTTATTACATACATTATACATTGTACTGCATTTATTTAATTTTTTGTTTTTTTTATTTTGTAGCTTGTTTCGTTTTTCATTGTAACCCTTTTCATTTTATTCAAGGCCGAGGTTTGTTCTTCTTCGTCTATCGTCTCATTTCAAGGTGGCTTGAAATGAAATGGTTTGAAGACATAGTTGTGTGTGCTTCTGACCTGAGGTGGTTGTGTTGTTGTTGTTTGTGTGTCTGTCCAGAGTGTCCTCCTCTAGGTGTGGAGTCTCACCGAGTGGAGGACGACCAGCTGCTGGCGTCTTCTCAGTCCCACCACGGCTTCTCCGCCCAGAGAGGGCGCCTCAACATGCAGGTACACACACACACACACACACACACACACACACACACACACACACACACACATTTAATTTATATTAAATTATAAAATGTTACATTTCAGAAATGTAGGCCTACATCATTTTTGAGATGAGAGACAACTTCTACTGCAATGCATTTTCACCCACAGCTCAGTCACAATGACTGTATATACTGCATTCATGCATTCATACACACATGCATGCTAACGCGTGCGGGGCTCTAGACACACAAGGCAAACCCTTCTGCGATGCAAGGGTGCAAATCCCTACGCTGCCTGGCATTCCTCTCGTAAATTCCTATGCAAATGAAACCAGTATGTCGTCGCCACGTGGATAAAAGGCAAAAGAGTAAAAAATAGTAATATATTTTCCGTGACGATCTTCCGCTGTGTTTTGTCCGAAGGCCTCCGACGAGGAGGACGACGTGTACGGCGGCGCGTGGTGCGCCGACCAGGAGGACACCAGCCACTGGTTCCAGCTGGACGCCCGCAGAGAGGTGGAGTTCACCGGGGTCATCACCCAGGGCAGGAACTCAGACAGCAGGTCAGGCCCGCACGACGCCGCGCCAGCACAGCCAAAACACACACAAACAAAACACGACTGGGCGATTCGTTATTTAAGGGGAACGGTGACGCGCAGACATTTTCTAATATGAGAGAGAGCACTGCTTCATATGCGTGTTGTGAAACAATTTGCGTGGGCCGTGTGTGACGGTTCCCCTTTAAGGAATCGGGAGAGCGGCGGAATTAGAAAAGGACAAAGACGAAAGTGATTTTCTAATTCATCTTCTTTTTTTCTTTTTATTTTAGCAATGAGGATTTCGTGTCGTCCTTCTACGTGGCGTTTAGTAACGACAGCAGTGATTGGACCGTCCTCCACGATGGCTACGCCGAATGGGTCAGTAAGCAAGGAAGGGAAAGGTTTTTGACTCATAGCCGAAAAGGGTACTGGGTTCGAACCCCAATGTCCGCAGGCATCCTTGAGCTAGTGCTGATACCTGCTCCTTAATCAAAAGACTATCTGAATTCAGTTGCCTTGGATAAAAAAACGTCAAATGCCAAATGATTCAATAGTTGGTATAGGCGTCATCTTGTGTTTCTCTACCTGTCAGTTGTTCTATGGTAACGTGGACAAGGACACGCCGGTGATGGCCCAGTTCGCCGTCCCCATGGTGTCCCGCTACATCCGGATCCTTCCCCAGAGCTGGAACGGCAGCTTGTGCCTGCGCTCCGAGGTCATGGCCTGTCAGCTACCCAGTCAGTACCGCACAAACACCCGGTCATTCCCATTTCAACTCATTTAACTAACAAACTCCCATTGGCTTTGTTAATGAGAGCGTGGTTTTCTGCCGTTAACCTCAATTAGTAGAGCATTAACACTGACCGGGTTGAGGGTTCGAAATCCCACTCGGGGTCACCCCCCCATGCTAAGAATGTATGAATAAAAACTCACACCAAATTGTTATATTTTAAATACTTGTATATACATGACATAGGTTGTCATGTTGTCAAATGACACAAATATGTATTGTCATGTTTACAACTATGTCAATATATACAAATAAATATATGCTAGTAGACGATTTTATCAAATCTTTTATCTTATCTTAAAGGTCCCCTATTTTATCACCAGGTGTGATGTTGATTAGCCATTACAAGCCATTTAAAAATGTACCCTCTAGTGACATCACAAGTGGGAGTGTCCACCCAGATGTACGATAGATAGATTAGCCTACCAGTTGGTTCAGTCCACTGGGTAGCTTGGTAGGTAGATTTTGAAATGGCGTGTAATGGCCATCAACATCACACCTTGTGGTAAAATAGGGGACCTTTAACATACATTCTTAGCATGGCTGGCCTTGATGGGAAACAAACCGCTAACCCTGGCAATGTTAATGCCATGCTGTACCAATTAAGCTAGACAGCACTATTGTCCAAATCGTCTTACAACAACACAGAGTACCAGGACAATACCAATAGCATGTTGGTAGCAGTGAACGTCAGATTTACATGGCGGCCGTGTTGCATCCCCCAGACAAATACTCGTCTGAGAACGAGGTCAACGCCTCGGATGCTCTGGATTTCAGACACCACAACTACAAGGAGATGAGACAGGTTAGTGATGATGGACCTCGTTCATACGAAACGAGAAGAAAGGTAAAGTAAAGTAGGCGCTGGTCTCGGTTCACAATGGGCCTTGTTCACCTAGTGGCCATCTTGGCTCTAAATGATATCGATGATCTCAGATGTTGAACAAAAAAAATCCAGTCTCTCCTGCTAAATTGCTCCCTCCTCTTCCTCATTTGATGTAGATGATGAAGGTGATAAACGAGGAATGCCCCAACATCACCAGGATCTACAACGTGGGCAAGAGCTTCCAGGGCCTGAAGATGTACGCCATGGAGATCTCGGACAACCCCGGGGAACACGAGAGAGGTAACCAGGAAGGACCGCACTCCATGGGGTTTAGTTAGTGTGCTAGCTTTGGCTAGTGAACAACATGCCAGCAAGCAGGTCATGGTCTTTGGTTTTGCCGCAAGGCG
Source organism: Merluccius productus (assembly GCA_027122695.1). Classification (NCBI taxonomy): domain Eukaryota; kingdom Metazoa; phylum Chordata; class Actinopteri; order Gadiformes; family Merlucciidae; genus Merluccius; species Merluccius productus. The sequence goes on from JAOPJI010000069.1 coordinate 4,952,384, forward strand.
ACAACTAAGCGCTAGCAGGATAAGCGTCTAGCGTGTGTTTGACTCACCAGCCGAAAGGTACTGGGTTCGATCCCCAATTCCCCGATGTGTAATGTCCCAAGAGTAACAATGGTTCTCAAGGCAAGGGTTTCCATGACTATGGATTGTAAACCTTGTAAGAAAGGCAATACACAACAATTGATAGAGGTAGAGATAATATCTACTCCTTAGGTTTTTTCGTCCACATTAAAGGCCTAGCTACCATATTGGTGTAATTATGACTCCATCAAAGTTTGTGTGTCTTATATAGCTGTATAGAGGTAGTTTTAGTCGCCATGATCCAACATTATTTATTTCTGTCCACTGCCAATGTCATGTTGAACATATGTGGAAAATGTCCCTGAAGCGTTGAAACCATCTTAAATCAATACCACACAGACTATTATTATTATTATTATTATTGTTATTATTATTATTATTATTATTATTATTATTATTATGTCCTGCAGTAACCGCCACCCATTCCTAACGATGTAATTGACACCAGGTGAACCAGAATTTCGCTACACCGCGGGTCTCCATGGAAACGAGGCGCTGGGCCGCGAGCTCCTGCTGCTGCTGATGCAGTTCCTGTGTAAGAAGTACAACGAGGACGACACCAGAGTGCGCCGCCTGGTGGACAGCGTGAGAATACACCTGGTGCCCTCGTTAAACCCCGACGCGTACGAACTGGCCTACGAAATGGTAAATATATCCCTAAATTAAGACAAAAATGTATTTTTTTATATATTTAATGTGATCTGATATCCATGTGTAGTAAACCAGGTAGCAACTCATCGTGGTCCTGATTAACTCAACTGGTAGAGCATGGCATTCACACCTGTCAGGGTTAGGGGTTCGATTCCCACTGGGACCACCGATGCGAAACAAAGTATACAACACACTCACGGTATTGTGACACACTCACGGTATTGTGACACTTTGAAAATCGTCCGCCTGACTGATATCTTTATACCTACTCTGTTTTATCCCGTTTTGTCCCAACTTTCTCCAAGGGTTCGGAGATGGGGAACTGGGCGCTGGGCCACTGGACGGAAGAAGGGTACGACATCTTCCAGAACTTCCCGGACCTCAACAGCGTCCTCTGGGGAGCGGAGGACCGAGGCTGGGTGCCCCGCATGGTGCCCAACCATCATATCCCCATCCCTGAAAACTTCCTTAATGGCTCCGTAAGTTTACTACACAGGGCAGGAAGGTACTGGGTTTGATCCCACCCCAATCAATCCCTCAGTCTCTACCTGTATAGGCATCCTTGAGCGAGATGCCCTAACCCCAACCTGCCCCTTAAAAGACAAGTATCTGAATACACTGTGTATGTCGCTTTGGATAAAAGCGTCTGCTTAATTACTAAATAGCAGTGAATAGTGACTATTTTTGTAGATGTAGATTAAAAAATGGACTTAAGAGAGACCGTAGTGGAGGAGTAGGTACAGTTTTTGAAAGGAAAGGGGATTCCTGCCGCATACGTGGGATAAAGTGAGGTGTTGCTAGTACGACAGTGTTTACATTTTGTAAATGTACAATACAAAAATGTAAAGGGCTAATTTATAGTAAAAATGACTGATTGGACCCGTTTTCCTATAGGTTGCAGTAGAAACCAAAGCAATCATGTCCTGGATGGAGCGCAGCCCGTTCGTCCTCGGGGCCAACCTGCAAGGAGGAGAGAAGATGGTGGCGTACCCGTTCGACATGCAGCGCCCTCCAAAATCAGTAAGGCTGGTATTTAGTCTAGACTATTATTACTATGAACATTTTAATCCAAGTTTAATTAAAGGTGGAACCAAGTGAAGGTGTCAATGGGTGCTCCCCAATGTATTTCACAAATGACACCCGTTTTATTTCTAAATAAAAATATATAAATCATAGTCAATAAGATAAGTGGGGAGGGGGGGGGGGGGCCTCGCGCCCCACATGTTGGGCAACCCTGCTCTACAGCACATTTCCACTGGGACGTCAACTCTTTGACTCTTTCCCAGGAGAACAACGCCCAGAGCTTGCGGCGCGGCCAAAGGCCCGGCGTGGAGCGAGAGATGAACGAGGAGACGTGGGCGCGGATCCAGCGGCAGAACGAGGGCGCGCTGCGGGAGACGGCCGACGACACCATGTTCCGCTGGCTCGCCATGTCCTACGCCCACAGTCACCTGACCATGACCGAGAGCTACAGGGGGTCGTGCCACGCTGACGACATTACCGGCGGCCAGGGCATCATCAACCGTGCCAGCTGGAAGCCCGTGGTGGGGAGTAAGTACAGACGCGGAGACAAACGATAATGAAGGAAAACATGACAAAGTTCAACTTCTAGTCTCGGGGGGTACAACCCCACATTTTGCACATATTAAGTTTACCATGAGTGCTAACTGTGCAAAAGCACAAGAAAACTATTTAAAGAGAAATGCATTTTATGCTTGCAGTTTGTTATTTTTCTTGTGCTTTTGCACATTGTACACATTGCACTCATGGTAAGCTTCATCTGTGCAAAATGGGGGGGGGGGACCTTGCTATATCTTTAGTTACATTTAGCCTTGGTAAGCATTTTTTGTTACGCATTAACCTCCCCTAGTTTCTTAGCTCAGAAAATGAAATAAGAAACGTAAGTCCTTGAAGTACAACAAAGTACAAAATGAGAGAGGAATACTTTACCCTTTCAGCTCATTTCCTCCTCCTTTCTTTTAGTGATCTACATAACATGAGACACAAATACAGATAATATCCTTGAGATGTCCTCAAAATCCCACAATCCCCTTCATACATTTAGTCCTCCCAGCCAAATAGTTAAAAGTAATATGCTAGTGAGTCATCAACATTTTTACTTCCATCATAGAATAGGTTGTGTATGAGAACATAAATACGATATTTAATATATTTATGACAGGAGGTGAAAAGATAAGAACCACACAGTCACCCAAAAAAACATAATTTTTGTATTTCATGTCCCATATCTTTGTGCAGGTATGAATGACTTCAGCTACCTGCACACCAACTGTTTTGAGCTCACCATCTTCCTGGGCTGTGACAAGTTTCCCCACGAGAGTGAACTTGCTAAAGAGTGGGAAAGCAACCGTGAATCGCTGCTGTCCTTCATAGAGCAGGTGAGGACCAGGGGAAAACGAAAAGACTACAATGACTATGTCTTTACTAGTAGTTTCCCTTAGGGATGAATAAAGTGTATAGTATTAACAAAACGGGAGCATGGGACGTGTTTGACTCTCAGCCGAAAGGGTTCTGAGTTCGAACCCCAATGTGTCCATGCTTGAACAAGACGCCCCTCCTCCTAAATGTATCTACATCTAATCAATAAGTCGCTTTGGATAGTCTGCTAAATGACTAACTAGTACTATCTTGATTGTAATCCATGACGACTGAGTGGTGTTCTCCTCACCAGGTGCATCGTGGGATAAAGGGTATGGTTAGAGACACCGACGGCAACCCAATAGCCAATGCCACCATATCCGTCGAGGGAATAAAGCACGACATCAAAACAGGTACTTCTGGATGCTACGAGTTATACGTTTATTTTGCCGCTTTCAATGAAATCCATTTTAGCTTACTTTTGAAGGTATGAAAAGAGCCCACACATTAGTTATAACTGTAACTGAACTGCACGCTCAGTAGTAGCTTGCTCATGCGCGTGGCTATGAATCATTAGCCGGTCGGTATGTTTCTTTCAAATTAATGTCATGAAGAAAAAAAAAGTGCACCTTGCACCAATTATCTCCCGCCACCCCATGTGCATACCAGGCGACTGAATGTGGGGTCCTAATCATGGATGTATAGGTCCCAACCCCAAGATGGAAACCAATATCTGACCCTAACCACCTTCTCCTAACCATGTGACCATTTCAGCTGCGGCCGGGGACTACTGGCGCCTGTTGAACCCCGGGGAGTACCGGGTGATGGCCAGGGCCGACGGCTACTCTCCTCAGACCCGCCTCTGCTTGGTGGGCTACGAGTCTGGCGCCTCCTCCTGCGGCTTCAACCTGGTCAAGTCCAACTGGAACCGCATCCAGCAAATCCTGGCCCTGAACGGCAAGACCGTGAAAGGAATCGGGATCGTTCCTAAAAAGACAAGCACCGTAGTTGTTGGCGCAAAGGCGGCCGGACCGAATGACGCCAACAGCAACGACGGGACGGTTAGCAGCGCCGCAGATGCTAAACAAGGCGCTAGCGCAGGGACGGCGGCAGCAAACTCAAACCCGGAGAACGCAGAGCGACTCCGGCGACTGCGGATAATGCGCGTGCGAAAGTTGCGCCTCATGAGAATGCGGAACGGCCGGACGACGACTCCTGCTACCACGACGACCACCACGACGACCACCACCACCACGACCGTGGCGACGACCACCACGACCCCGGCAATGACGACGTCCTGGTACCCCCTGGGCGGTTACCCCACCGAGAGCCCGTTTGACGGGGTGGTTTTTGAACCGGCGGCCACGCAGGACTACCCCTTTGAATACAGTATTGACGACTTCTAAACACTGCAAGTTTATCCACTCCACTGTGTGAAAAAAGTATTACTTAACCAGCCCACATGTTTGCATCTCTATGGTACACATAAAAGAAAGTATTGTAAGTTTATATCCATGTTTTTTTTTAATGTTTTTACAAAATTGACCTGAAAACGGTTTCTGCTGAGCAGAGACTATGGAATAAAAATAAACTGGGTCAGCATTGGAAAGATTGCTTGTTTTTTTTAATATATATAAAGTAAAATACAGTAAATCTTTTCAGACATTGTTTCCCCCACACTAATGTCATTTTAGGTATGTCACATTACAAAATAATAATAATACATTTTATTTGGAAGGCGCCTTTCTGGGCACTCAAGGTCACCGTACACAAAGTAGATAAAAAACACATAAATAAAAAACATCAATAATAGCACACAACAACATCAATAGAACACATAATAAGGACAGTTAAAAAAACAAAAAACAAACAAAGGCTGGGACAGGGAAATGGACATCAAAGACAATAGGCAATTTTAAACAGATGAGTTTTGAGTTGTGATTTGAAATGGGGGAGTGAGTTAGTGTTTCTGAGTAGGGGAGGTAGAGAGTTCCAGAGGCGGGGGGCAGAGCCGCTGAATGCTCTGCTCCCCATGGTAGTGAGACGGGCGGAGGGGACAGACAGGTGCAAAGCAGAAGAGGATCTGAGAGAACGGGAGGGGGTGGGAACATGGAGGAGGTCTGACA
>JAOPJI010000069.1:4979762-4989762 GCA_027122695.1 Merluccius productus
ACTTCTTTAGGTAGTAATGGCTCTTTTGTATGGAGTAGGCCACAGCAACCCCTATGGCTGGTAATTCCAGTACTCAATACACATACACACCCCCCCCCCCCACACACACACACACACGTCAATGAGAGAAGCACCCGGCGGCTAGTCGGGATGCAAATGCAAAAGATATTGATCATGGCAGAGTGAAGCTAATCGAGTACACAGCCCATTAACATGGGATCATTAGCGGATATGACTCACTGCCTCCCAGCTGGAGATAGCAGAGTCCCCTGTTCCAGTGTCAGTCTATTAACTGGATCAGAATGAAAACCAAACATCTGTTTTGTCATTAGGAGACTTGTGGTTTGTTGCATAGGGTTTGTCCAATCAGAAGAGGGGTCATATTCCTCATGTGGGTTTACTATTTCGTGCTGTAACCCCACTTTTGACCCAGGACCCACCAAATGTTTTGTGCAGTTACATTTCAACGTCTTTAATGTGATCGTGTTTTTCCGCCGATGTGAAGCGCCTCTGAATGGCCGTTGTGTTTGAAGGGTGCGATATGAATAAACCATTGTCTAAAAAAAAGCAATTCATTTTCATTACTATGTAAAAAAAAGTATCTATGTATACTGTTATTCAATAAAGAATGCTGCTGTTCAGTCTTCAAACAATGAAAAGCAAATGGAGGACAAGGCATGTAGGCACGCATATATGTTCATTTGTGGCCGTCCTGTGACCCTCTTACGGCTCCCGACCCACAGATTGAAAACCACTGGGTTAAGGTGTTCGGCAAACTGAAACTAGCACTGAACTCGCAGTCGTTTCCCTTTCACTTTGGTTTCATCACTTTTGTTTATCATTTTCCCTAAGTTTCCCCGGCAGCGGAGCGGCTGCGGCAGCTTCTGGCGGATGATGACAGCAACCCGACCCCCACCCTGTTCACCGAGATGGACACTCTGCAGCAAGATGGAGACGAGCTGGAGTGGAAAGAGTCGGCAAGGTGCAGCGCGCGCACACACACACACACACACACACACACACACACACGTTAAATGTTCCCCTGTTAAATGTACCTGTAGACATCTGAGAGCAAGATTCCTAAACCTCTACCTGCTCCTTATGTTTGCCCAAAAACTCAGATTCACACACACACACACACACACACACACACACACACACAAGTTACTCTACACTTCTAAATGTATATGGCACACACACACACACACACACACACACACACACACACACACACACACACACAGCCTTCATTAGTTAGGGATTGGGGTCATTCAGGAGGCGATTTAAGGGTTACCATAGTAACATGGAAATATTGAGTGTGTGTGTGTGTGTGTGTGTGCATCTGAAGGTGGCTGGGGGTGTAGGAGGGCCACACTCCTGTCATCGTCAGCCACATCAGGTTCCAGTCACACACAAAATATCAAATTGAATCTATTGAACTCCTTTTGCGTGACGTGACATTGCTGCAAATATTCACACCAACAGTATCATGTTCATGTTTATAAGTAACATGCACATACTGTACATTTCCCTCCCCAAAATGTTTCGTGGTGGTAAAGAGGTGCTTGGCTGAAAAAACAATATCTTAGAGGGGTTAGGAATAGGGGTAAACCACACACCACACGCTACACGCCACAACCACCACGCACATGCTTTGTGCGTGGTGAAACATCACATCCTTGCTTCGTCTGTGCAGATTTGATTGAATTACAAATACATGACTCAATGCCCCTCCCCCCCCCCCTTCCCCCAGGTGGGTGAAGTTTGAGGAGAAGGTGGAGGAGGGAGGGGAGCGCTGGAGCAAGCCCCACGTCTCCACCCTGACCCTCCACAGCCTGTTTGAGCTGCGGACCTGCCTGCAGACCGGCAGTATCTTGCTGGACCTGGACGGATACTCCCTGCCCCAGATAGTGGGTGGGTCAAATAGTACCATGTATATTAATGTTAATATTAATAATAGGAGAAGGAGAAAAAAGGGAAAAAGAAAGACACAAAGAGAAATAGCGAGAGAGAGAGAGAAACAGAACGAAAAAGAGAGAAAAGAATAGGAAAGAAATAATCAGATAATGCTTTGAATGATTTCTATCCAAAGCAGCTTACAGTACGGTCAGTACTGGTGGCATCGGCGGGAATCACACTCCTAACCCTGGCATGGTTAACGCCATGCTCTGAACTACTCACCACCGCTATGGTGTCTACCTGGCTTACTACTACACAGTGATGTCACATCACATTGAATACGTATCAAAATACAAATAACGAATAAAATGCTGCAGCTTAATGGAGAACCAAACCTCAACACCACTTGTAGATTGGTTTGCATTAGATGACGCCCTCTTAACACATGCTACTGCATGCATAACCTCTTACATGTTATATCTTAGAGCCCGGTCTCTCCGTTTAACTGTTCACCTTGGATCCTAGATGAGATCGTGGATCGGCAGATAGCAGACGGTCTGATTGGTCCCGAGGTGAAGGACAAGATCAGCTTCGTGTTGCTACGGAAACACCGACACCAGACCAAGAAGCCCATCCACCGCTCCCTGGCAGACATCGGGAAATCCTCCAACGCCACCACTAGTAAGTGTGTGCGTGCGTGTGTGTGTGTGTGTGTGTGTACACACGTGTGTTAAATTATCTCTCATGCCTATTTCTGATGTGTCCTATACCAAGTTATTTTTGTATTCAAAATCAGTGCGGCTATACTACGGCTATAACTTTAACCTTACCTTTAATTTTTTTCAAATCTTCACTTCACTGTGTGTATGTCTGTTACTCCGCTCTGCTACTTGACCACTGGGTTAAAACAATTGGGTTGAGTCAATTCTGTTAACCACTTTCTGATAAACTCTGTCCTGTTCAACTCTGTCCTGTTGACCTCTGACCTGTTAACCTCTGTCCTGTGGCTGGGCAGGCCGTAGTCCTCAGGCTAACCTGAGTCGTAGCACTAGCACCGCCTCCGGCATCCACCGCTCCTCTGAGGACCTGCGCACTCGCCAGTCAAGCAGCCTCGGCCGCTTGCGTGAGTCGAGACATAGTACACACGTGTTATATTACACACACTTAACATGTTATGTTACACACAGACAGACTGTACACACACACACACACACAAACATGTGTATCGGGATATACAAATCCTTTTCTCTTTCTTTGGATTGTTATTCATTCTGCATGCTGATCTTTGAGCTAATAGCCACCACAAATTGCTCTGAATCTTTTGGGTTTCCATCTGAAACTATCAGACCAATGTTCGGACTTCTTTTCAAGATTAAGGTTCCTTCCTTCTTTCTCCCGTTCGAATGAGACCGATTATCATTTCTTTATTTGATCCAGCGGGGGATTTGTTTTTTTCTTGGCATTTATTTTCTATTGTGCACTAATCCACCTTGAAATGAGCCGTTATAGTCCAAGAGAACAGTTGGTCACGGTGAACAACTTAGAATAACTCAATATGCAAATGAGTTTCACCCATTTGGACAAAACAGAAGCTCAAAACTATGCATTTGTTCGTTAAAGTTGAATATTTTGATTCCTAAACTATAGCAACAACTAAACTCCCCTGATGAATTAGTTTGGATGAATGGGCTACAGTTGGGGGATTTTAATGAAGATATTATTTGTTCCTTCTGTATTTGCATGTTTTCTTTGTTTGTAGATGTTGCCCACAGCATGAATGATATTTCAGACACACCGAGCACAGACCAGGTAAACGATTAATTACGGCAGAGTACCTTAATTTGAAATCTAATGTTTGAGAGAGAGTGAGAGAGAGTGGGAGTGAGAGTGAGAGTGAGAGAGAGAGAGAGAGTCAGTCAAGCTGGCAAGTTGAATCTGAAAGCAGCATTAGCAGATTACAGAGATTTGAACTAATCACCAACCACTCCTCCCATGTGCTTCAAAATTAAGACAGGGTGGAGGGATGGAGGGGTGGAGGGATGGAGGTTGGGGTGGTGGAGGGGTGGAGGGATAGCGGAAGTGTTTCAAATCTGTTTGTGCAACACATCGCTCCTTTTAAAGTGACTCTAAGTCTGTCATCTGGAAACGTTCTCTCAGCTGAAGAATAAGTTCATGAAGAAGATTCCACGTGACGCCGAAGCGTCCAACATCCTGATTGGCGAGGTAGACTTCCTGGACAAACCGTTCGTCTCCTTCGTGCGATTGGCTCAGGCCACGACCCTGGGTGGCCTCACTGAGGTCCCCGTTCCAACCAGGTCAGTGGATTTAATACTCCTTGATACTCTCAAGGCTTTCTTTCTTTCTTTCTTTCTTTCTTTCTTTCTTTCTTTCTTTCTTTCTACTCCTGTATATTCCCTCTCTATTCCTGCGTGTCTTATGCCGCTTATGAGCACAGTCCCAACTTGTATTTCTATTATGTTGTGTAGAAGGCTTTGCTTTGTGCTACATTCAAGCCAGTTCAAGCCAGTTCAAGCCAGTGCAATCACCCAATTGACTTAGCCATCAGCCTTAGCCAATTGACTTAGTTTGCCGTTTGGCCCTGCTAGAGAGCAGGACCTAAATAATGTTGAATAGTTACAAGATGTTAAATACAAAGAAATCCAATGTTATGAGTGCTACTATTACTACTACTACTACTACTACCACCAACAATAATAATAATATCAATATGGCACATGTATCGACAGGTTTCTGTTTGTCCTGCTGGGTCCTCATGGCAAAACCAAATCCTACAACGAGATCGGCAGGGCCATCGCCACCCTCATGGTGGACGATGTGAGTGAGAGACACACACACACACACACACCTTCTCACACACACATGTACACCAGGCCGTCAGTTTAAGACCATGCATGTTTTTCCCCCAGTTGTTCAGCGATGTGGCGTACAAGGCCAGGGACCGCGATGACCTGATAGCCGGCGTGGACGAGTTCCTCGATGAGGTCATCGTCCTTCCTCCGGGCGAATGGGATCCCAAGATACGCATCGAGCCGCCCAAGAAAGTCCCCTCAGCTGAAATGAGGTGAAGGAATATTCTAGTGACTCAGTTAACATGTGTATTGTCCAAGTGACACACATTCGGATTGATATCAGAATGTGTTGAGATCATCAAAATGTCAGATTTTTGTTTTCATGTTATGTTTGATTACAAATTATAATTTCCTTTGTGCCATGTATCTCCCTCGTTACGTTCTGTCCCATCATCTCCAAGCTCTAATTTCCCCCCACTTCCTGACACACAGGAAGTCGGTGCTGAGCATCAATGAGCTGGGCCAGATTAATGGCTCAGCCGGAGGAGGAGGAGGGGGAGAAGATGAGGAGATGCCCGCTCCTCATGAGACGGGAGAGGAGCTGGCCTTCACTGGGAGGTATACGGCCTTAGCTTTAGCACTTAGCTGACTTAAGCACTTGGTTTAGGGTTAGGCTTTTCACCGTCCTCTGCGTCTGATTTACGATGCCTATAATGGACACTTCTATTTTGTATTCAGTGTACATATTAGCTGTTGCTAGATACACACTGAGGGTTTTGCAATGATTTAGTCATTTAGCAGACGCTTGTATCAAGGATGTCTATACATTGAGGCTCAAACCAAGAAACTTTTGGCTGGGCGTTCAAGTTCCCAGTACTTTCCCCACACATTAATTAACTGGGGGTGCCAACCTGCCAGCTGCTCTTTAAGTCCTTATACAGCCGTGGAAATTATAAGGACTTTACTTGCTTACAACTAACTTTGATTAACTTTATGGACAAACCAAAGGTTGTGGAATGAGTCCAGGTATTAGTAGAATAAGTTGGCTTTGGTTTCGTGTGTCCATGTTAAGATTTCCAAAGTTATTGCACTTTTATTGTTTAAACTGATATTTATTGATTTCTATTGATTTTGGTTCACTTGTGACTAACTTTACGAACAAAATAAAGGTTGTGGAAGGAGGTCAGTTATTAGAATTATTTGGCTTTGGTGTGTCTATGTTGAGTATTTCAAAAGTTACTGAGATTGTATTGCTTAAAATCATATTTATTGACATCTATTGATTTCTATGAAATTGTGACTAACTTTATAGACAAAACAAAGATTGTAGAAGTAGGAAAAACATTGCTACAATAATAAACATGTATTATGTTTGTATTTTAGCAAAACAATCTAACATAGACAGAAAAAATATATTTAATCCAACATAAAATAAAGTAGTGGGCGGAGCAACACTTTTTTCTTGATAATGAAAGTCATTTCCCCCAGTTTCCTAATGAGCCGCTTGCGCCAAATGTCGAATAGCAAATGAATGTCGAATATGAAACCGACTTTACCTCAGTCCAATACCATGCATCTGTTTTGCGAGCGGAGGAGATAAGGAGAGTAATGTGTGTTGTGCACAAATCCACAACGCAGCTCATCTGAAGCCAAAAGCCCAAACAATTTCGAAACAGCTCATGAAATACAAATTGGGTTACTCACTGCTGTGTTGGTCGTTCTCCCCGTTGGTGGCCATGTTTGTCCGGACTGTTCAGTCAAAAGCACACAAAAGCAAACAGCATGGGTCCTACAACCCCAAATCAAGCGATGCTAAATGCAAACTCTGCTTCGCAGTCCAACGCAAAGAGGAACCAACCGAGCCCCAAGCATGCACCCTAACATAGAGGTGTGGGACGGGTGACAGGTGAACTCAATTAAGAGCTAATGAGAACGAATGCACTGCGTGATTGTCTGTGAGCGAGAAGCTCGAGACGAGATCGAGAACGAGGATTAACGTCTGAAGAAAAAAACACAAAAATGGTTTTCATTTCTCATGTATTTATTTTGCTTTGGGTTGCTTAGGACGTCAAATGCTATAGTCGACAGAAGTGATCGCATCCCTCGGAGCATTTCGGGTTAGATGTGACTTTTGTGTGTCCACACACTGGCTGCGTGGTGTGGACCTGGGAAAAATACACGCACAGAGAAGAGCTCACAAACACATTTAAGTCTTGATTACTGCTTGCAATATCGTTTTTTTGTACCTAGAACACCCTGACTCCTGTACTACTGTCCTGCCTGCAACAGGTTCTGCGGAGGCTTGTGGCTGGACATCAAGAGGAAGGCGCCGTGGTTATGCAGCGATCTGTACGACGGCTTCCACGTCCAGTCCATCTCCGCTGTGCTCTTCATCTACCTGGGCTGCATCACCAACGCCATCACTTTCGGAGGGCTGCTGGGGGATGCCACGGATAACTACCAGGTAATCGGTAAGATAAGGTTGAGGTGAGGTGAGGAAAGGTCGTGTGAGAGCTAAGGTAAGGTAATGTAGGAGGGGAGGTGGGGAAAGGCCATGTAGGTGAAGTAAGGTAATGTAGGAGGGGAGGTGGGGAAAGGTCATGTAGGTGAGGTAGAGGTGAGGTGAGGTGAGGTAGAGGTGAGGTGAGGTAGAGGTGATGTGAAGTAGAGGTGAGGTAAGGTAATGTAGAATGTGAGGTAAGGGTGGGGTAATAAGGTAAGATTAGATTGGATATGGTATGATAAGGTACGTATGATAAGATAAAATAAAGATGTGTCTCCCTATCTGTCTGTCTGTCTCTCTGTCTGTCTGCCTATCTCTCAGGGTGTGATGGAGAGTTTCCTGGGTACCGCCCTAGCAGGGACAGTCTTCTGTACGTTCGGAGGACAGCCCCTCATCATTCTCAGCTCAACAGGACCCATCCTCATCTTTGAGAAACTACTATACGAGTTTAGCAAGTAAGGTCTGACTTGTGGTTCCCCCCTTGTGTAAGATACTTACTACACAAGGGAAAATATCTATAATTGTGTAGCTCAGATGACGTAAAGTATTTTACCACCAGGTGCGATGTTGATTTGCCATTACAAGCCATTTCAGAATTTGTGACATCACAAATGGGAGTTTCCATGCATGATGCATGAAGGACAGATCAGCCTGGATAAGTTGGTACAGTCCACTGGGTGGTAGGTTGATCTAGGACACACTTTGCACACACTTTGTGGTGAAACTGGGGCCCTTTAATTGCCTGTAATGAGAGACAGAGGCTAGCGTAGTAGTGGCTAAGGTGTTTCCAGGACTGGATTTGATCCCCAATGTCAGGCATCTACCGCATCCAAGATGCCCTTAACCCTACCTGCTGCTTAATTACTTTTATCTGAAATCGCTTTGAGTCACTTTTGGATAAAAGTGTCTGCTAAATGACTAAATATGTCCATAGTAATAGCAGTAATACTAATAAAGTTTTTGGTAAAAGAGCGTTGTATGTCACGACATTTAAAACGTTTTGATTTCAATCTGAATCTCCTTGAGGGTTTGTCTCATTAAAATTTTCCACATCAAGAAATGTGTAATTATTTGAAGAAATGAAGACTATAGACTGTGTTTTCACATGAATGGATACCCTAGTATAGTTTTGTTTCAGTCTGTTTAATTTTCTTGCAAGTACACAGTTGTACTCATGACATTTTTTCACAAATTAGATATTTCTTGATGTGAAAAGTTACATTTAAATTAGACAAACCCTGCCAGGAGAATTTAATGGAGGTTGAGATTGAAATCAAAACTTTTTAATTGTAGCTCCGTTTGCTCCCATACAACTTCTTCAGTTTCTAAGGTCCATGAGGTGGCCGTGATTTAGCCACTCTAGGCCATGGTTGTCAAACTCATTTGAGGTTGCATGTCGTAATTAACCAAAGACTTGAAAATATACAATTCTTTATAATAATAATGAAATCATAACTTTCTCTGTGGGTATCGTAATGGCAGAGATATCATGATATCATTTTGAAGTGATACTTGCTGTGTGCACACGAGGCTCACCGAAGCCAATGGGTTTCATTTGATAGTAGTTACACTACTCATGCATGTTACAACTCCTGCATGTTAAACCCACTGTGTCTCCTCCATCTCCTCGTAGGAGCAACAGCATCGATTACATGGAGCTCCGGCTGTGGATCGGCCTCCACTCCTGCCTGCAGTGTTTCATCCTGGTGGCCACGGACGCCAGCTACATCATCAAGTACATGACCCGCTTCACGGAGGAGGGCTTCTCCAGTCTCATCTCCTTCATCTTCATCTCCGACGCCATCAAGAAGATGGTGGGTGACGCGTAGTGATGATGAACACGCTGACATGTGAATATGACACAAAGTCAAGTCAAAGCACAATTTGTCATATTTTAGGGCAGTGATATTGGATATTGTTATCGCTGGGCCGACTGACATGCACCGGTGCTTTCTACAGTAGATGTGATGTTGGCATTGTTCCATTGACTTGGTGTTGCAGCTGTGGATGGGATGCGTGTGGATGACTGTTACTTGTGCGTTTTATGCTATTTTCTTGCATATAAATGGTATGCTTTTTAAATGTTTTAATGTGACTTTTTAACCATTGATATTTGCCTCATATTTGACTCCTGAATTGTATGTCTTGAACATTTTTTATTATTATTGATTCGTTATTATGACTGTATACGCTATCTAAACATGTACGCTATCTAAAAGTCAATTGTAAAGCGTTTTGGAATAACAGTGTCTGCTAAGTGAAGTTAAACATTGTATTTCATTAATATTTATGTCAACAGGCTGGATCCTTTAAATACTACCCAATCAACCGTGGGTTCAAGCCAGACTTCATCACGTCCTACAAATGTGAATGCATAGCTCCAGAACAGGGTGAGTCTTTAAAGGCCAATATTGTCAAGAAAATGTTAATTCCTCATTTCATTATGACTAAGATCAGGCTTTTAGTCAATAAGTGTGTTGTTTGGCTTGGATGGCTTGGAATAACATGTTTGAAATGGAGATGTGACACGATCAATCGTGACATTTACATTTGAGTGAGTCTTTTTTTCGATTTAGTTCCACTTATTCAATTTATTCCATTCGTCTTGTACTGTGAGTGACTTGTTCTGTTGCTCCGATCTGTTTCTGCTTCACCACACTGGCTGACTGTTTTTCCTGAGTAAGTATCCAATGGCGTTCAACAGCCTGCTTTATTCAGACATGTCCCCGTGGTGAACCCCGGCTTTATCCATGGCGTTACAAGACGCCATGGATAAACAAGACAGCCA
>JAOPJI010000069.1:5025877-5037747 GCA_027122695.1 Merluccius productus
TGTGTGTATATGTTTATATTAGTGTGTGCATGTGTGTGTGTGTGTGTGCACCTGCTGTTGCTGCTGGATCTTGCCAGTCAACTTGCTGATCTCCTCCGCCCCTTCGGTGGCCTGTCCCTCCAGCAGCCTCAGCTGCTTCTTCAGGTCTGGGAGCGAGTCGGCAGCCAGGTCCAGCGGGAGGCTGAGGTCCCGCACCTGACTGCACAGCTCCTCCTTCTGCTGTCGGAGACGGCATACCTCACCCTGGCTCTCCTGGAGGAGGGGACACATCATGGGACCCCGGTTTATAAAGGGATTCATATGCACATTTATATACTCTCGACACACTAGACACACCTGGTGTGTGTGTTACTGACCGACATAATGTGGATGAGTACTCCATATATTTACATGCTGCAACTCCATAACTACCAATAAAAAACACACCATTAGCAAAAACACAAAAACACAAACAATCGTGAAATATATACACCACATAAAATACATAAGCTTCTATAATATAAAGTAAATTAAATAAAACATTTAAATAAGCCTTTGTATAAAGTATCTGCACCTAGAAATAGCTCCCTTCCTCTCTCCAATTGAAAGGTGTTAAGTTAGTAAGCCTTTGCATTGCCACTGTAGCCAGGAAGTGTGGTACTGAAGCCATGCCAATCTCCTCACTTCTTTATTGTGACGATTCCTTTAGTTGTGTTGCATCCTTGCAGACATGTCCACTTCCCCCCATAGTGTATTGCAAATTAACTTGGCCAATCTTTAACTCTCCACGATGGTCACTTCCCTTTTCACTTCCATTGTCTCATTAAAGATGCTTGGTATCAGAGATTTTAGACAACCGGTCGGCAGTAGAATGAGCTTTCCTATGAATGGATGACTTATGCCATGAGAATCATTAGCATGATTGGTCACTGGCATGCAGAACACAATTTTTATTAGATGCATGACTTAGTTACCACGGAAGTTTGTAACTTTGCGTGTCGATGTTTTGAGTTTCCTATGGGTAGATGAGTCGCACTCTCCGGCCCTACCTGCTAAAAAGCGACTCTCATTAAGGGTAGCCAATCCCAATCCCTCTGTTAAAATGTTAAAATTTCGGTAAGACAGTCACTGCATCACTGAAGTGCCAATAATGATGGTGAAGCACAACCTCAAGTGTATGTTGCGATTATACAACGGTTACCAACAAATAACCTCTTTAATCACTAGGCATATTTCTCAGGTTTTTGCCGAAAATAACATAACTATATCTCCACAACTACAAGGGCTTGTAAGTTACTCTTGGTACCCAAAGAAAGATAACACCCGTGAGGCTGTTGTTAAAGTGAAATAATCAATGTGGATGATACTGGATCAGAGTGAATAAAGCTAGAACACAGAATAAATAGAAGATTTCATTACCCCCTGCAATAAATGTCACGTTTTAGTGTGAATAAAACCTAGTGCATTATCAGTTGGTAGCACAACATCTGATGAGGGCCTGGGTCAGGATTTGTTGTCAATAAAGTGAAGTAGAGCAAAAATAGAGAGGTTTTAGTAAATAAAAACAATAAATCCAATGCAAACAACAACAGGTAGTTTGTATTGCTGTGCATTGTGCACATGCACAGTTATGAAATATATAGGCTATCCACCCTGTTATGGCCTGTGCTGTTTGCTGATTGGCTGAAGAGAAATAGCTATGTCCTTCCGTTCTCAAACTGCACTTGGCGATTTGACAAGGGAGTTCTTTAGAAACCCCAGGCAGCGGCTTTAGATGCTCTGCAACAACCAGTAAACCACTAAAACCAAATCATTGACCTGAACTGGCCTTAACAGAGTAACTAGTGAATTTGTTAAAAACTATGTTTATTATTATATTTAGAATATTGAGAATATTCACATTCTGTCTAAAAATGTCCTCACTACTGACTATTGTGAGTACCTGGACCTGGAGTGTATCCAGGTCCGGTTCTAGACTGCTTTGATTGGGGGGGGGGCAGTAAGATATGTTGATTGGTCACCAACTGCTGCTGCCCAGGTGGGACGAAATGTGGGTTTCTTTGTTTGTAATCTGTTAAGGCAACCAGTGTTAATGCACTATTAAGAAATACAATTATTCCAAGAGGGGAAAAAAAACAAAAACTAAATGAACCAGTAAGATGGAGAAGGCATAAACATAGTTTTCTGTTGAGAACATATAAAGGCTAATAAACCCAAACATAGTCTGGCTGGTCTTGTGGATGCATGGAAATAGAAAGCGTGACACGCTAACCCAGGAAACGAATGTAGGCGAGTGCCTTTTTTGGATCATCAAATTTGCGGCGACCCTTCAACTCCGGATGATGACCAAAGCAGGGAATACCAAAGAGAACCTCATAAATCAATCATGGAGCAGCTTCTTGCATTCGTTGAAGTGCAGGTGCTTGTCGGTTACGATCTTAGAGTAATCAGGAAATACCATTACGTTGTGCCCGTTCCAGGTAACCTTTTCCTTACACGCTGCTTCCGGGATATAGTCCCGGTCCTGGAACCTCGATCTGGCTATGAATGCCCTCGGTCTGTGGCTGGCCCGGTTCTGACACCTGGCTCTAATCCTATGTGTGCGGTCACTCTTCAGTCTCTCTGGGAAGTTGATTTTCCATGTCTTTGGAATAGAGGAACGCCCGAGCATCACCACCCGCTGGGAAATCGCTAAAACGTAAGTTGTTCCTTCTTCCCTGTTTTCAATATTATCCAGTTTGTGTCTGAGCTGTTCAACCTCCTCTCTGGTGGTGAGGGGGTTATCCTGTAGCTCCTGATAAGCGTCCTCAAGGAAGGCCAGACAACGTTCACGTGGTTGATACGTCCTGAAATCTCTGTCAGCTTAGTTTCTACTGCAGATGGGATCTTTTTATATCATCAAGTTTCTTGTCCTGGGCTTCAGATGTGTATTTGATAAGCTTAGACATCTTGGCTAGCTCTCACCACTTTGCTGCGTGCTAGTCCGCACTAGCCTTGTTAGCTTGATCACTAGCCTTTGTGTTGAAACTTGAAAACAACTTTGGATTGCCAGCTTTGTTGGAGCTGCCTTGCCATCTTACCTTATCCTGTCAGAAAATAGTGTGTAATCTAACAAAATTGTAAAAAAAATTGTTAGATATATATGTACATACGTACATACAGTACATACCTGTAGGTTGTAGTGTAGAGTGTATATTTATTAATGCACCTGTAGAGTTTCTAGATACTATAAAAACATACCTGTAGGTTGTGGCGTAGACTATATATCTCGCCTCCCATAGCCGTGTTCTCCTGGGTGACTTTATCCTTCAGCTGTCTCTCATTCTCTGCTTCTTCTAGAGCCTGGGTCAACTCACTGTCAAACCTGTAACACACAATGGCAATATTAATACACAAACACACACCCACACACAAAGGGCAAAGGCACACAAAGACATACACTTTAACTACTGAGAACAATGAAATTACAGGTGCTGTAGGTTAGATGTAGGTTTAAGCTATTATTTGAATTTAATATTTTAGAAATGGCCTAGCCGTCGGCCATTAGTAAGCCTGCCTCTGTATGAGACTATTTCGATTTTAGACCGCTCCCAGCTCATTTTTTAACAATCAGGGCATCTCTTCCATGATTGCTTCAGGGAATCTATCTTGCCTTTCAATCTCAGGTGCGTGAAATGCAACACTTCTCAATGGCGGAGAAACGTAGGGAGGGAGGGAATGTTTTGGGATTGTTTTCGTTTCAAAATCTTCTTCTCTTCGCACCTTTAACAGTCATCATTGATTATTCGATGAGAATCCTGTACCAGAGAGTCAACATTTAGGTACAGGACTTCCATCTAAGGTCTGAACAGAGTGACTAGATGAAGGCTCGTGGTGACCCACCTCCTCTGCTTGCGGTCCAGCTCGTGTATGCGGCTCTGCAGGCTGTCGGTGAGGACCCGTGCATCCTGGAGGTCAGAGGTCAGCCGGCGACACTGCCGCTTCAGCTCCGCTGCTCCTCTCCTGGACTGCTCCAACTGGGCCTGCAGAGAGGACACCTGCACACACACACACACACACACACACATACACACACACACACACACACACACACACACACACACACACACACATATACAGACAGACAGACATACACACACTCATATACAAACACAGACAGACAGACAGACGCATGCATGCACACACACACGCACACATGCACATATACGCAGATATGCACATATATACAGACAGATACACACAGTCATACAAAAACACAAACACAAACATACAGACACAACAGTCAGCGTTGCGGACCACAATGCTACTAAAAGATGCAGGCTGAGCAGATTGTTTGGGCTGCTACCTTGGTGTCTAGCTGCTGCCGGGCCTGTCTCTCAACCTCTAGCTTATCCTCCGTCTGCTTCAGACGCCTCCGCACAAACTCCACCTCCGTCTGGGAGCACTCCAGCTGCACCGCCAGCTCCTTGTCTGCAGGGAGGAGGAGCAGAGGAGAGGTGTTTATGTGTGTGTGCATGCTTGTTTATATGCACATAGCTCTACAAAAATTAACCCTTCCCCCCACCCCCAGTGTGACAAATCACAAATCACAAGAGCCCTCGTCGGGTCTCCCAGGTAACCTACCTGTCCCGAGCCTGGCCGGGCTTTCCGTTACATGCACTTTCTGTTGCTCCATCTCCAGCTTCTTCTCCAGGGTTTCCATGGCAACCTTGCACTGGTCCAGACGAGTCTAGCGATGAACATTTAGAGTAGAGAAGGACTTGTTCATAATTAAATGTAAAATCAGCTTCATTAGTTGTTTTAGTGTGAGATTGAAATGCTGAGTCAAAGTGGCATTTCAACAAGAGTGGACCAAACTATGAAAGACACAGACATTCGATCATTCAGTCATCCACTCATCCATTCATCCACTCATCCACCCATCCATTCATCCACTCATCCATTCACCCAGTCATCCAGTGATCCACTCATCATTTAATTGAACCATTCAGTTACACAGTCATCCATTCACCCAGTCAGCCATTGATTCAGTTACCCAGTCAGCCATTGATTCAGTCATTCAATCACTAAGTCATCCATTCATCTAGTCATCTAGCCAGCCACACATCCTTTAATACAGTCATATTAATCCATGCACCAATTCATCCTTCCATCCATGCATCCATCCATTCACCCAGTCACCCAGCCTGTCCACCTGCAGCTCCTTGTTCTCCTTGCAGAGCCTCAGTCTCTCTGCCCGCTCCACGTCCAGTGCCTGGCCCACCGCATCACCACGGAAACGCTCGTCATTCAGCTCACAGGTCACCGCCGTCACCTGATGGGTCACAACCGGTCACATCATGGTCTGTACATGTGTGTGCGCGTGCATGCACGTGTCTGTGTGAGCATGTGTGTGTGTGTGTATGTGCGCGCTTGTGTGTATGTGCGCGCTTGTGTGTGTGTGTGTGTGTGCGCGCGTGTGTGTGTACCTTGGTCTCCAGAATGTCTGTTGTCTGTCTAAGGTCATTCCTCTCCTTCTCAGATTTCTCCAGTTTTCGTCTCAGAACTGATAGCTCATCCTGTTTGATAGGATTAAGTCATCAATAATCAGCACAAAACATATTTCCCAATGAATGTGTGTGCTATAGAGGTACTATAGGTATGCATTGCCTTAGTTGGTAAACACTTGGCAGGTGATTCTGTGGTGGGTGTCTACTTTCTGAATGTTCATCTGAATGACCAGCCCCACTTCTCCAATAGAAATCACATAACAAGGGTATACACCTGGTAACCGGATCAGCCCATATTCAATTGATCTTGATGGTTTTCACTGGGTCTCTAAATCTAAAATTCATGGTTTGTTGGACTAATTGATCTTGTACTGCCTGCAGTAACAGTCAATGAGTCACCAGGCACCTCTGCCTGTGTGTTCTTCTCATCTATTCTATCCGATGACAAAACTTGTCAAGTAAATATACATTGACCATGCTGGTTCTGCGACATACAAATAAAACCGAATGTTAAAATGACAGGAACAGGAAGTTACTTTACCCTACTATTGACGATCTGTGAAAAGGGTCCATTGTATTCTATTTATCATTTAAGTTACAGTGAATAGAGATACGTGTCCTTAAGGAGCAGGTAGGGTTCAGGGGGAATATTGCTCAAGGGGGGACCTACAGGTAGACTGAAGACCTTAGAGGCGGTCTAGCTCTACCATGTCTACAGTCTAACTGTAGACATTAGGCCTAGAAAACACCATAAAGCCACTAGACCACCCTTGGCCCAGTGTGTTGCTGTGATCATGACTGGATACCAAACCATCCCACCTGACAGTGACCAGCTTGCTCACCAGCCAGCACCTCATCACCATGGACAATACTAATTTTCTATTTTTTTAAAGTTGTACTTAAAATGTTTGCTTGTAATACTACTATGGATGTCATTTATGGTACCCATTGCACTCTAGCCATCCCTGGAAAAAGGGGTCTCCCTCTGTGTTCCTTCTCAAGATGGCTTCCTTGATAGTTAAGGTTAAGTTAAAGTTTATTTTGCCCTTTGGGGGGCGAGGGTTAGGGGTTGTCATAAATATATGGTCTGTAAAGCCCTTTGAGACTGTAACTGTGATTAAGGGCTAAACAAATAAAAATAAAATGACTTGGTACCTCCTTGGCCCTGAGTCTCTGGTTGTCCATGTTGACGTTGAGCAGCGGCCGGACCCTGCAGAACAGCTTCCACCAGCACCACCTGGTCACGCCTCGCAATGCCCGCACATTCCTCTGCACACAGCTCACCGCCATTTGTTGCACCTGCACACACACACACACACACATGCAGGCAGGCACACAGGCATATGCACACACCCACAGACACACATCCACAGACACACGTACATATGCATGCAGGCACACAGGCATACGCACACACCCACAGACACAAACACACACACACATACACCCACAGACACACATGCACATACATGCACACACACACACACACACACATACATACGCATGCAGGAACGGACATACGCACACACCCACAGACACAGACACAGACACACACACACACACACACACACACACACACAAATATACACACATGCATATGCACACACCCACAGACAAACATTGTGTGGGGAGACAGAGAAACACACAAAGGCATACAGGCACACAGACACACAAACACACATACAAACACGGACACACACACATTAACAGAAACACATACAGGCACACACAGATGCAGGCACACACGCACATATGTACACACACACACACACACACGCACATATGTACACACACACACGTACATACAAATGCAGGCACACAGGCATATGGACACACCCACAGACACACACACAGGCATAGACACATGGACGAATAGACACACATGCATATGCACACACATAGGAGACAGAAACACAGACATACACACACACACGCACACACACACACACACATATATATACAAACATGGACACACACACATTCACAGAAACACATACAGGCTCACACAGATGCACACAAACATGTGCACACACACACACACACACACACACACACACACACACACACACACGGGACACCACATGAACATCAAACACACATCTGTCAGCTGGTGATGAAAGATGGCAAAAGTTTGTAGAAACACTCTGGAATACTGGATCTTTAGATGTTTTTAGATGTGATAACCTGGTAGCTCTCTCTCTCTCTCTCTCTCTCTCTCTCTCTCTCTCTCTCTCTCTCTCTCTCTCTCTCTCTCTCTCTCTCTCTCTCTAATGTCTTGCCTTATGAACTGGCATACATGTCTACACAGAAGATAAAATGGAATGAAGAGCAATACTATATCATATACATTACTAAGGATGTTAACAATTAACCGTTTTAACTGTTAACTGACAGTATAATTTTTGACAGATTTATCAGCTACACGGTAAATAAAAAAAATAGAAAAATAATTATAAAATATTATAATAATTATTATTTAATTTATTAAATAAATCCTCATGTTCTGTTGTTGTTTTTGCTGTGTTGCACATGTAAAAATAAAGGGCTGGCCCCAAATATTTTAATAACCAAAGTAACCTTCATTAGTTTTGTATTCTAAAACTTTCCGTTGTAGTTTAGAGTCATAATTTGTTCACGTTACTTTGCCTTTAAGATCGCTGTTACCTTTAATCAGCGAGGTTGCCGGTGATGACATATTGTTAACACACTCCGTTGTTAATATCTTAGCTAGTTAGCACCACTTTGAGAAACGGCAAGCCCGACGGAGCTGTTAGGATTTGTTGTAAGTGGGAGCACTTTAAACTAACAAATAGCCTGTTAGCCTGCTATAGGCTAATCATAACCAAGTGCATTCATATAATTAATTAGTTGAAATAAAGTGAGTAATAATGAGTGAGTAATAATGAGTAATAATCTTTTTTTTTTCAAAAGCTTCACATAGCCAATTGACACATTACAAAACTTTACATTAACAGGTTAACTATTCGAATATACCATCGGAAACGTAACAATTATCGGAAGCTTGAAATTTGAAAGTATGCATTCGGCCAGCCCTCCTTTCCAATAAAAAAAGAAACATTTGTAACTTTTTATGGGTCACAGACATTCGTCCATTTTTTTTATAGCACAACTATTCTTATCGGTTAACGGTTAATGACCAGTAAACGAGTGTCGGTTATCAGTCAGAAAAAAAAGTCAGAAATAGCATCCCTACATAAAATTCAATTTAATGTAATTTAATTTAATTACATTTAATAAAATCTAATGAGACACACAGTATGTGTAGGAAATGCATCAATCCACGAGTGGTTATCCTGATTGGAAACTGTTTACACTTGTCATTAGAACCTGATAAGAACCAGGGGTTTAGGGACATAGGGTTTAGTTACCCCAGCTCTCTCCTCCTTCTGCACTGACCTTGAGCTTGCGGTACTTCTGGCGGGCCAGGTGACCCATACAGGAAGCCTGAAAGTGAAGCAGCCAGCCGCTGACCAGCTGGTCTCTGAGCTTCTCCAGGGACTGCAGCACGCCACGCCTCATTAACACCTGCATGTTAGCAAGACATCACTTGGCACTCTGTGTTATATACTGTACATCAATTCCATTAATTGAAATTCAATTCAATTCAATTCAATTCAATGACGTAACAATTGTGAATTGATAAACATTCAATATAAGCCTAACTAACCCTAACCCTAACCCTATTCTGGCTTACTGGATGTAGGTTGTTGGTATAAGCTCGCCCAAGCTTATACTCCCCCCCGACACTATTTTGCAAGGGCACCGTTGCTGCAACCTGGGCTTAGTGCCGCCCAAGATGATTGTGATTGGTTAAAGAAATACAAACAAGACGGAGCGTTTTTTTCCCCTATGCCAGAATGATAGTGAGTTCAGCCAGACCTTTTCTCCAGCGCTGGCACAGCACTAAAACGAAGTCTGGGGATAGGTCTGGCTATGAGAGACTAGGTACACCCTCACGTATTTTAAGGCCACTGGAATCCCTGCAAAGGAAAGACTGCTGAACACAAGCTCTCGCTAGGATGGCGCCTTCCTGGGGTCTGGCTCACTAACTGATTCACTAAACCCCAGGGCTTAGGCCTTGGCAGAGAGCTCATGCCTCACCAATGAGCGTAGGAGAGGTTCCCTCCCTGACAGGGAGAGGGCTTCTCTGGAGATAAGCTGATGTCCCTCTGGCTTGACAAGCTGACTTGTGGGCCGCCCCCCTCCTGCCTTTTTTTTTGGACCAACAGATAAAGGAATGACTCTAGAGGAAGCACTAGCTCTCATCTCTTTCATAGTTACTTCTCCTCTTCTTCCTCCTCCACACACACTGACACTCACACACGACAAGCGTTGGTGTGGAAGGCATTAGCATTGTTTATCTGGAAGAACGTATGAGCTGCATCTTATCGGCGCTGTCAAGCTTTGAATGTGTCGGTGTAACGCCCACAATGGCCAGGCCTTTTCAGTGTTTTATCCTTTATTCCTGGCTGCACAAATTTTGCCAGTAAAAGCCGTTGTTCTCCGCCCCACCACCCCTACCGCTCCATCTCTCGCCTCCCCCGCTAGATCCTCTGTGTTGAGCAGTTCACAACTAATGTTGTTTGCAGATGACGCTGTCATGTTCGTTGACAAAGCCAGATGGTTCAATTGTGGCCAAACACGCCGGTTGGATGATGTCTAATCGTTGGCAGGGGGACAGTAGTCAGCCTAGATGGATATTACAAACACGCTTGTAATGGATTTGACGTTTTGGGAAGCAGTTCACACAGGATTATAAAGATGGGAAAAGCATTGCCAGAGACGGGACGGATGTAAAGTGCTTCTGATTCCCTGAAGGACAAGGACATCTACGCATATAGGAGAGAACGCCAGAGAGGATTCTGGGAAGATAAAAGCCAATCTCAGGAAGCGTAGTTGCCTAATCAAGCATGCTTGATTGAAGTCTTTTTTATAGCATGCAGCTGGTGTTCCTCTAATTCTAAGCATTATTTAGCACATTTAGATTTTTTTTGTCATATTTGCAAACCTTTTGTATGTGCCCTCTATAGACAGTGTGTCTGGGTTTACACCGCAGGATTGGACTAGCTAGACTTAAAGTTTGGTGATAGACCCCAAGCTATTAGCCTTGAACTTAAATCATGGCCAAAAGAGTAATCCAACACGACCACCAAGAAAGAAATAGCCTTTGGACCTCTTCTCCATCTGGCCGTCAGAGACATTAATTGGCCTTGTGTTTTGTGGCGAGACAAGCGGTAATACTTTGAGACACGGGGGCCCCACATTTCAGATTTCAGTGGTGTGTGTGGGGGAGGAGGAGGTCCTCTGTTTGAGTGTTGATTTTGGCTACCTGCATATTCCCTGCACTGGGCACTGGTGTGCAGCTCCCCTCTAACGACTTCTCACTTTAATGTGCCATTTAGCCCCAACAAGGGCTCCAACCGCCCTGGCTGTTTGTTTAGCGCTGCCGGGGAGATGGCGGCTCAGCAGCAGAACCGAGGATCTCAGGGCTGTTTACTTTGGAAAACAGGGGCAGTGAGACACCCAACACCACATGACCTATGGAAAATCCACGGGCGTCTGTGCATAAAATGTACGCAGTTTGTTTTGATTCGTAAAGCTTCTGTGTGTCCTGGGGTTTTCGTTCAGGTTTTGAGCAAGAGTGGCGATGGAGAGGGCATCTCCATCCGCTGTAACACACAGCATTAAACTTGATGGCCTAGCGTAGAATCAGCCCTAATCCCGGTGACAGCTACCACCTGAGCCCATAGACAGGGAAGGAGAACTCCTTTTCAGCTGTTACACAGAACAGAGTGATTATAGTCTTACGGAAGATTTCTGCTATTTGCTGTTGAGGAGTGACGGGGTAATTTTGTGGAAGCAAAATGTTGGTGCGGTTGGGGAAGATTTGCCAGAAACCGCGCATTTGTTCTTCTGGCTCATGCTGTTTTGTTGTGTACTTACTGAAAACTGTCTACCTGGAAAACAAAGAAACAAAGTAAAAAAAGGATTTGGTGACGACTAAATTGTTGTTTGGCAATTCTACTTTTTCCAAGTCTCTTCTTTGATTGCTGAAGTGATTCGTTTTGATTCAGAGTCTAATTTTGTGGTACCTAACATGTTTTAACCAACAAAACAAATGAAAGATAGATGTTGTGGAGTGTGTGTGGTTGATATCTGGTTTACAGCCTCACCTCGCCAGGTGAGGCTGTAAACCAGATATCAACCACACTCCAGAGGGTTAGGGTTAAGGGCCCCCCCCCCAGGTCAGGACCAGGGTCTTGTCGCTATTAGCTTTCCTGACACTGCTCTTCACCCACCATCTCTCTATCTTCCACCTTATTAACTTCCTCCTCCCAGCCTTCATCCTTACCCTTCCCCCCCCCCCCCCCCCCCCCCCCC
>JAOPJI010000069.1:5052491-5079991 GCA_027122695.1 Merluccius productus
GTCAGACTGATTGGACTCTGGCTGGGTGGGGCTGCACACCTGTGGTGCAGAGCAATCATGGCACCCAGGATAAACCACTATCACCACACACACTCAGCAGCGAGCCTATAGCTGTGTCTCAATTCAAGGGCTGCATCCTTTGAAGGCTGCATTTCAAGACCAAGGCCCCTCCAAATGTGGCAGAGAAATGCGCCCTTCTTTTCCCCAATTTGAAGGATCCAACGGACAAACCTATCACAAGATGCATTGCGCGCTGGTGATGACTAGATTTTTTCCATTGAAAGTTGCGTCCCATCGATATCAGCGGCCAAGGATTACACTTTTTTAAAACATTTCAATATGAAAGTAAGGTTAGAGTTATTTTAAATATGACATTATATTGTCAAAGTTAAATTACATTAGCCATATAAACTACATTAACTAACTGTTGTTAAGATAAGATAAGACTTTATTTCTAGCTGTGTGCTGATTGTTAACTGCAGCTGTCAAGGTTGCTAGGCAACAGGAGCGGCGCTTCGTGATGCAAGGGTGAGGGCGGGAACAGCTGGCGATGCAAATAGGAAATCCTCCGTAGACCAGACCGTGTTAACAACGCTCGGTTCAGCCTTCGCAGTCTACGAAGGCCACGTCTTCGTAGACCACGTCCTTCGAAGGATGAAGCCCCTGAATGACATTAGCTGAGACACAGCTAATGTCATGACAGTGTTACATCTGCTCGGCTTGCACCATCTTCCCATTTCCAATAAATGTATATATTCTCTCAACAACAACAACAACCTGTGTCTTGTTTCAGAGGGGCCCATCTTTGAGGAAGGTAGTTATCCTTGAGTCTGGCCAGTGTAGCAGTTGTTCCTGCCACACGCCCTTTGTGGCTTTTGCTGGGGCCCTCCGACACAAGACACAGGTCTTAGGTACAGGTAATAGGTAATAGGTACAGGTTGTAGAATATCCATATATTAGAAAAGGCAGGCTGGTGCAAGCTGAGCAGATGTAACACTCTGTCATGACAGTGGCTCTCTCCTGAGTGTGTGTGGGGATAGCTGGTTTATCCTGGGTGCCATGATTGCTCATGCACCACAGGTGTCCAGACCCAGGGTCTAATCAGTCTTACTCAGCCAGGTGAGGCTGTAAAATACAGTATATGGCTAGAGATACAGAATATATTTTGAATGATATGGCTGGTGGAGTCCTTACCAGTGATGCTACCCCCAGCGGTGCCAGCCTGTTTGAGCAGAGTGTGTGTGAAGGCCTGGCACGCAGTGGTTTTGCCGGTTCCGCTGCGACCCACCGCACACACACTCTGGTCCTTCCGGGTGCCCACCATGGAGACGTACATCCTCTTCACCAGCGCTGCCAGGGCCGGTGGCGCATCCCACACACACTCCCCCCGCCGAGACTTTGGTGTCTAAGAGAAGTTGTTAGAGGATGTTATATTCCTATTCTAGTCATTAAAGAGAAGAGATCCTAGCAAACAGACCGAACCGACACCAAACACTTCACACATTTGGAATTGATTCTGATTGGCTCAAATGATTGCTAAGTGATGTCATCTTCCTTAAAATGTAGATTTTTAACATTTTAAGATTAAACGTATTATGCTGTATGTTTTATGTATTTTCTATCTTGAGAAGAGCAATTGTGACAAAAGCAATTCCCCCCCGGGATTAATAAAGTATTCTGAATCTGAGAATCGGAAACAATTGTATAATACAACAGAATAGTTACCTTAATAATATTCAGGATATTAAGTTGCTAAAGCAGCTGCCATCACATTTCACATGTTCTATTGAGTAGTGAAAAGTAACTGTAAGCCCAAAATACAACATAAAAGTATATGCATGTCCGTATTTGCATTTCAATAATAAAGTCATGAATACAAAACTACAAGCTTTGTAAAATATACTCTAATTAGACGCTATTATACCTAATCCTCACACAATTAGACACCATTTTACAAGATCATAGTCTATTAGAAATCAAATACAACGCCATGTTGGATCCAAAATATGCTAGTTAGACTCTATCCTACCCTTACTACCAAATTATGCTGTGGGTTGGGTCGGTGTAAAAAAAATCAAACCGGTTCGATAACACTAACACTGGACCGGACCGGTATACCGAATTTGACCACTAGGTGTCGCACTTGACACTTAATTCACCTACACTGTGCTCCACTAAAGAAAAGAGTATAGCGATGTAGTTTTTATTTCTCACAACCATTCAACTTCTAAAGTTTAAACATCAAAATAATAAATACAATTAGACTTTGGTCTAGTGCAACTTGAGAAACTTGCAATGTTTACACGTTGCCTCATCTATGTTTTTCGGCGTACCTCTTTCGTCTGCTTCAAATCTAAAATGTTGCCATATTGGTGCCGTTTGAGGTTTTTTTTAGACTAACTCAGCCATGTCTCGTCTCGTCAACAAACGTGCGCGTGCATTAGGCCTTTATTTAACAGCTTAACTTTCTCACAGTGTCATTTGGTGCTCATTGAAAGAAAACTAAAATCAAACCACATGTTCTCCGGAGTCTCGTGGTGGTCACATTTGTGTTAATGTATTTTGTTTCTACAGTGTATGTACAAAATATACGTTATAGCCTTCGTGTCACGAGTAATTAATTAATTATTAACTGTTCATATTTACTGAACATCGTGTAAGGACTGCTGCTGTTTGTTTGGAAGTATTGAGAGCTACATGAACCACGTGATTGCGTGGCGGCGAGATCAAAGAGTGTCGCAACTCTTTCTTTCAATGGCTCTGGTCATGCGTGTTTCATTGTGCCGTCTTAAATGTTTTCCCCGTGCCGTCCAGAAGTTGTTGTACGTTTATGTTGGTGAGCTGAACCAACAGAATGTATAACTCAGTAAACAGAATGAATATTGAAATGTGGAAAAAGACCTGTGACTTTTTTCTTTTTTTCTCATAACAGATCCAACATACTAGCATATGTTGGATCTGATATGGCATTGTATTTGATTTCTAATAGACTATGATCTTGTCAAATTGTGTCTAATAGTGTGTGAGGATCTCCTATTTGTTTTTTAATTAGAGTATAAGTTGGTATAATAGTGTCTAATTAGAGTATATTTTTGGTGTAATACAGCTTTATATGCGGTTTCTATTACAGCATAATTTAGGTGTATGGTGTCTAATTAGGGTATAACTGTGTTTGTTTACTGTCTAATAAAAACATTATTTATAGTTTTGGTCTAATTTGATACAATGTACGGCTTATTATGTCTTATTACTTAGTACCATAAAATAAAGTGTGACTGCAAAGTGTAGCGTTCAAAGCAGTTTTAATCTGAAATAGACTTAAAGGACAATTTCGGTGCAAAATGAGACCATATAATCATAACACATGTCCACCGAGTTGGACCGTTCTCTGGGATCAGTTTTCATTCTAGTCGAATGTAGCCAAAGTTCTCGAAAACCGCAAATGATCTTATAACGCTAGCTGTGGGGGCAGATATTCATGTCAAATAAATCGCAATTCTATACCACTATACAACAAGGCTCAAAATCGCACCACACTTCAACGGTAGCATAATGAGGCTGTTAAAAGATCAACTGAAATCTGAATTGAAGGCTTTTCTCAGAGGAGAATGTTTTTGCTTTACTTCCAACCGGACTCCAGCGAGAGACGAGAGCACGAGCACAGTTTCTTTTAACAATGTAAGGCCACAGCCATATTTGGAAATCAATTGCTGCCCAGCAATGGCCAGACTGATATTCATTGCGAAACACAAACGTGAATATCAGAACGGTATCACGAGCCTACTACCATGCAAACGGATGTCTCAGCGCTGTACCTTGCTGTGGGGGTGGGAGGGGGGCCAGAAGTTGATGAGGTTGGGCCCGGCGTGGGTGAGGGGTCGGCTGGCCTGGGCTCGGCTGGTCAGGGTGTGGAGCACCCCACTCTCGTTGACATACTGGAGCTCACTCAGGTCCTCACACAGCTCCAACTCAGAGGGGTTACACTAGACGAGGCAGGGGGAGACATAGCTTTCATCATATTTTACTATTTCATATTTTACATCCCTGGTGCTTAACTATTTATGATTTAATTTTTCTATTTTACTAGGCTGACATTATTGTTCATTAATATGTTTTGTTTAATTTTTAAACTGCTTTGGCAATGTATGATGTTTATTTTCAATTTACTTTAAGTTATTTTGAATTGACACAGAGAGGCAGACCGAGAGATGGAGAGAGAGAGAGACCGACAGAGACAGAGAGGTGTGAGAGAGTGAGAGGAAGAGTGAGATATAGAGTGACAAAGCAAGAGACAGTAAAAGAGTGAGAGAAAGAGGGTGAGACAGAGATGAAGCTAGACAAGCACAGTGAGAACCACAGCAACGTATATTAGTAATGTTGAATCCACTCTAGAACAAGTGTAAGGAGCATCCAAGGACACAGTTTCAGATCAGCTAGTTACCTTCTCTATCTCGTACTCGGTGACGTCATGCAGGGACCCGTCTGACTGCAGCCTGACCCTCACATGACCGTCTGGGAGTTCAGGGGTCCCCACGTCTGGCTTGAGTTGGGTCGCTGCAAAGGCACGCACCCCCCAAAAGATTACAGTGTGGTTGGATTTTCCAACCAAAAAGTCATTGGTTATTGATTGTTATCACTTGGTGGATAAACTGTAGTATTCAGGCCATAAGATAGTGGTTATAGTTTAGATATATAGATACCGGTGTATTATATTTATGTTTACTCCACATATGGTATGGTTATGGAAATTCACATATTCCCTTTACAATAACCAGTCTTTTGTTGCACTGTATTAAGGGGTTTAGCTTTATAAACTAAGATTAATCTATGATATGCATCTGGTAATCTCATAAGGATTAGTCATATGGGTAATGTAAAGCTGTGTGTATAGATGTGCAGTGTGTGTAAGTGATACTTTAGTCCATATATTTCCCTTTCATAATGTCATAATTAACGCTTACGTTCCTACGTTTGTTTGTTTATGTGTGTGCATGTGCGCATCAGCCTACACGTGTTCTCAGCGTGGATAATTCTCTGCTATGCCGGGGGTGTGTGAACAGAGTGGGTGAGGATGTAGTATTAGGTACAGTAGCTGGATGAATGGATGAATGTAGTTGTCAGGAATGCAAGACAAACAGGATGCTGGCTGATTCCTGTCAAACTGGTGGCCGGTTGAGAATGCTCAGTATACAATTAGCAGGGTGTGTGGCGTCATAAAAGACAGTGATTTATTTCCAATCTGAACGCATAAGAACAAGGTTATAAATCAGTTGATATGTGTTTCGGCTGCAGCTTT
The DNA here is from genome assembly GCA_027122695.1 of Merluccius productus. Taxonomy (NCBI): domain Eukaryota; kingdom Metazoa; phylum Chordata; class Actinopteri; order Gadiformes; family Merlucciidae; genus Merluccius; species Merluccius productus. The sequence goes on from JAOPJI010000069.1 coordinate 5,057,788, forward strand.
TTATATTTCATATTGTGTATCGTCCCGACACAAGGACAAGCGGTGAGGGGGTGGACGGCAGACGCACTACTTCCCAGCAGGCCACGTGGTGGAGCTGTACTTGTTAATTAGTTCTTCATTATTTGTGTGTTCCACTGTGGATATTTTCCACTCACAGTATCAGTGATGTGGGCATGATGGTTAGTGTTTATTGGTTGAGTGATTGAGTAGGGCGGTGGTGGTCTCCAGGGTGAGTGAGTGAGTTAGACAGTTGTTGCTCTACAGTCGGGAGGTGAGGCTGTAGCGAACGTACCCAGGGTAATGCCGTCCTTGTGGACGTACCACACAGTCCCGGTTTCATACCACACATCTCTCACCTGGAATAGAATTAATCATATTTTATATAATAATTATATAATATACATATTTTTTAAGTATGCACGTAGATGAGTGTGTGTGTGTGCGCATGCGTTTGAGTGTACCTGTGACTACATATGTACATTCAAGTGTATGCGTGAGCGTTCCAGTGTGTGTGTACGTTTGTGTGTGTGTTTGAGTGCACTATGCATATATGCGTATGTGTGTGTGTACGTGTTTGTGTGTGTGTTTGAGTGCACTATGCATATATGCGTGTGTGTGTACGTGCATGTGGAATAAGAAATGAGGTACCTCTCTCTGCTGGTTCTGCTCTGTCACGCTGCCATCTGCTTGTCTTCCCTCTGGTTCCTGTCTCTCCTCTATCACATCTACCTGTTTCTCTACCTCCACCACCGCTCTCTGTTTCTCTACCTCCACCAACGGCCTCTTTATTTTCCTATCCTCCGCCACCATCCTCTTGTCCCTCGCCTTACTGTTCATCTCTGATCTCACATGCTGTTGTTGTTGTTGTTGTTGTTGTTTTGGCGACTCGCAGGTCACTTCCTGTTCTTTGTTCTGTCCGTTGCGGAGCTCAGGGGTCACCGAGTGCCTTGGCGATGAAATTCTGCAATCTGATTGGGAAGAGTGGTCCTGCTCGCTACCGCTGTCAGCCAATTGCTGAGCTCGAAGCAACATCTCGGCCTCCAGGATGGGTGGAGTCTGATCTTGCAGGAGGAACTGTTGCACCAGGTTGTCACTGAGTTTGCTGGGCTACAGGAGGCACACACATACACATACACAACTAGTACTGCATACTAATATCTTCCAAGATGGCTTCTCACAATCAGGGCATCTGTACACATCACTGTGAACAGTGTACAGCCACCACAACCTCTTCTCCCCTGGACATTTTTAATTTCATTAATAAATGTGTTTAATAAAACCCTTCCTTGCATTCAACTTTGGTTTGATTCTCTTTCCGTAGCAGCACATATGCATACACACACACACAGTTACGTACTTCTGACTAACATATTCTATGTTACTTACTTACTATTATTACCAACATATCTTGGCATTACTATTTGTTGAATAAAACCCTTCTTTGCATTAAACTAAACACACACACAAACAATAAATGCTCTCAGTTCTTAAACAACTATAATGTTATTTTAGTGCTCTGTGTGTTGTTCACTCCTAAAAAACCAAACCTTTAACCAAATTACACTTGCATGTAGTGACACACGTTTAGACATCTTTCATGGGTTGTCTCTTTTTGGAGACCCTGAGAGCCCCAAGATACTGAATGACCTCACCGCTCTCTCTTCCTTGACCTCTGGCTCCTTCAGCTTTGTCTCCTTCTCAGAGTCGCGGACAAGCTGCTTGAGGAAGCCGCCCGGCACAGCCGAGAGGGGGGGGGGGGGGGTGGCAGGGGTCGCCGCGGGCTTCTTCTCCTCCTTTATCTGTGGTGTGATGAGGGATGAGGGGAGAGATTGTGAGAGAACCGACGAGAGGGTAGAAAGAAAAGAGTTGGAAGCATTATGTGACTGGTAAACCCTGAAAGTGGGGTCAAACTTACCAGACATTTTTTTATTTATGTTCCATTAGCTCAGACTGTTACCACTGAATGTTGTATCACATTTATGTTATATAAAAAATATGTATATGTAACATAACAGAAACATCTGGGTATACACATTCATAGCAATACATCAGCAGAAGAGAAAGCACTTCAACTCAAGATGCCACGTGGGTTAGAAACCAACACAATGTATGCATGTAACAATACAGCCAATATGTATCACAATGCCATAACATGTTACACACAAACATGCATGTATTCTCTACTGATCCACCAAGGAAATAATGACATTGTTATTATTAGAAATATGAACTGGAGGGACTGACTTTTGTGAAATACCACTCTTTTGCTCATGAAACTGTAATATTAATAAATACATGAAAATTGTAATGCACAATATTTGTATGTGATATGACACATGGTTCTGGTCACTTTACTTGCAGTGATTGAATTGGCTGTATTTCTTGTCTGTTGGTTTCAGAGTTTTGATTCACCGCAGGCCTCTTGATTGTTTTTCTCACCCTAATGGAAGAACATTATTGTCTAATCACCAACAGATGTGTTACTAGAGTGTGGCCTATATAACATGCAGTGTGTGTGTCTTATTGTTGATCTTGAAGATGGCCTGAGGGCCTAAACGTCATCCAAATGAAAGAGAAATACATATGGAGTCAGAGTGTGCAACACTTTCTTTCTATTTTAAGTCTACTGCCAGTGAGCTGCACCTCACTACAACCCTTTTCCATTAGAAACTGTAATAATCTCACTATCTCACTCTCATGGTCATGCATCGTTAACAAACATTACGATCCAACTGGCATACATCTCTCACACACAGGCCCAGCGCCACAAGGGGTCTTAAGGGAGCTTAGCCCCCTCAGTTGTATTTTTTGCCCCCTCTGTTTAAGCTTTATGTATCTATACAAAGTATAAATATACAAAATATTTAGAGCTCTGCTAGCACTATATTCTTATGTGAGTGCTCTGATTAATAAATGCTTTTTTGGATTTTTAAACATTAGCCTTATGTTGTTTGAATTTATGTATGTATGGTTAAATCAATGAATTTTATTTAATGAAAAAAATTGCCCCCTCAAAAATCTGAACAGCCCCCTCGGTCACTTCATCCAGGCACCGGGCCTGCTTACGCATCCATATGACAACAAACAAAAGAGTAAGGAGGGATCAGAATCAGAGATCTATAAACACACACAGCAGCCGACATGCATGACTAATGGCTGAATCATAGCAGCGAGAAAAGCATTTATACACGGGAGGGTCGGGGGGGGGTGACACGTCGTAATCATTCAGGATTAGAAACAAGGCTCAGAGCCAGGTGGCGGTTAGTCAGGATTAGATTGTTCTACACTTCCCTTCTTTTCCCACAGTTTTAACCTTGATGACAGCGCCATTCTTTCAGTCTGTGGAGGGTTCAGGTGTGCACGGCCAAAGTGGTGTGACACTGGGTGTGCAGGTTTCAAAGGGGTTTCAACGCCAGGTGTGCAGGTTTCAAAGTGATGGGACACCAAATGGGCAGGTTTCAAAGTGGTTTCAATGCCAGGTGTGCACAGTCAAAGTAGTGCGACGCCAGATGGGCAGGTTTCAAAGTGATGGGACACCAAATGTGCAGGTTTCAAAGTGGCCTGAAGCCAGATGTGGACGGTCAAAGTGGGGGGAGGGGTGTGCAGGAAAACAACAGTGAAGGCACTGAACCTAGTGGTGAAGGGACAGGTGGATCAGATGATGGAAGGCAGGAGCGAAAGCTAAAGAGATGGATAGAAGGAGCATAATTGACATTTTCTTTAAAATGTTTGTAACCGCTGACATGTCCAGTATCACCTTCCACAAACTATACGTGTCATGAAATCTTAGACATTATTCTTAGCTAAATTACCTATTTTCAATGTAATATGGAGATTATGGTTGTCAAATAATGAATGGATGATGTAAAGACACTCTCGACTGTGAGGATCCATTGATTTGGATCGATATGCCCAATCAATTCGATCAATGTGCCCAAAAACATATTGTTAAAAAAAAACTTTTGTCTAGTTTTGTTTTTCGTTTTGACCGATGACGATCTTAGGCCCTGGATCGTTGCTGTATGATGTACATGTCCCTAGCGCATACATATACATTGCATACAATTATGACCTCATTTAGGCCTCAAAACACAAAACACACCAAAGTATGTGCTTGCATTTACATGGTTGCATGTTAAAGCACATCTTCAGTTCGTGGTAAAACAAAATCTAATCAAAATTCCTTTAAAACACAACAAACAAAATAAATGTGAAAATGTGGTTAATTATCATCCATGATTATATTTTCTAGGGCAAATGATAACTAGTGGGCTACAGCTGACAAGGAAAACCGGTATCATAGTGTCTACCCTCTCAAACACCAGCATTCACTCATATTCCTCCCCAGTTACTGCTCTGCTGTACGCCAGAAGCACTTCTAGACTGTTCTAGTTCACATGAAGAACACTAGACATGGCCATGTTTAAAATGTCAGCAGGTCAATGTAAAACAGTATGACTATTCAAGACCAGACTATTTCCTAATGGTTCTGTTTTGGGCCACTGAAACCAATGTCGAACCCCTCCCTTTTAGTGCTATTTTAAGTCCTGACTTGGTGTGGGCCTATTCCCATTTTCATATCAACTCACACACACGCAAACCGACATACCTGTTGAATTCAGCACATAAACTCCAGTAGAGACAATGGGATACTAACACTATAAGGGCTGAGACAGAGACAGCCCTGCTAACTCCAGCACGGATACATACAGGGAGAGACAGGCTGGGGGGGGGGGGGAATGTGGAGCAACCGTCAGAAATAGAGTGACACAAACAGTCTCTCTCTTTCTCTCTCTCTCTCTCTCTCAAAGATAAGCATTGCACCCTGGCTGACAGACGATCCTCTATAAATATCCATGGTCGGGGGGGAGGGTTTGCGATGAGGGAGGTAAACAGGGGATACTGCCCTGTTTGGCGAATCAGATCGCAGCAAAAAAACGATGGGTATGAGAGAGCAATAATATGATATCAAACCACTAAACAATACCATATGACATCAATGTCATAAGTTCTGCCGTCTCCTGGTGTTAAGGGGAAACACTTGTGCACACACATACACTCTCAGCCTCATCAGCTGCTACGTTTGAGTGACAGCTGCAGCTGGTGGGAAGTAGCAGAAGGGGGGAGGAGCCTAGGGGTGGAGAGAGGAGGAGAGCTCTGGATGAAAGACAGTGGAGACCATTTAAACTGGAGAGAGAGAGAGAGAGAGAGAGAGAGAGAGAGAGAGAGAGAGAGAGAGATTGTAACTGTTGGTGATGGCTTCCAGTAAGGCACACATTCTGAGTGACAGTTACCGATGTTTCTAGAAGGTCAACTTTAGGAACCAACTCACTGAGAGCTTCTAGAGTAAACAAAAAAAAGAATCCACTCAAAGCACTTTGTAATGCTTTATATTTATAAGAGGTTTTCTTCAATCCTTTTGTTTAAAGACAACTCCAATAACAGAAATCCCTTATTTGCTAAATAAACTGAGCTACCTTCTGAATCCTGAACTAATTAACTCCAGCATGGACACATACTGGAAGAGACAGGCTAAGGGGGGGGGGGAAATATGGAGTTTCTCATTTCTCCATCATTGAGAAGTGTTGCATTTCATACACCTGTGATTGACAAGCAAGATTAATTCTCCGAACCAATCAGGGAAGAGTTGCCCTGATTCAGAAATGTCAGAAATGACGCAGGAGCGGTCTACAATCTAAATTGTCTCATACAGAGGCATGCCCAGTCAACTTGAAACAGATATTCTTACAGAGTATTTCACTCACTAATAGCTCACTAATAATGAATGGCTATGCCATTTGTATAACAAATAACACTCAAATCTTACCTACAGCACCTTTAAGTCATTGAGTGGATTCATCATAACCTATAACTTTTTGACAACAGGTAATATTCCCCAGCACTAACCACATAAGACTCAAGACTAGAAACAATCAATATTAATTTGTAACGTTAACAGTTGAGCATGAATTAAACACCAAGTTATGTATTTACCTTTTAGAGTGGTAGAAGCAAAAATAAAGTGTATAATGTGAAATATGTCCTGAATTTCTGTTTTCATACAATTAAATAATTTTTAAACTGTTTCTAACAGATAAAATGTTTTCACAGCTGAATGTCTGAATTGTAGGCCTACATACTGTGGAGTGCCAGGAGAACCCTAGCTCTCCCAAAGGGCTGGGAAGGGACAGTAGGACCAGGGACAGCACAGGTTGGCAGGTACAGTGCAGTTGGCGAAAGTCATTGCCAATCAATATTATCATTCCCAGCTGCTTCGGTCCTGGGAGTAGCAAACATCAACAACAACACCTGCCTATTTAAGCCCGCCAGTCTCTCCCTAAAGAGAAGTGTGGAATCTTTCCGCATGCTGACGGACATGCTGAATCCTCATTATGGTAAGTGGCCTTCGGCCTGAAGTTTGTAAAAGGAAACGCTATTTGGATTATTGGATGGTTTTGTTTTAACAGACTGTTTTTCGCAAGAGGAGATATATGAACTAACCTCAGCTAACCACTTCCCAGCTGTCAACCAAACTGCACCTTTCTCCTGTCCTGTGTGTTCCCCCTCCCCCAGGCCTGGTCCAAGGAGTAAACCCCCCCCCCCCAAAAGGGGATGGGAAAAACCTGTTTTTTGATCTACAACACCCCCTTTTTCTGTTCTTGCCTAAGTAAAAGAAACCAACATTGGTTTAACCTGAACACTGTCTCTGGCGGTTTCTAATTTCCAACTTCAAAAGAGCCTATTGCAGCCTGGTGCCACATATGATGGAGAATGCGGGTATCTTCCGATCTAATCGCTCATTTAAATTTGGAAAATGAAAAACACCATTGCATTGTAAGCCAGAAGAATTGAAGGAGCCATTTACGCCTTGCTGAAGGGACAACTGGAGATCCAGGCCGCAATGGCAACCTTGTGTCAAAGGTTGACAACAGCAGGAGAGATCCCCCCCACAGTCCCAAAGATTACTAAGCTGACTAAGCTGACTCCAGACAATGATGTGGATGCCTACCTCGACCTTTTTGAGCTTACACCAGAGAAAAATGGCCTGCAGCCGACTGAGCTAGAATCCTTTGCCAGTACTTCAGGAGAAGCACAGCAGGCCTGCCAGGTCCCATCTGCTGCCAAGTTGGCCAACTATGCCACCTTTAAAGCAGCCATCCTAGCACACTACAGGTACAACCTTCCAGGCCTTGCGCAGAGATTCCATACCTGGAACTATGACCCGGCTCAGCCAGCCCGAACACAGGTAGTCTCACCCGCATCACTAGAATTTGGCTCACCGGAGGGAATGGGCCTGTTGTATAGAGGGTGGTTTTGAACTGCTGTATTCGAGCGCTGCCCCCAGATGCCAAGAAGTATAATGGGGAGGACCACACACCGGGACCGGGACCGCACCAGAGGAAGCTCTGGAGGAGTTTTCCCAGAGCTTCCCCCAAGTTAAGGAGAGGGACCCTTAAAGAGGTGAGTGAAGTAACCTATCCCCACTTTGTCATTGAGAATGGATTGTCGTACCAAGTACTTGTCAAGGGAGGGGGGTTGTGTTAACCAACTACTTGTTCCAAAGCCTTATCTCCACAGTCCTTTACCTCGCTCACGCTCACCTCCTCGGGGCCCACCTTGGGACTGAAAAGAGCGGGTGTTAGCTTGGTTCTACTGGCCAGGTGTCAAGAGGGCAATGCAGGATGACGGCCGACACTGTGCTGAGTGCCAAAGGGCCGCACCTAAGGCCCACTACCATAACCCACTCATACCTTTACCCATCAGATGCCATTCAGCAGGGTTGCCATGGACATTGTGGGGCCCCTCCCCAAGTCCAGACACCACTTCATCCTGATCCTGCTGGGCTCCACTACCTGGTACCCTGAGGCCATCCTCTTATGCATCGCTAATGCCATCGCCAGGGAGGTCTTGCTCATTTTTAGCCGGGTCGGCATAGCATAAGAGATCCTTGCTTCATATCAAAGGTAATGGCAGAGATGCAGAAGGCTCAAGGTGAAACAGCTACGTCATCTATCACCCACAGACCGATGGTCTAGTTGAAAGATTCAACCAAACCCTGAAGAAATGTTGCAGAAATTAATCGATGTTGATGGTGTAGTATATTCTTCTCGGCTGCCAGAATGCTGGTCTGTGGATGATGAAATGATGGAGGTCCGCTCCCACAAGTGTCTGAGTAAATAACTTTTTATTTAACAGAGAACACAAGCGGGATGACATTCAATGCATCTGAATGGTGGCCGAATCTTCTCCGAATCTTATTCCAAATCCCCCAATGGGGTCCGAATTTGAATCCTCTCTAATGCACACACTTCTTAGAGGCCTCTCTGAGCCATAAAAGCGTGACAGTCCAGCAAGCTTAACCAGCACACCTAGACTGTTTAACTTTACATCACAACAACTTCCTATCGTAAACCACATACGCAAATACAGTCTGAGGTCATCTGGTCATCTTGTTTTCATGAGTCTGGGGTCATCAGGGCATCCTGCTGACCCTCAGCAGGCCCTCAGGATGACCCCTAATAGCTCACTAGGAGACACAGGAATGTTCTCCCATGACTCAGCAGTATTCTACATATAAAGAATGAGTGAAATACAATGAATAAAAGAAAGAAGTAGAATAACCTGCAAATGTATATCAGAAAATACACTACAATATAAATCACACACCCTTGATTGATTGATTGATTTTTATTAGGAATTAAAAAGTACAAAACAACTCCAAGGAGTATCAAGATACAATAATCCCAGATGATAGCGCTTGAAAGCATTATTTAAAACAAAAGTGGTCCTCGATGGACACACCTTCACAGAGACATGTACAACACATCACATTAACAAGGGGGCTTGATCAGCTCAGGGTGCAACATACAAAAGTTTAAAAAAGCAGCATGGGGAAGTAGGTCATCATTGTTTAAAATGATAAAGGTGTAAAAATACACCATCACCAGCACCATCCAACCCACTGACAGGTGATTGCCAATCGTTCGGTATAACAGAGCCCTATATGTACATTTGGAGGTAACATGGACCTATTATATTTGTTTATTGGTTATTTCTTTTAGAAATCACATAAAGTACAGCAAACATATAAAAAGGCGTACAGACACAGCCGCTAGACACAAAGGTGTTTTCTGACGACGGATGTTGACCAATCAGAGGTCCCCAGCGTCGCTATAGCCCCGCCCACACAGCGCGGTACCTGAACCAGTCCTGCAGCAGCACCTCCACCCTCCAGAACCGGACCGTGCGGCTCGGGACGCGGGGACAAGCTTGTTCCTGAGCGGAGGAGATGAAACCCATGAGGACCTGGATCCCGGAGCAGTACCAGCAGGAGGTGGTCCAGCTCTTCAGACTGGCAGCTCCGATGGTAAGGCTGGTTCACTCTGGACATTTAACCAATAGAAAGCTTGGATTTGGACAGTCAACATATTATTAGAAAACATGATTTTTAAAAAATAATAATAATGATAACAATCATAACAACAACAATAATTATAATTAGTAGTAGGCCTAGTAGTATAAAGTGGTAAGGTATGATATCTAAAAGGTCTTATATAGCCCAGTAATAGGTTACCTGTATGACTAAATCACATGGACCATTAAACATAACGTGTCACTTTCTCAATGCACATTTTTTATGAATTATGAACCATGAAGACTAAATGAAACCATATATTTCTTCTCTCTATGGTCTTTGGAGGAAATATAATCACATTCTGAACTAAAGTGATGTCTGTGGTAGAAAACAGTTACAGTGCAGGATTAGTGTAGTATAGTCAAGATGTATCGCTGTAAAACTGAATTGTTGTTTGTATGAGTAGATCCTGTTACTAATGTCTGAATTATGGGCAGTGTGATTGTCTTCCTGGTGGGGACATGTCCCTAGCCTCTCTACTAAACTATAAACCATCTCCCTTCTTGTTAGTTGCTTTCAGAGCTGATGACCTTTCTGATCGGCTTCGTCAGTGTTATCTTCTGTGGCCACCTGGGGAAAGATGAGCTGAATGCTGTAGGGTTGGCGATAGCGGTAAGACAATAGTGGCTATAACCTAAATAAGAACAGAACGATGGATGTTTCTCTCTCTTTTAATGTCATGGCTGATGTGTTCTTGAACCTCTACACAGGTGATAAACGTCACCGGTATCTCCATCGGCTATGGGCTGTCTTCAGCCTGTGATACGCTCATGTCTCAGGTAGAGGGGGCTTGTAGACATCATGATTTAAATGGAATTATCCAAACTAAATGGCCAACAGTAACAATAATAATAATATCACCATTATCAATTTGACATTTTGATGATTCACTCTTTAACAAACACAGACCGTTGGGAGCGGGAACCTAAAGCAAGTGGGAGTCCTTCTCCAAAGAGGAATCCTCATCCTGCTATTGGCCTGTTTCCCCTGCTGGGCGGTCCTTATCAACACACAGTCCATCCTATTGGCTGTCAGACAGCGGGCTGAGGTTGCCAGGTCAATAACACGGTCATGGTCCTCCTTATCCTCCTGGAATATGAGACAGACTGAAACTCTGATTATCCATATATTTCAAATAAACAAATTGAACAAGTGACCTAGTAAACACCACAGAACAACTGTAGTCTCCATCAACATACTTTACATATATTAGTTAATTAATTAAGACTGATTCATTTTTCATAGACTCTCCCAGCTGTATGTGGAAATTGTCATGCCTTCACTGCCAGTAAGTTATTTTGGGATTTTTTTCACACACCCCACTATGAATAGGAGCTAGCTAACACTCATAGGAGATTTATTGTTGAATTCAGTGTTTAAACGCTGTGATTTGAGCTGTGATTTGAGCTGTGATTCATGTTTTACAGGCTTCTTTTATGTACCAACTACAGGCACGATACCTGCAGACTCAGGTAACCGATTATGTCAGAGTGAGAAAAGTTGATTCATCAGACTCAAACCCAAACCCAAACACACGATACAGAATAGCTGTGGGTATTATGATGCCCTTGTGTCTGATTGGGTTTGATTCCTACAGCTGTGTCACTTCCTGTTTGTGTTGACCCCACAGGGCATCATGTGGCCCCATGTGATAACCGGGGTAATTGGGAATGTTCTTAATTTATTCACCAATTACATTTTCCTCAATCTGCTGGATATGGGTGTTGCGTAAGTAAAGAATTGTTATTTGATACACCCTATAATACCATAATAACCGCCCCTCAGGATGTACTTATTCTTATAATTCTAGTCTCTAAAATGTACAGATATCTAGTGATTATCTTACAGGATTTAGAGATGATCTAAAGCTAATAAAGCTATAATAAACTCATGAATTTTCTTTATAGGTCACATAAAAATTAATGTCACTATATTTTGGGTTCATTTCTTCCTCTGACCCCCTGAAGAGGCTCGGCGGCGGCCAATGCGATATCGCAGTACTCCCTGGCGACAGTCCTGTGCATCTACATCTGCTGCAGGGGGCTTCACCGGACCACATGGGCAGGTCAGCTCCCTCTCTCTCTCTGACTCCTCCTCACTACAGCAGGAGTCTCTCCACTCCTCCCTGGTACCTGACTCCTCCTCGCTACAGCAGGAGTCTCCCCACTCCTCCCTGGTACCTGACTCCTCCTCACTACAGCAGGAGTCTCCCCACTCCTCCCTGGTACCTGACTCCTTCTCGCTACAGCAGGAGTCACCCCCACTCCTCCCTGGTACCTGCTCTCACCCGGGGCCTGGGCAGTTCCTGAGTAGGAGAAGGCGTTTGTTAGGGCTGCACAATATTGGAGAAAATATATGACGTTGCGATACTTTATTCTAATATATATTATAATATATAATATATTATATTTTCCATGTCCATTCCTAAACCCTAAGCTCTCCATGTTGTTGTGTTGTCATATTCCTGACCTGTGACCCACAGGTTGGTCCCGGGACTGCATGCAGGAGTGGGGGCCCTTCACCCGGCTGGCCGTGTCCAGCATGTTGATGCACTGCTTCGCCTGGTGGGTCTATGAGGCGGGAGGCTTCCTGGCGGGTCTCATCGGCGAAGTGGAGCTGGGGGCTCAGGCCATTCTCTACCAAATCGCCGCCTTTGTTTACATGGTAACCTCAACATGCATCCTTCTCATATCGGGGCTTTGATGTTCCTGTTAGCCACACATTTTTGGGTAGTGACTGGAAACATAGAGATTATAACCAAGAGGAGTTCCCTCCGACTGGGAGGCGACCCTGGAGCACACACACAGGATGCCCTTAAGTCTCCAGGCAGCTCATGCTTTCTTACAGATCCCAATGGGAATGTCTGTGGCGGCCAGCGTGCGTGTGGGAAACGCCCTCGGCGCCGGAGACACGGAGCAGGCCAAACTGTCTGCCAAGACATCAATCGTTTGCACAGGTATGAACGAGTGAAACCTGCACATATACATGTCCCTCTTGTGTGTCGTTTTTGTCATCTTTGCATCATTTTGGCAATTGTTGTTGTTGATTGCCATATATTGTCCATTTAAACTGTTATCTTTCCTGATAGTTATAGTGGCTTCTTTTGTTGGAGTTTCTCTGGGAGTCTCGAAGGACGTGATTGGATATATTTTTACTACAGACCTGTTAGTAAAAAAAAAAAGATTGTACAGCACTGGCTAAATAATCATTGTGTTTATACACTACAGGCACTGTCTCAATCCATCTTCTTAACACTAACCTAACCTGCAATCGTTCATGTATTAACTCAAACATAGAGGCTTCACATGGACTGTGATAAAACAATGGCTCCTTGATTTATTTAAGCTTCATTGTGCTGAAAGTTAAGCAATAGGGCTGCCAAGCAATTGCATTCGATTTGCACAGAACTTTTAATGGCAAATTTCACATGCAATCAAATTTACACAAATCATTAGTTGGTGTTTTTTGTAAATCAGAGAATCAAAGAGAACTTTAATCCTGAATTAGATTAGATGGGAATTAGACTTTTCTGTAATATCTATGTGACATTTCTTTCTTTGTTTTGGGTCCTTTAGAGAAATAGTTCAGCGGGTTGCTGATGTCATGATAATGTATGGCTTTGTACATGTCATTGAAGCCGCCGCGGTGAGCTCTCACAATAGCCCGTAAAACCTAGCTTCCAACCAGAAGAGAAAACTTTGTATTATACTATAACTATAATGACGTGACATAGAGTGACTATGTTTAATGTCCCCACAATGTGACTTAAATGTACTCTACAGTGTGTTTTTAACGTCCCCACATTTCCAACACCATTAGTTGTAAATGTGTATAATGTCTGCAGGATGTGACCGGCGGTATCATCAGGGGCGTAGGGAAGCAGAGGGTCGGTGCTCTGTTGACCCTGGTGGGGTACTACTTCATAGGGTTACCTATCGGACTGTCGCTCATGTTCCCTGCAGGAATGGGCATTGTTGGTAAGGAAGAGTTAGGTATTGACATGGTGACTTACTGTAATACCTAATTATCTAAACTTGTCTGTGAGGTCATTTGATCCTTTCTCTTCCAGGTTTGTGGTTAGGAATACTTATTTGCATCACAATGGAGACTGCTTTCTATGTACTGTATCTGTCCAAACTGAACTGGCAGAATGTCACCAAAGAGGTCAGTACTTGTATACATATGTATATAGAAACATGCATTTACATGGATGTATATGTTTTGTTTCTATCCCATGCTATAGTAATATGCAGATGATTCATTGTGGTTCTTGTCTCTGAAAAGGCCTTAGTGAGAACAGGGGCGCCACTCACAGACAGAAAGGAGATGCCTGTAATGGAGCACAAGGGTAAATTGTCTTTAATCTTGATGGATGATTCAGTGTGGTTGCAAGGAGGCAAGCACGCAATTATTATCCCAATTCCAATTCATCTTTTTAATCTTTTTGCAACCAACCTGGGCCGTTAGTATACAACAAGTAAGGGATAATGTACAGTAAGCCTTATTACACGGCTACTTACTAAAGAAATCAATAATTTGACACAAAAAAATATTTTATTGATTTGAAGTTATTTTATTGCTTCTGCTAAAATAAAATATTATGTTAGATTCTACAGTTGGAAATAGCGTCCATAGCAACGGTCTGTTATTCAGAAATAACAGACCGTAGGATGCTGTAATTGACCCATCAGAATCGTATTCAGTATTCAACAAAGCCGTGTAATAGGCCAAAGCTTTATATAGCTCATTTCATGCAAATGTATTAACATAACTTCAAGCAAATATCCACCAGATGGTTGGCAGGAGAAGACCTGTGAGACGGACCAGGAGAAGGCCTGTGAGACAGACCAGGAGAAGGCCTGTGAGACGGACCAGGAGAAGGTCTGTGAGATGGACCAGGAGAAGGTCTGTGAGACGGACCAGGAGAAGGCCTGTGAGACGGACCAGGAGAAAGTCTGTGAGACGGACCAGGAGAAGACCTGTGAGACGGACCAGGAGAAGGCCTGTGAGACGGACCAGGAGAAGGCCCAGGTGAAGGCCTCTTGTCCTGCTGAACCAGGAGACCTGCAGGGAACCCCAGAGCAGGAGGCACCTGATCCCAGCCAGAGAGCGGTCCTCACGGTCCGGCAGCTGGCCGTACGGCGTGGCCTGGCCCTGCTGCTCATGTCTCTCATCCTGGCCGCCGGCGTACTGACCAACAAGCTGCTCATCAGGTTTTACAATTAACTTGAACGGCAGTACTGCTCATCGCTGCTGGTCGGCGGCTTTAAATCTCCTCCACCCTAGCAATGCACAAACATGCTAGTATGTTAGCTTGAACGTAAGTGTTTGCATGAACCAGTGACTGTTGGGAGCCAGGTATCAAATATTGAGATATACTGACTATATATCTATAATAAAGCTGCTGAGGAGGATGAATCATGTCTATTTACTAGATTTGACCATTTAGATTTGCATTAGATTGTTGTTTTATATGTGATATATCATATGTTTGATCACACACGTCCAGCCAGTCAAGCCCCGCCTTCCCGGAAGGTCCCGCAAGGCCGCAGCCGTAATTACTTACTTACAGCCGTACTTGCTCTGGTGTGCGAGACATTAGCATGAGCACAACACACCCATCATGTACGGTGAGCGATTTTTTTCCCCAGGATGGTAGGGGAAGGTACCGACTTTTTCGCCTCTGATTGGCTAGAAGGGCTCTCACCCGATTGGTTATTTGATTTGCCCGTGAAACGTCATCTCACGTTCATGGCAGGCTGTCGGATAGTCTGTTTTGATCGTCTTTACAATATAAGTAAAGTCGATCCAACAGTACTAGGTTTAGGGTTAGTAACCCTAAACCTCTAACCCAACCCTAACCCCAAATCAAATAACCAATCGGGCGAGAGCCCTTCTAGCCAATCAGAGGGGAAAAAGGCGGTACCTTCCCCTACCATCCTGGGGGGAAAATAAGGCGTACGGTGAGCCCTAAAACTAGCGGAAAGCGCTAGGTTTGTCCCTCACCGCACTCCGTCTAAAGCGATTACTTGCAGCTCGAACGTACGGCAGAAGCGCTAGGTTAGGTTTGTCCCTCGCCGCGCCCCGTCCCTCACGGCTCCGCCTCCGTGACGTCGCTCCGCCTCGCTCTCTCCGGCTTTGTACCAAGCCCCGAAAACCACGCCGCGCGACACCGGGGCTGCTAAACACACCGACATGGCCCTCCACGTACCCAAAGCTCCGGGCTTTGCCCAAATGTTAAAGGACGGCGCTAAGGTGAGGGGTGTGGGGGAGAAATGGAGTCCGGAGTCCGTTAAAAACGGACCGCTATTTTTTTTTTTTTTAAGAGAGCTAACGCCGTTAGCTGCCTTGTAAGGAAGCGGCTCACGCTGCGTGGTCATGCGCGAGCCTTCTAGAAGAAGACGGGCCGCCCGCCGCTTCCGGTGCCGTTTGCAGCACGTGCATGTGTGTGTGATACCCGGTGTTTACGCCCGCAACCGTAATAAATTAAATGAAATAAACGTTGAGTTAACGGCAGGGTGGGGTCCGTGGGATTTAATGTTCAGGAGTTGGCTTGCTAGCATTAGCAGCTACTCCTCCTTCCTTTGGGGCGGCGACGCCGATGCGTTTCATTCCCAAAGATGGCTGCATGACCAAGATGTGTTTTAATCAGTTTATATTCATGTTTGCGTGGACGTGAATGTGACTGTTTCCCATGATGACTCCGTAACAAGCGGTGCAAGGCGTTGCCGTTGGTGTTAAATGGCCGGTCCCCCCCTAGCCCTTACCGTAAAACCATCACCTCCTTTGTTACAGGACGTGAAGACATATGATGACATAATGCTGTTTTTATTGAAAGTAAAACCATGTTTAAATTGTTATGGTTATACGAGGCTAACGTACTGGTGTTTTGGTCTGTAGCACTACAGCGGCCTGGAGGAAGCAGTGTACCGTAATATCAAAGCCTGCAAGGAGTTGTCTCAGACCACACGCACTGCTTATGGACCAAATGGTAAGCATACTGTTAAAACATGATTAAAACGACAGTGATTTAGATGTTTATGTTGAAGAAACGTATGCAAATGTTGTCTATGTTGGAGGTGGGATAGTCTAGTGGTGTTTGACTCCTAGCCGAAAGGTTCTGGGTTCAAATCCCAATGTCTACAGTACTTGGTGTGAAGTAGTCTTATCAGAATTTGAATACGTTGGATAAAAGCAATTTTATGAACAATGTGTGGTTATCCCTTATCACAGGCATGAATAAAATGGTCATTAATCACCTGGAGAAGCTGTTTGTCACCAATGATGCAGCAACCATTCTGCGAGAACTTGAGGTAAAAAATTGACCAATTCAAATGGCTGGAAAGATGATGCGTCTGAATTTCACCGTATCTGGTGCGGCGATTGAATCTGAATGTGGACCTGCGGTTGTCGTTATCAGGTGCAACATCCAGCAGCCAAGATGGTGGTGATGGCGTCCCACATGCAGGAACAGGAGGTGGGAGACGGGACCAACTTTGTGCTGGTGTTTGCTGGAGCTCTGCTGGAGCTGGCCGAGGAGCTGCTCAGGATGGGGCTCTCTGTGTCCGAGGTAAACCCAGACCTTAATTTACCATTGTTTTCATAGTCTTTTAATCTAATGACCATTTTTCGATTCATCATTCAGTTTAAAAAATATCATAAATAAAAGCGAATGCCATCACAAGTTACCACGGTCCAAAGTGATGTCTTAAATGAGTTTGTTTGCTTGTTTTATCTGACAAGCAGCCAGGAAAAACTAAAGTATTAATTTTAATAATGATCCACGATCACGAACCAAACATTTGAATTTCTGAAGCAGCAACTGTAGACCACAATGTGTTGCCTCAAGATGAAACGCCAAACTAACCCAGCCAGAGCATTTAGCGCTTCTGTCCCTTCGAAACAGGGGAATTAACAGTGGTGAATGAAACATGCCTTCATTTGTGCTTTGCATCAGGTGATTGAAGGCTATGAGATGGCGTGCCACAAAGCTCTGGAGATCCTTCCAGACTGCGTGTGCACCTCCGCCAAGGACCTCCACGACATCAAAGAGGCAACGGCTCTCATCCGCCCAGCGGTCATGAGCAAACAGTACGGCAACGAAGACTTCCTGGCCGGCCTTATCGCTCAAGCCTGTGGTGAGTCAGGAGCCCGGTCCGTCGTGTATAGGAACCCGGTCCGTCATGTATAGGGACCCGGTCCCTCATGTTTAGGAACCCGGTCCAAGCATAGGAGCATTGTAATGTTAGTTATTGTGTTGGTAGTCGTGTTTTTTTGGTCATTATTTAGTAATTCATCATGAAATGATTTGTCATTATGGGAAGACATTATTGTTTGAAACTGCTACAGGGGTTTCATGCAAGACGTGGCAAAACAATGTTTTCATTAGCTTGGGTTACGGTATATTTACGTTGGTTTAGGATTTTACAGTACTACAACTCTTGAGTCCCCTCAATATAGTATTGAGTATTTCGAACAAAAAATCCCATGATGCATTCTGATGTACAAGCCCTATAGCAACCGGGTCCATCATGTATAGGAACCGTGGTCGCAAAGTATGCACAACAATGCCACATGCACAATGTTATTATTTCCGCTGCCATATTGAATGTTGTCTTTTTTTCCCCTTTCAGTTTCCATTTTCCCAGAATCCGGCAATTTCAATGTTGATAGCGTCAGAGTATGCAAGATCTTGGTAAGTCCCCTCACATACAGACAATGTGACTTCCGTTTGTGTTGTGTTGTGTGTCTATTCGAGTGGATGTACTGCTGATGGACTCAACCGCTCCCTGTGCTCCCTGTAGGGTTGTGGGATGACAGCCTCCTCCATGCTGCACGGCATGGTCTTCAAGAAGGAGTTGGAAGGAGACCTCACATCCGTCAAAGACGCCAAGATCGCTGTGTTCTCCTGCCCCTTCGACTGCACGGTGACAGAGACCAAAGTAAGAGCCTGCTTCTCAGATTCGGTTTTAATTATTACTTCATATTTGCTTAATATCTAATGCTACAAATGGTAACTGGTTGGACAACATGAAACGCCATCTAGACCAGAGCATAAATTAGGGTGGGACAAAATGCAGGAGGGATTCGATTGGGTTGTCAAGTGTCAATAATGGATGTTATTCCTGCCTGTTCGGAATTGTTGACCTGCATTTTAGAGGAAGCCAAGTACTTGATGTTAATATGTGGGGGAACTAAAGTACTGAATGGGTACATAGCAGTTGAAATGAGGTCATCGAGTCAAACGTTTTCAAAAGGCAGAGCTGATTTTAAGATGGCCGTCTGTCTCGCAGGGCACCGTGTTGATAAAGAATGCGCAGGAGCTGATGAACTTCAGCAAAGGGGAGGAGGAAATGATGGAGGCCCAGGTCAAGTCCATCAAGGAGGCCGGCGCCAACGTGGTGGTCACCGGGGGCAAGGTGGCCGACATGGCCCTGCACTACGCCAACATGCACAATCTGATGGTGGTCCGGTAGGTTGTCCCTGTCCTCTCCTGACCTCTTGCCTAGTTTGCAAGCCTTACTGGATAGTCTTGTATTATATTGATATGCAAGTGTGTTGGACTTGCTGCCCAAAGGAGCTGGGTTCGAACCCCAAGGTCCTACCTGTATGCGTCCTTGAGCAAGATGGCTGACCCCTATCTGGTCATTAATTACATGCGTCTTAAAAAAATTTGATTTGCTTTGGATGAAACTGTTTGGTGAAGTAACTGAACACTAAGCGTTTGGTTGTTAAGGTGTCGTTGTGGCTGACGTGACGCCATCTGCTTCTTCCCCACTAGACTGAACTCCAAGTGGGACCTCAGAAGGTTATGCAAGACAGTTGGAGCCATCGCTCTGCCCAGGATGGTGAGCAAGCTAGCATGTCTGTCTGTTTCCTGTTCACCCCATGACCCCCCCCCCCTTTACTCTGACCCTTATATAGGCTCTGTGCACAAGAAACCGGAAGTCAACTGCCGATATCGGCATTCTAGTTTCCGGTTTACTTACTGACTCCGTCCATAGAGTAAAAATGTCTGGCTTTTCTAGATGTCTCCAAGACCTACCTACAATTAACGTAAACGATGTTCACCGCATTGTTGGTGCTAGTTCCCTTGCACCTACAAGCAAGCGGGAAAATGGATTTAAGCTTTATATTTCAAGTTATTTGCATAACTTTGAGGGTAGGTAACATAGGCTACCGGCTTTTTAGTCAACATTAGTTAGCGACATCATCTGTATTTGAAACACTAACTGTCCGTTGTTGTACTAACTGTGCTAACGTGTGTCCATTATTTAGTGTCTAACAAAGATAAGGGAACATCGGAGGTGATTGTCAGAGCATTGTGCCACAGGTCCATGAAGAAATCAGAGAAGCCTTACAGCTTGAGTGTATGTTAAAGCTAGGGACGATAAGCCAACCGCTATAAACAAACCGTTATACGGCTGTTTCTTTAATAACAGTGTCCATGGGGGGATTTAGCTAAGGTCATATGTTTAACCTAATAATCAATACAAACATGTTATTTACAAGTATAAATATAAAAACAAATATAAAAACAGCACCAAGGTACACACAAGCGTCAGCAACTACAAAAGGCAAAAAGCTACAACCGACAGCGCACACAGCGGCCCCGACACAGTGTAGGCACGCCAGCTGCAGACACAGACACAAACGCACAATCATTACCAGCAGCACATTGCCTCAAACTCCACTAAAATCAAAATTCATTTGATATCAAATAGCATTTATGTCTCCATACATAATCAATTATACACATTCTTATATTGAAGTTTTTCTACTCACCGTAGGTTGCAGGTGTGCAGCAGAATCGTCAAACACGATGATGTTTGGCTAGTAAATCCCATGGTAAATCCACTAATATTCCACTATTAAGACGATTTGTCCAATGAAAAAATACGCCTGCAGCCAGTTAGTTTTCCTGCAGTCATTAATGGGCTTTCTCAGAAGTCCTAGAAGTGCTTGACACTGAGCATAGAGGTACACAGCAGTGCTCATTAGACCTGCCTTCACTCTGTTGTAAATTAAAGCGGTTTTGTACGTTAAATTTCCGTTTTTTCGCCTAAATATCCATCTCTCTACTGTTTATGGTTGCCGTGGTAACTCAGACAGGAATTAAACCGGAAACTAGTATGCCGATATGCGGCGAAACCGGAAGTTCGCCACTAGACTTGTGCACAGAGCCTATTGTAACACAAAGGCACATAAAGATTGGATTCAAGTATGACTACACCACTTGGCCTACAACCTGCACCCATTCCTGCTGTTCCTGTTATCTCTGTAGTTTGCTCTAAACCTTGGGCTCCAGTTCCACACACCTGAAGAGTACTTCCTGCGATGGAGGAGTGCCCCCTACAGCCTGCCTGCATTTGACCCTGTGAGTTACGGGAGTGGTATTGGCGGTGTGCCATGAATGGCAGTATTTCATCTCCAAATTGAGATGACTGTTGTAGGCATACTGTGCTTAACCATTTGTCTCACTCCTCCAGAGGAAGTTGGACTCCAGGGGCCGGCTATACGACCCCCCCAGCGCCTCCCTCACCTCCAACCAGACGGATGTCATTGTGGCTGTAGGCTTCCCTGGTTGTGAGTGAAAATTCTGAAATGTTTGGCTGATGTGATTTGTTGATGGGACAGAAAATGTGTTGATCACACATCAGTTGCTGCTTTAGAAATGACAATATTTGGTTGCTTTTCTGTGTTTCAATTTAATCATAACATAAAAGTAATGCTTTAGATTATATTTGCTGTTTGCTAGATTAGTTAGTAATGACTAATTAGTTACTTTCAGCTCTTCCGCCACTATTATAACATTTCATAGACTGGGTAATTATTGGAAAAAATACTATTATTAACAAGAAAATGTCACACAAATTAGACTATTCTTTGGTTTGCATTCCCCACTTCTCTTCTCCTTCTTTTCTGTTTGCCAATCTCTCCTCACCTGTTTTTTATTGTTTTTATTACAGCTGGGAAATCCACTTTCTTTCACTCCCATATTGTTCCAAAGGGCTATGTTTACATTAACAGGGTGAGTGCTCCCTCTACTGGTAGAAATTTTAACAATTTAGTCATTTTAGCATGTAATTAAGGAGCAGGTAGGGGTTAAAGGCCTCAACATGCTTCTGTGTTGCAAACAATTTTCAATTTATAGGTCTGCACCACCTATGCAACCTGTCATTACACCAACAACACAACCAATGTGAACATCTGTGGATAATCGCAAAATAAAAAGTCCCTCCCCCCTTTTTTGAAACAATAACTGGTTTACACACCTATTTATTTGTATGCTATTGGAGTGTAACAACCTTTTCAAAAGTAGAGCAATTACAAGATGTCAATGTTTATTAGAATCAAAGCTAAGCTAGGTTAGCTGTAGCCTGCCACGAGAGGTTGCACATGCAGCCCTGCTTGTCAATTCAACAATCGGTGATCCGCAACAACTATGTGGACGTCGCGTTGCAGTCATGCATTTGATTTGATTGAGCATGAAGGGCCTATACATGCTCAAGGAGCAACTGTAGCACATAGGTGCTGCAACATCAACACAACGTGGTTTCAGAGCCCGGTTGCATATATGTCGATCAAATCAAAGGCTCCACTGTAGCAGCACAACCACATATTAGCAGATCTGAGTTTTCTTTGATAGAATATCTCAGTACTCAAAACACGAAACAAGGCGTAAAGCCGCCCCTCGTAGTTGTAGGTTTCCGGCCCAGGCTCTGTGTCGTCTCCCCACAGAAGTTTTCCTATAACATGGTAGGACTACTGGAGCTGAGCCTAAGTCAT
>JAOPJI010000069.1:5082491-5085688 GCA_027122695.1 Merluccius productus
ATGCACCACAGAACTGGAACACACTTCCACAACAGGAGGTCTGCCTCAAAACATTTGTTTGCTGCAACTTTCTTCTTAAAAAAATAAAAAAATAAACATAAATATATATATATATGTATAATTATTTTATAACATTGTTATTGTTACATTGTTATTGTTTTAGGACAGTCTTAATTTTTTTTTTTGTTCACATGATTTCTTCCTCAGCACTATCAATGCACGTGTTTTCGGACTGATGTTTAAAATGTAAGCAAGTTTGAGTTTTGTAAAGTGTTAGTCACACAAACCCAGATGAAGACTCATCACCTTAATAGGGGCACCTCGGCCATTTACTCATTTAAAGATAAATTATTTTAACCGGCTCTTCCTCCAAACCCCGGCGCACTCGTTGCCATAACGACGCTACGTGCGTCAATTAACGCAGTTTAGTTTTAATGACTACATTACTGAAGTCATCACTGTGCGAGTTACATCCCTGCAGGAAATTTTCCAGACACATTTGGTAGTGACACCAAGCTGCCTGGACGTGTGTTCCTGTGAAACGTCATCAGTACTGTCCGCAGCCCAGTACGGTCCGCACCAGCCTCCCATAATAATGATGATGATAGTGATATAATAATAATAATAATAATAATAATAATAATAATAATAATATAATATTAATATAATAATAGTAATAATAATAATAATAATAACAGTAATAATAATAATAGCAATAATAATAATACCAGTAATAATAAAGATAATATAATAATATAATGATAATGATAAGAATAGTAATAACAATAACAAGCCTCCCAGGCTGCTCAGCCTCCCAGGCTCGTTTTATTGTAAATATACATTACAGTGGAGTAGACATGAGACGAGCTGAGATGGTGACGTCATCAAGTCCTCCTGTCCAAACTACCAAGTTGTCTTGTCGACATCAACAGAAATAATGAGGCGAGTGTGAAATCTGCACGTCTTCTGTTCCCAGAAGGCCTACGTCACAATACCAAGGGTCCATAAGGACCTCGCGATGAATCTAAGGTCACATGTCAACGCCACGTGTGAGTCTAAGGTCATAAGGTCACATGTCAACATCACGTGTGAGTCATAGCAGCCTGCAAAGATGTTCTTCAAAGCCTTCTTTGTAAAGATGACTCAGAACCACCTGGTAAACTGCAATGGATGTAAGGGGCGAGGTGGGAAGATCTTTAGCAATACAACTCTATTAAACTGCAACACAACTCCATCAAACTGCAATACAGCTTCATCAAACCATATAGACTAAGGTGTTTGTTGTTACATTAAAAATCTATAGGGGCAGTAGAGGCCTACTAGTTTTCTTCTTCCAAATGTTTTCACCAGACATGGGTAGGTGTCTGGTGAAAGGTCAGTTATACATTTGTATGGTTCTCTCCTCTCCTGCTGTAGGCTCTGTGGTAACGCCAACATGGCTCCCCATTAACAGTCAACACCAACAGCAGTTCAGTCTGGGTGACCTCCCACTCAGACAGCAGCATAGCAGGCCGGGCTTCACTGCACTGCACTTTTGTGTGGGATTTTAATATGAAATATATACACAAGTTGTGTCTGGTCATTTTACTATGTAAAGGAGCATCTGGAGTGAAGTTGAAAGCTGTGTGTTGCTGTCCAAGTCACAGGTGACAATGTTCTCTCCATCCAGGTTTAAGCAGTAACGTAAACAGTATACACACACTGTATTGAACCGAACGTCCCAGTATGATGACCAACTCCCTATAGTTAAAAAACTGTTGAGCACAGTGATGTATTTCAGTCATTATTTTAATAACGAAAGCAAAATGGTGACGATACATCGCAAGGAAATATTGGGTATTACTGAGAATTGTATCAGCGACAGGAAGCGGTACTTCACACATGGCCTGCAAATGAAATGTAGGTGGTCTGTAAGGCAGCAGGGTTATCTGTTCGTCAAACGAGGGAGTGCTACACACGGAAGCAACAAGGCGGATGGCATGGTGAGACAGACACAGGCAGCAGCGCCTGGCCCAGGTGCTGCTTGATGGTTACGAGCATCGCGAGCAGGAGGCCGATACTCGTTCCTGCCCCAACTGATGGTGCCACACAGGTCTACGTTACCAACTCATTACCCATTACCCCCACCTAAAAAGGTCAAAAAGAACCACACAGACTGTAAAACATTTTTACATTTATATTTAGTCGTTTAGCAGAAACTGTTAAGCCTAACTACAAACAATTTCCAATGCTGAACGACCAAATGACTAAAAACTGCACAGGGTGCAGAGTAGCTTCAAGAATCAGGAAGCAAGATTAGTATTGTGCATAATAGGCCTTTATGCAGAGGTATAATAGAAGGAGTGAACACATGACATTAATTATGGGCACTTGCATGCCTACAGACCCATAATGAACTTGGGTGTTGTGGTCTGTTGCACCCCTGTGATAAAGGCCTTTAGTTCAGAACGACAACCACAACTAAAAACAGTAACGCACCACAGCGCAGTCAACGCAGCCTCAAGATTAAGATCACACCAGGCAAACACCTGATACTTGCAGACGCTTATTGCTATTAAGGCCTGTCTTGAAAATGTCAGGACAAAAATATTTACAGTGCATTCAACTGAAAGTATAGTATTTTGCTCTACAATTTAGAGAAATGGTAGTGTATAGTGGCACGAAATGTGATTTTGGAGAAAAAGGTAGATATTACCATTGGGTACCACCAGGTGGCAGTATATGCTAATGTATAGGATGTGACTTGATTAACGCACGCCCACTTGATATGTGTACTACTCTAACAGTTTCACTACCACAATAACATTAATTCAATTGATATATAATAATTACTAAACTTTTATTTCTGATTCCTAAAGCTACTCTGCATTTTGTGCAGCGCCATCGCTTGAGTTTTAACTGTGTTTCATGTTGAGTCACAAAAGGCACAAAGCTTAAACACTGTCAAACTATCAGTTCTTGGATTCTTTGACGAGGGCCCTAAAGTTGCATCCTTCCTTGTATCTCATCTCCTAAGGCAACGGCTTCCCTTCAAGTCAGTTACCTTGATGGGCAATAGAGTAGTGCGGGAAATCCGTTAGCATTTTGGCATTTCCAGTTCTCTCGTCTTGAAGTCAATGGGTTTTTTGAATGGGTTTTTGGTTCGATGCCTGAAATAAGGTCTGTGGTTAACACAAGCTTAAGAGATGGCCACGTTT
>JAOPJI010000069.1:5104790-5123099 GCA_027122695.1 Merluccius productus
GAGAGAAACATGCCGCGCGCAGGAGGTGTGGAGGTGATTTACCCTCGGAGCAGTTTGAACAGCATGCACCCAAGGGAGAACCAGTCAGCACTGCTGTCGTACGCCGTCCCCTTCTGCAGCACCTCTGGAGCCATGTAGCCATGCGTGCCCCTGGGAACCACACACACCAGCATTATTGAACATGGCAGACTGGCCTTTACCCACAGACAGCCTTATACAGCTTAGCATGGCGTAGCATAGCAGACAGGCCTTTACCACTAGACAGAATTATATAGCATATCAAGATGTAGCATAGCAGACTGGCCTTTACCAATAGACAGCATTATATAGCATAGCATGCTGACTTTTACCCACAGACAGCACTACATAGCATAACGTAGCATAGCATAATGGCTGTTACCCACAGACAACATTACATAGCATAACGTAGCGTAGCATACTGGCCTACCCACAGACAGCATTACATAGCATAGCACAGCATGGCATACTGGCTTTTACCAAGACAGAATTATATAGCATGATGTCTGCCGTCTTTTACCCACGTACTGGGTAGTATAGCATGAAGTGATTTACCCACACAAGGCATTAGATAGCATAGAGTGATTTTCCAAGAGACAGTTTAACATAGCATAGAATTGACCTGCAAACAGCACAACATAACCATTTATCATGGCATGGCAAAACAGAGCATAGATGAGTCACAGCACAACAAGAAGAAACAAGAAGCTTCTTGGGGCAACTTACACACTAGCATGGGGTTTCTTCTTGGAGAAGTCGCATGCGAGTCCCAGGTCCGAGATACGAACGTGGCCATGTTCATCCAGCAGAATGTTGGCTGGCTAAAGACAGAACACCAACATCAGAACTATAGAGAACTGTGTGTTGAAGGCCACACCGATTCATCACTCTAGTTCACACTTCTGTTTATTTCCAAATTCCTTTTAGAAGAGCACGGTTAGACATACAAATATGGACAAAGACGATAAAAGGATATGCCCCCCAGTCCTGGCTTTTGTCTAGTTTGGCAAAACCATGACTCACGCACTCGTACACGCAGCCAGCGAGTATTATCTGCATTGCACGACTCTGTTTATTAAAAAGGTCCTCAAACTGTTCCCTTGCTTTATATCTCTTATTATGGCAACAGGTCCAAACAGCAGAGGACAAGAGGAAAAGCAGAGAGGGGAGAGAGAGACCATCAAAAAATGGCTAATGCTGCTCTAATTGCATTCAAAAGACAGCCTATGAAAACATTGTAAAATGGTATAAAAATGTATTTAGCTTCAATCGCTTCAGCAGAGGTTAACTATAATGACCACAAAAGAGCGGGAAAATAATATTGATGGTATAACTATTTCCCTTTGCTTGGCTTTTTTTGTTGTAACTTTGTTGTAACTTTTACTGAATAAACAGAATGAGCCATGCAGACTGGTTATAGGTATATTGACTATATCTCTCTGATATGATGCCGCTGTTTAAAAAGTACACAAGAGCTTAAATAATTATAACAAAAATATTTGAGGGAACCGCCTAGAAAACACTTCTAGGGCAAAATGTAAAACAAAGAAGCTATTTATACATTTACCTCTCCAAAAGAAACACTTGAGGTGAGGATATTTCGAAAACAAAACCCAGATTCCAACAAACAAGTCCATATTTAGACCTACATTTACATTGTGTTAGAAGAGTGTCAAGCTCAAAAACAGAGGCCCCTTGAATAGGGTAGCACCACTAAGTCAGCTTTTAAGTAGCGGCTTGTGGAGAGCACAGCGTCAAACCAAATAGTTTGGACCGAAATTAAAATCATTCAAAAAATATTAATTTTAGCATGACTTTGGTTTTGTTTGTCCATTTGAGAGCAATTTTTATTTAGTTGTGGCCCTTTTTAGAATGATTTGGTTTCAGCCTATATAAAAATGATTTTGCTTTTTTTACGTTCCATTTTAGAAGGCAATGCTCTGCAGGCAATAACGACAAGTCAAAGATCACCAAAAAATAAACTATGAAAATGTGGGATTCTGGTAAAGCACATACCTTGAGGTCTCTGTAGACCACAAAGCGGTTGTGCATGTGTTCGAGGCCCAGGATGATCTCGGCAGCGTAGAAGCGCATCTCCTTCTCACTGAACACACCGTGCTGAGACAGGTGGTAATGCAGGTCCCCTCCTGGAAATACAATAGTAGGCGTTAGGGCACTGGGTTGGATCCCCCTATATCGACACACTAAGCTGTAGGCATCCTTGAGCAAGATGCCCTAAAAAACCCTTTGTGCTTCTTAATGACATGCATCCAAAATTCACTGTAAGGATAAAAGCTATGCGTAATTAACTTGATGTATTTCAAGATGTATTTAAACTATAGACAATCTTGGATCTTTGATTGGAGTGGAGATGACAATCGATCAGAGGGGTGTGGGTTCTCAACCCGGCCCTGTTCGTCTTGACGTGTGTGACTAGAATAGTGGTTTTCCATCTGTGGGTCGCAGGTCAATACATGCATGTCTGTTTCATTTAATCATTGACAAACAATAAGCATAGAGAAATGTTTATTATCTCACGTTTGTCACATGGTAACATGCCAAATGTAGCTCTGCAGGTGGGTCACGACATGAAACAGTTTAGGAACCCCTGGCCTAGAACACCTAGCGTATAGATCGAGAAACCTGGTCAAGCCAAATACAGCTTGGTGAGGAATCCGTCACTAGACTCTCTCTCGCTCCGAAGCAGGCCTTCGGTGGGCTGGCCATAGACACAAATGACAAATCCCCCATTAAACGAGAGGTATTTCAAAAAGCCATGACAAACGATCCCCTCCCCCGGCCAGGTCATATAAGGCAGAGGGTGGGTGGGTCATGTCAGCAGTGGATTGTGGCGTTTTTGCCAAACTGGCAACTGTGGAATGTCTGGCGTGCATGTCGGAAGGGCAGTGGTGGTGGTGTGTTCGTCTTCCAGGGCACAGGAACTTATACTGAGCTGACAGGTAGGGGGTGTGTGTGTGTGTGGAGGAGGGGGTGGGGCGGGGGAAACCAGGCCGTACCGTTCATCAAGTCCAGGATGAAGCATAGCTTGTCGGGGGTGTGGAAGGCGTAGGTCATGCACACGATGAATGGACAGTCCTGCCAGAGGAAACCAGAGAGTAAAACATTGCATTAGCATAGTCGACACTGAACCCATTTCCATAGATTCAAATCGTCTTCATCCACACGGTTACATCGTAAGACGATGGAAATTATTTCTTAAAGAAAGTTAATGTAGTGTAGCATCACATATATGCTGTTAAAATGCATACAGGACAATCTACAACCGTACGATTTGATGTATACCCGTTACATTAAAAAATAACTCAATGGTGGATAAATGGGGACAAAAGACACCATATGTATTTCTGTGTTGTTGTTGTGTGGTGGGTTTGTGTGGGAATCACTGACCCCTGTGCTGACGAGAGACAACATGATCCTCTCGTTGAGGGCCAGAGTCTCTCCCTGCTTCATCTTAATCCTCTTCTTGTCCAAACACTTCATAGCATACCTGACCCCCCCCCCCCACACACACACACACACACACACACACACACACACACACACACGCACACACGCACACACGCACACACGCACACACGCACACACGCGCGGGATTAACCAAGGGGGGAAAAAGGTTCCAATGCAAAGTGATTTCCGTTGACACACATGCACAATGTGATACTCACATCTTCCCCGTGTCCGCCTTCCTGCAGCCGTACACCTCCCCGAAGCCCCCTCTCCCGATGATCCGATGCACACTGAAGTCATTCATGGTCAACTGAGGTGATAGTGGCGTAAAGGAAGAGGACAGACAGTCAAATAGACAGACAGACAAACATATACACACACAACACAGAGCTCCCAAAGGTTAATTTTGATATCTCTCAATGCATCTTCTGAGATGTGGAAAGAAAACACACATCGCAATACTCACGTGTATGTTTAGCTCAACGTTCTTCCACTGGCAAAACCGAGTGAATTTATCGCTGAGAGAAAAAAGGGGGAAAAGAGTGGACATTAATGTAAGCAAACGTAGACCTCCAAGTTGTTGGTTCCCCCCCCCCCCAGGCTGCAGACCCCAGGCTCACCTCTCGATGAACTTCAGGAAGATCTTGCCTCTCAAACTGTCGCAGATCTCCACTATGTACGGCTATGGGACAGAGACAAAAGAGCCAGAAAGAAATAAGTCCATGTATTACTGAGAGAGAACCTAGGTGTGTGTGTTATAGTTTCACGGGTGCTTTTATTAAAGCAACTTAACGCGGTCATTTTTAGATAGTCATTCAGGAATAGGTAGGGATTGTGGCAGCATACTCAAGGATGCCTTCAGGTTAGACTTCAGACATTGGAGTTCGAACCCAGAACCTTTCGGCTGCCAGTCCAACACCCGGACCAATAGACTGTCCGGCCCCTTTCCTCTATATGAAGCTCTCTCTTTGTGTTGCTCAGCAATACCTTGCTTATTACACTGCAATATCCTCAATCCTTAATTTCCCATCTGGGATTAATTAAGTTAATCTATCCACAAAATGAGTTAGGGGTGGGGGGGGGGGTGAATATAGACATAAAATCATAAAGGCAAACATTTACTGTCCTGTTTTGTTTGTTGGAGTTAGTCTAGTTGCTGAAGGCAGGCAGGGAAAACTTTTCATGATGATATCAACATTCTTTCAAATATAATTAGAAAATGATCCGTCATAAGTTCATATATTCAGGTTTAGCCAGGAGCGGTTGGATGAGGTTCGTGGTAAGAGGTCTACCAAAATCTCTACCTAATCTCATATTCAAAACTATAATAAAAACAAATATTGCAAAAACAATAAACTCTCCCCCTCTCTTTATCCCTCTCTGGTCTCATGCTTACCATGCTGGCATATCAAGCGCACGCAAACGCACACGCACACACACACACACACACACACACACACACACACACACACACACACGCACACGCACACGCACACGCACACACGCACACACTCTTTCGCGAAGCTTTCATCAAACACAAACCAAGGGGGTTTGCTTAGTGTTGAGCAACATGTTATATGTAATATCCAGCGCTAATCCAACCTCTGATGTCAGATAAACGGGTAGAAAGCAGTAGATGTCCAGCCTCATTTCTTGTAAAAACATGGATTGAAGGTGTCCTAAGAGGCAGCGGTTTGTGTTCATGCAGAGTGGTGTCTTGTTTGTGTAGTCACTGTAGGCTGCTGCAGCAGGATATTGCCAGTATTTACAGTGCTAGCATACTTCAGCTAGTTGCAAAGGAGTATAATCAGGGTTGCCAAGTCTGCCATTTTCCCATGGAATTGGGCTACTTTTGAAGTGTTGCCGTGGGTTGATTTTTTTGTCCGCTGGTTGGGTAGACCTATTTTGAATGCAAATTACATTGATAATTTCGATAAATAAAAATCCATATTTTAAATGAAATAATGTATTTATACCGAAATCCTACCAAACAGAAGCCAGATCAGCATGCACACACATGGACCTGGGACACACACACCTTAATTACAGCAAATACAAGTAAAGTAAAAAAACAGTACATTCATGTTGTCCAGGCAGGGAGGAAGAGGGAAAGGGCAGAGAAAGCGAAAAGACAAAGCAACAGGTTAGTTTGTGCGTCAGTAAACTGGTCTACACATTCCCAGAGGCTTTTAATGCTGGCACATTAAACATTTATAAACGTTTGTAGATAGCAATGCCGTTGGACTTTAAAAGGTATGGTTTGGCAGGAGCATATTTTGGTTCTGGTATTGGGCTGGTTTTGATTGGCCATTGTGCTGATTTTGTCACACAGACCAGGCAACCCTGGGTATAATATGGATGTAAGTTTGTTTGTTTGCTTTTATGTGAATTAACATGTAATTTAATGCACTGATTAATGTACCAACTAAGAAATACAAATAAAGGTAAATTAATCTGAACCTTACATTGTGTCGTTATAGTATGATAATTGAAAAATGACTGCGAGTATAGTCGGGTAAAAGTACCGGTAGTCGTCTGTTTTTTGAGTAAAACAGCAGTAAGTAAAACAGCAGCGTGACAGTGTTAGAATATGTAATCGTATAAAGTCGTTTAATAATAAGAATAAACGTCCAGAAAACAGCCGTATGAACATAGTCGATAGACGCCAAGTATTTTAGCGTTCACGGTGTGTGTAAATAAAAAGATTTTTCATATTCATCACTTTTCAGGAAGTTTTTTGCGATGTGTGTACTGCACATGGTCATATCACGATGAAAATACGATTTATTGGTCAGCACCATAACACATCATGGGTTATCAGCCCCAACAGGCAGACAGCAGTGGCGTTGCCATGATGCATGGGGAGGCCACGACCACCCTGATACAGTAGCTGCCCTCCCCCACCCCATATGAGTAGCATATGCGTAATATTTTACTTTAGATACCATTCATTTAAAATCAACAGTTATCTCAAACTCGCCAACAGAAGTTCAGGGGTCAACCAGCACTGGGGGGTGCTGGGAATTTCCCCCTCACCAAGAGGAAGTGGGACCTGCCCTAAAGGACCCTGAAGAAACGCTTTAGTTAATGCAATGTCCAGTAAACCTGATGTAGCCTAAGTGTTACATGTCTACCATTAGTAACAAGCCACCATTGGGTTCCTTTTAATACCTCCATTGTGATGTGTTGAAACAGTTACCTTGCTTGTTAAAGGAAACTGGTGGAGTTTCCCCTAGGTCTGCCCAGGTCTATCGGTGGGCGTGTCCCCGTGGGGGAGGGTGGACTGAGTGGTATTCGTCCTACCCCTGTTGTCATGGCCAGACGACGCCATATCTCACAGAAACGCATGAGAGTGTGCTGAAGAGTGGCAGAGAGCCACTGTTGCTTTCTTTAATACATGTGTTTTGTTGAAATAGATTGCTATTTGATCTTTTTGCTTAATAGTTAAACTGCTTTGGTCAGACAAATGATCTCCGTACATGCCAACAAAAGTTTTTCTGTGAAGTGAATTGAATTCAAGCAGGTGGAGACAAGAGCGCCCCAATTGCTAGAAACCTACACTGCATGTTCTAGTCCAGGAAGTTGTCTGAACACGTGCTTCCGTGTGTTGGTTTGTTTGTTGAAAAGAAAAACAGTCTACACCTAGCGGCCAACTTACGAATAACTACAGCTTGTGGTAATTATGCTTAGTTAGCTTATGCTTACACTTTAATTCTTATATTCAACTTTTCAATTTCCAATGTATTCTTTTCGCATTATTTCTAGTACACATTTCATAGTACCATAAAGAAATCCAGTGTTTTGTTTAAATCAACCAGTACATTTGAATTCGAATTTTACAACAATACTCGCCGTATTGTATCATCATAAAGTATAAACCCAAACGCATGCTATATGTCACTTCTCCTATTTTGTGACTATTGACCCCTGAATAAAAATTACAAGGTAAACTTTCTTCAGCAACAAAGTAGTTCACATTGTTGTTAATATCCTTTTGATGAATAACCTGGTTAAAGTAATCATTGAAAAGTAATTCAGCATCTGTTGGGAAGAGATCTAATGCACAAGCTAGGTTGTTCATTGACATAAGGAAGTAATGGGTTTACCTTGCAAACGCCAACCCCTAATGCTGTAATGCTTTGCGCTGAACCTACTACACCGCCCAAACACAGAAACAAATTGTGATTAACCAGAAATGATCCACTAGAGCATTATGTTAAACCTAACCACAGCAAGAAAATAACTAATACAGGTGATTTCAGACCGAAACATGACAAGCTGTTAGACACTTTTAACATCCACACATAAACACATATATTTGTTAGCTTTGTACACCACCGCGTCACACCCACAGAGTCAACGCCCTGTGGTGTCTCCATTATGCCTACACATGACTGCATGGGTAGTTGTGCCAGATGTCTGTCTACATTCCTCCACATTTCCAATCCATACCACATATCCTATGGGCTGAACATAAAAATCATGCAGGATTTATTGATTGTACCCCAAACATGGCATCCTGCAAAAGGCCAGTATGAAAGGTTGGTTAGCCTATGACCAGTAAGATCCCACCTTGAGTGCTGACTCACTTGAACATAAAGTGATGAGAAGAAGAGAGATGAAACAATCACCGGAAAAGTCGTTTGGGTTCAGAGATGGAGGAGGGACAGGTCTCAGACATGTCGCCTTAGGCAGCAGAAGTGGTGGCTTTAACTAGGACATGTCGCCTTTTTGTTGGTGAAACCCTCAGTGTATTGCAGACTCACGTTTTGCTTTTGGTGTAGAACATGACTTGGTAAATCTTGGCAACAGCGTGGTTTCAAAGCAGTTGATGTTAAACCCATATCACATCAAACTTTGGTTTTGGATTTACTGGCTGCAATTTCACCTTCCTACTAGATTTGCTATACTTAAGGTTGAACGGCATAGCTTCTCATGAAAAATACAGGCAGAGGGTAATGACTTTCACCATATTGCTCTGTAGCTTCTGTTTATTCAATGTATATGTTCTCAGATAATTACAGTTCCCCAGGTTGATCTACTTATCCTACAATCACTGGCAACACCAGCTGATATTGAATATTGGCACGAAAAGGCGTTACTACCTCAGGTACAGACAGATTGTTACATGACACTGATCATAGTATAGCATTACCAGCTAGCACTCTGACATTTTCATGATGTGTCTCATGTCGGCCAAAAGAGGGTCGTAAGAGATTTTGTATTCTTGGAGTACACAGAACTGTAAAATTGATTCTTAGCTCTTGTTTGATGTGTGTGAGAACAAATGTAAGAAAACCAGGGGCGTCTTACAATGCCCTACCTCCTCTGTCAACGCCAAGTGGGAAAAAGTGTTACCATGTGCAAAAGAGTATGCACGGTGGAGAAAATACTGTATTCCACGTATGGAATACCGTCTAGGACTCAAAGTCATCAGAGTCCATCTTGATGTCGATATAAGCGTTTATGAATGCCTTTTTTAAACCATGCCCTTTCTATTTTCATTGGCTCCTAGTGGCTTTGTTTCTTGTTGAGCAGACTTCTGCGGTTGGGGTGCCGCAGGCCTTTCGCGGGCCTTCGTCCCCCTAAGTACAGATGTCCATAAGGGACTTGGTTGAAGTTAATACATTAAGTTAATACGTTAAGTTAACGCTGCAGGACAGCGCAGTATTTTGTTTAAGGACTGTATTCAAATGTATTCGAGCACTACCGCCAGATGCCAAGAAGTACCCAGCCAGGCCCTCACCACCTAGGGACCGCCGGCCCTTTGTGAACTGGGAACGCAGGCGTTACTAAACCGGTGGACAGGAGGGCCACATTACATGGAACTACCCAGCCAGAGACGTGTCCATGCCCTCAGCAGGTCCCACAAACCCTGGTGGGGCTCCCTGTCTGTATATCACAGGCAGGCGAACTAAGAGATGGAGGCCCCCAGGTTTCAGGTCAAAGTGGGGCGGAAGGATACAGAGGCCCTCCTGGACTCTGGCAGTGCCGTGACCCTTGTCAGGCCTGAGTACACTGGAGAGCCTACTGAAGGCGAAGTACAGATCTCCTGTCTCCACAGGGAGGTGAAGCCGCATCCCACTATGTAAGTGCCAGGGTAGTTGAGAACCTACCTGTACGAGTTTTGGTGGGGAGACTGCCCTTTGTTTTCCCAATATTGGAGGAGGGATGACGGGCCAGTCGGGACCCAAACCACACCCAGGTATGTGCTGCAATGTCTCCAGGGACTGGAGACTCTGAACCAGAGGCACAGGAGGAGGAAATGGCGACTGAAAGACCAGGCGGAGAGGAGATGGTTACCGCTCCGGAGGAAGCTCTGGAGGAGGTTGTAGGACTGGAGGAAGTGTCATCCGGGGAAGTCTTCTCTGAGTTCCCCCAGGTGGAAGGAGAAGGAACCCAACCCCACCCAATACCCTGAGGTCATCCCCTTACGCACCACTAATGCCCGGGCCGCTGCCAGGGAGGTCCTGCTGCTGTTCAGCCAGGTCGGAATGCTTCATGTCCA
Source organism: Merluccius productus (assembly GCA_027122695.1). Classification (NCBI taxonomy): domain Eukaryota; kingdom Metazoa; phylum Chordata; class Actinopteri; order Gadiformes; family Merlucciidae; genus Merluccius; species Merluccius productus. The sequence goes on from JAOPJI010000069.1 coordinate 5,114,785, forward strand.
AGGTAATGGCCCAAGATGTGCAGAAGGCTCAAGGTGCGACAGTTGCGTACCTCCATCACCCACAAACTGATGGTCTGGTTGAAAGGTTCAACCAAACCCTGAAGCAAATGTTGCGCAAATTAATTGATGTGGATGGGAAAAACTGGGATCAGTTGTTACCATATGTCCTGTTCTCCATTAGAGAAGTACCCCAGAGCTCTACAGGGTTCTCCCCCTTCGAGCTCCTCTACGGTCGGAGACCCAGGGGAATGCTAGACATGGCGAAGGAGGCCTGGGAGGAACAACCCTCCCCACACCGCTCTGTCATTGAGCATATGGGGCAGATGCAGCACCAGACGGCCCAGGTCTGGCTCGAGGTGCGGGAGCACATGAGGAAGGCCCAGGACGCCCAAGCATGGGTGTATAACAGGGGAGCAAAGGTCCGGGAGTTCGAACCAGAAGAAAAAGGTACTGGCTCTGGTTCCCACAAATGACTGTAAATTCCTGGCTAAATGGCATGGTGAACCGGACAGGCCCCATGAGCTACATGGTAAGACAGCCAGGCCGGCGTAAAGGCCACCAGATATACGATGTACATTTGCTGAAGAAGTGGTTTGACCGTGACTGCACCCCGCCCCCTGTCTGCTCAGCCAGTGTCTTCCCACAGGAACCTACAAAGGTTAATATGGGATCGCAGCTGGCCCCCGGCCAACAGCAAGACCTACAGGAGCTACTGATGAGGACGGCCGATGCGTTTTGGGACCGGCCGGGGAGAACAACAGTCATCACCCATGACATTGTGACAGAACCAGGTAATATCGTCAGACAGCAGATCCGCATCCCGGAGGCCAGGTGTGCGGAAGTCGGTGAGGAGGTCCGAAGGATGCTGGAGATGGGAGTACTGGAGGAGCCAAAACCAGACGGGTCCCTGAGGTTCTGCAATGACTTCCACAAGCTGAACGAGATGTCCTGGTTCGATGCCTACCCAATGCCAAGAGTGGACAAGCTGATTCGCCTAGGGACCGCCGGATTCATTAACACCCTGGTGTGGTACTCGCCCTCAGTGAGGGTACCCTTCACTGAGCAGGCCAAGAGAAGATGGCGTTCTCCACCCCTAATGGCTTCTATCAGCATCGGGTGCTTCCCTTTGGGGTCCATGGGGCCCCCGCAACGTTCCAGTGCATGATGGATAAAATCCTCAGACCCCACAAGGACTATGCAGCCGGCTACCTGGATGACATTGTGATCCATAGTGCCGACTGGATCACGACTGGAACTGGTTGGAGGCAGTGCTATGAGCCCTGAGGCAGGCAGAGCTAGTGGCAAACCCAAAAAAGTGCTATCTGTTGGGGAGACGATTCACCTTGGTGACTGACCAAGTGGATGTGCTTAAATAAGGACAGGAATGCCAGGGTGACCTGATGGTCCGCGAACTCCAGGACTTCCACTCAAGGTGGAACACTGAGCGGGAAAAGACCACAAGAATGCGGATGCTTTATCACGCAGGGATGAGAGTCTGTAGGCTGTCGCTCCCTGCACCAGCATGGGGCTGGGGGGGAGGATATGTGGAGGACTAAAAGAACCTCAGCTCCCCCAAAGGGCTGAGGAGGGACAGCACAGGCAGGCAGGTAAAGTGCAGTTGTGAAATCTAACTGGCAATAAATATTATGGGGTTGGGTATTGTTTGAAATATTTCGATTTCGGTTCGATTTCGATTCCTGTATAATTCGATGCCGGTTCCTAAACGGTTCCGAAATCGATACTTTTTTAGTGTATGTTTTGATAGAAATGCCATGCCAACACTGATTCTTTGAAAATATACCAGTTCCTGTGCCACAACCAATATGACACCTTCTTTAAGATAAAGACCAAACAACGGATTCAATTGTAATGGTAACTTATTTGGCAAGAAATTAGCATCTTAGACTTTGTGAAAAAGTATAGACCTATTTAAATAAATAAAATTGACACTGTAGGTTATAAAAAAATGTCTTTGTTTATAGTTTCAGTTACTCTTCCCATTTGTAATAATAATTATAGCATAACTTATAGTGGCTTTTCCCACCCTAGCGTTTCAAAGTCGTATTATTTTTGCACCGCTGTCGCAAAGACAAACCGGATCGATTTCCGTTTCCTCAGAGCCTAGCAACCACAACCATCACAAGACGTGCATTTCGCAAAAGAAACGATCAACACTTTGGAAATAAGAAGGAAAGAAGCATGTTCACTGAAGAGGTAAAGTGAAATTGGCATCATTTTATTAGAAAACAGGCAAAAGCTAATGATGTGCATTGCATAGTAATACCATAGTTTGAGTATTGCTTTGCACAAACAAGTATCGGCAGCAGGGGTTGGTGGGAGGAGTAGAAGAAAACATTGGGAGGAAAACCGTGAGTTTATTCATTCATTTAGTCTATAATGGTGACATGAAAGCAGATACAAATTCTGTAGTATGTGTTAAGAAAAGCGAACTGGGTTGGCAGCCCGACTGGATCGCCTGGCAAGTCGCGACATGAGGTTTATTCAGGTAATATACTCGATGCAAAAATGTAGTGTATACAGATATAAGTAGTGTCATCAGATTGGTTTTACTTTGGTTGTTCCACCGTCCGCCATTTCACCACAAATTTGTCATCCCTTATATTTATGTTGTGCAGCGTCAAGTGGTTAATCAAATTGGAGGTATTTCCCCCCCTTACACAAAATAGTTGTATTGCACTTGTTACATGTGCTGCTGTCAATTTTTGTTTTGGTAAAGCCATACATTAGAGCGTTTTACTTTGGAGATGATGGCTGCAGCTGGGCAGCAGTAGAGAGGAAAGTTCTCTGCAACTTTTCCGACCACAAGAGGGCGAGAGGATTGTTGCGTAAATAAAAAGAGGCTTCGAAAAGTGTCATTCAGTCCGGGTAGATCCGACCATTTTGTCACCGGTATCACTCGGTTCTCGGTACCCGATCCTAATTATGACTCCCAGCTGCTGCGGTCCTGGGAGTAGCAAACAATTCCTAGCCTACTTAAGCCTGCTGTTCGATACCTAAGAGAGAGGTGTTGGAGCTCAGAGTACGGCGGAACACACTGAGACCGCATATGGTAAGCAGCCTCTAGCCGAGCGATTGAGAAGAACAACCTTGTGGATTACTTGAAGGCTTTTGTGTTTTAAGGACTGTTTTAAGAAGAGGAGCTACAGAAGCCACCACTAATCCCTTTTCCTGGGTGGCAAACAAACATGCACCCACCTAAAGAGGATACCCCGGTCCAGGAAGAACCTGAGTTGACTTTTGATCCCCACCTCCCTTTTTACCATTTCGGCCCTGATTTAAATAAAATTACCTGACCTAGATTTAATATGTACATTGTCTCTGGAAGAAAGTTAATTATCCAATTCAAAAGCGCCTATCGCAGCCGTGGGTGCCACAGTGTGTGTGTACTATGACTGGACAGATCTGCTGAAACCCTCTACTCTGCATGTCTGTGAAAGAGGCCCTCTGGAAGCCTTTTGATAGACAATGAGAACCTCATTACAAATCAGAAGCAGAAATGATACATACATTCATATTTTCTCATACAAAATGAGAATTGTTGATTTCGCTAGCACATTGGGTCTTTTTCAACACATCAAAACACAACAACATTTTCCAGCCTCAAGTGTGTAAATGTATTCATTTTAAATCACTGGGATTGCCAAGATACAACAGGTTGGTAAAGGTACACTGTGTCCTACCTGGAAGAGAGTGGGGGGCACCTGTTTCTTCGCCAGGTGGGTCTGGACGTGGTCAACTGCCTTCTTAGAGAAAGGCTGAGAGACACAATGATGTGGAAACAGAACACGTGTCATTATAAACGCGTCAACCTCGTACTTTCAGCTCCCTTTTCATTTTCCCCCAGTGACACTTTTAAGATTTGTTTTTCTTTTTACCAAGTAATTTAGTGAGGAATTATTTGGTCTATAAAAAATGTCACATTGGTAAAGGCATTTCTTTTTCATGTATTTTGTGTAAAATAAAATAAAGAAGTGGGAGGGGGGAGAAGTAGGTCAAAGAATGGCTATGATAAGGGAAAGGTGATTTTAAAAATAGAAGTGTGATAGGATCAACCCCACATCCTCTTAGAATTAACCTGCACACCAGACTGCAGCAGCAGTGCTAGGAATCCAGGACATTGTCTGGGACACCACCGTCTTTCTGCTTAATAATGTTTTCCTCCGGCCTTACTGTTCTCTGAACTCAGCATTAACGTGTTCTGTACACTGGACCAAGGCAAAAAGTCGTTAATGCGGTTCAACTTTTGTCTTTATGTCTAGTAAGGTTTTCCGAAGGCCTCGCTGTTCTCTGAATTCATTGTTGTCCCATTCTGTATGTAAAATAAAATTGATAATGGTGTTGGAGAAGACTGCACATGGCTTGCTTTGTCGTAAGGACCAGCCGTGGGTCAACTTTTGTCTTTTCTGCTTACTAACGTTTGCCTGAGGTTGATCTACAAATTCATCGCATTCTGTATATCAAATTATATTTATGACATTGACAATGATGGTGTCAAAGGGGACGCCTCTGGGCCTAGGATTTCTGCCATAATAACTTTCGTAAGGAGGACAGCTCACCGGTCGGTCATTGTGCTTAGTAACATTTTCCTAAGACCTTGCAGTTCTCGGAATTCATCATTATCGTGTTTGGTACATAAAATCGTCAATTAACGAGTTGCCCTCACATGTGAACAGGACAGAAGTTCCTTCATGATGTAGCCGTCATAAATCTGTCTGCTGCGACACAACCTCTCCTCCTCTGAGTCCAGCTTTTCGTAGTCCTTAATCTGAAACGCACACACATCGCCCGCTCAGTGCCACCACAAACACACACACTCTTTTCGAGGAGGCGCAAATCCGAACAAGCAGGATTACAAGCCTAATCTCTTTCAATCATATCACATGATGCCTTTTAATCCAACGCACACAGATGCACATGGACACACACTTATATTTACCTCTTCGTAGAACTTGAGCTGCGGCACCGCTTCGTCTATCTCATTCATACAAAAGTCCTTGAACAGCAGAAAGCCTGGGTGACAGAAAAGATCAGAAAGCACAGGTTAAATACAGTGATGGGTTCAGAGTAAAAGACCACTGTCTCTATTGAGCCTAAGGGCTGGACAGTATAGTGGTTAGGGCACAGGGTTGTTGGATCCCCAGTGTCTGCATTCTAACCTGTAGGCATCCTTGAGAAAGATTTATTAACCTACAACCAGGGTCCAAAATTAACCTTTAGAAATGTGTATTTTTGAGTGTAGAAATCTACCGGGCCAACAATCTTTTTACCGGCCAAATGTTCAAATCTATCAGCCATTGGCTGGTGTTCATTTTGTACCCTGCCCATTACATTGATGACCTGTGTCTGAGTCGGCACAATGTCTTTTGCATGCAGCCAAACACAGTGGCAGTCGCTCAATCCATCTTCCACACAACCACCATAACACAAAAGTCTTCGTCTTTTTTTGTAGCTTTGAGAGAGAAATCAATACAATGACACAGCCCAACCACAAAACCAAATTAGATATTTAAGGTAGATGGCGGCAGGGGGTCACAGCAGGGGGTTGCGGCAGGGGGTCGTTAAGTGACACGGCCGCGTCACTTAGCAAACAACGCAACGGTGCGTTCCCAACTCATGCCGACCTGTGGAGTAATCGCAAACCTTTCACATACTATCTGGTTAAACACATCTAAGTACCTTGGCACAGAGAGAGCGAGAGAGACAGACAGAGAGAGACAGACAGACAGAGAGACGTGGCCTGGTGGTGTTGCCATGGCGATCGCCTCTATGGCTTTACAGTACCTCATGTCAAGAGGTGGAGGAGGAGGGGGCGATGGTACAGTGGAGCCTCATATCAGCTCTCCGATACTCTGTTCTTCTCACCAGGGGGCATGTGTCATGTCTTGTGTGCGCAGTGCCGGTTTTAATTGGATTCTTTTTTTAATTGCATCACCGATGCGGCATTATCACAGGGCAGTCTCCGCCAGGCAGAAAATGAATACATTACAAAGAAAGTACAGACGGAGAAACCAAGGGGAAGAAACACTAATAGCATTGAGTAACTAGCTGCATGCTAACTAGCTTTGTACCAGCTCTGTGTTAACTAGCAACACACAAACTAGCTGCATAACAACTAGTAGTGTACAAACTGGCTGTGTGCCAACTAGTTGAATGCCAACGAGATATGTGCCAAGTAGCTGCGTGCTAACTGTGTAGGCAACAGTGTCATGTAGTGTGTGTGCGCGAGCGTGTGTGTGTGCAACAGGGAGATAAGAGCACCATGTTCATCTGGCTTTACACGCTTAGCATCAGGTATTAGCACCAGGTATTAACAGGGGCCAAAATAGCCGGTTTAAGAAGATCACACCTAGGGTTGGTTATAGTTTTAAATATTTCTATTCCGGTTAAATTCCTGTGAAACAATGCCGTTTTTTTTGTTTTTTTTATAGAAATGCCATGCCAACACTGATTCTTTGAAAAGGTACCAGTTCCTAACAGTGCCAGAACCAATATGACCTTCTTTAAAATAAAGACCAAACAACTGATTCAATTGTTAAAATTCTTCCATTTTTGATGATAACTTATTTAGTAAGACATGAGCATAAAAAAAGTATAGACCTATTTAAACAAATTCTCAATGTAGGTTAAAAATATAGTGTCTTTGTTTATAGTTTGTTACTCTTTCCATTTCTAATTATACATTATAGCATAACTTATAGTGGCTGTAGACAACTTTTCAACTTTCCCACCATAGCATTACAAAGTAGTATTTTTGCGCCGCTGTCGCAAAGACAAACCAGATCACGTTCCTTTTCCTTAGAGCCTAGCAACCACAAGCCTAGCCAAACACAAGACGCGCATTTGTTTGGAAATCTCTGCGAAAGAAACGATCAACACTTTGGAAATAAAAAAGAAAGAAGCATGTTCACTGAGGAGGTGAAGTGAAATGGGCATAATTCTTTTGGGGAACAGGCAAAAGCTAGTGTGATGATGTGCGTTGCATAGTAATAACATAGTTTGAGTATCGCTTCGCACAAACAAGTATTGGCAGCAGGGGTTGGTGTAGGGGTGGCGGGGGGAATACAAGAAAACATTAGGAGGAAAACCGTGAGTTTATTCATTCATTTAGTCTATAACATGACATGAAACATGAAAGCAGATACAAATTCTTTAGTACGTGTTGAGAAAAGCAAACTGGGTTGGTAGCCTGACTGCATCGCCTGTCATCCAGGTTTATGACATGAGGTTTATTCAGGTAGTATACTCAATAGAATTAAAAGGTAGTGTACACAGATATAAGTAGTGTCATCAGACTGGCTTTACTGCGGTTGTTCCACCATCAATCATTTCACCACAAATTTGTCATCCCTTATATTTATGTTGTGAAGCGTCAAGTGTTTAATCAAATTGGATGTATTTCCCCCCCTTACACAAAATAATTGAATTGCACTTGTTACATGTGCTGCTGTCATTTTTTGTTTTAGTAAAGCCATACTTTAGAGCATTTTACTTTGGACATGATGGCTGCAGCTGGGCCTGGGCAGTAGTAGAGAGGAAAGTTCTCTGCAACCTTTAAGACCACAAGAGGGCGAGAGGATTGTTGCATAACCGAAATGAAAAAAATGTAGTCATCTGGTCCGGGTAAAACCGACCATGTTGCCACCGGTACCACTTGGTTCTCAGTTCTCGGTACCCAACCCTAATCAGACACCGTGACACAAAGTTGGTCTGTCGCCCTGCACTCGAAGACAACATGTCCTGGCTGAGAGTACACTGGACAGGACTACAGTGACTCTGCGTTGAGCGCAGCCTCCTCCTATCACGTCTCCTTGCTTCTTCCTCCGGGTCCTTATCACTTCTGCAGATGCTGTGTATCAGTTCCTCTTTAAACTGGGCTCTCTCGCTCCCCCTCTCCCTGTAGACAGCGCTGACAGCTATATTCATTCAAAACAAACATGCTGTGGAACGTGTGCACACGCGCACACACCGCATCGGTTGCAGAGGGTGACCCCGCGCGGACGCACGCACGCACACAAAAAAAGGAGAACACCAACACACACAGTGTGCAAAAAAGAAAGGAAAAAAACAACTCTTGAAAACACTATGGCTAATGGCTAACTACGGGAGACACAGGAAGGAGAGGGAGGTATACTTCTTACATCATCAAAAGTCAAGGATTAACCTTAATCGCAGTACACCGCAGTACACAACGACGCACAGCTAATTCAACAAATGGCTTCTCACCACACACACACACACACACACACACACACACACACACACACACACACACACACACACACACACACACACAC
>JAOPJI010000069.1:5124751-5135766 GCA_027122695.1 Merluccius productus
CTCTCCCTCTCTCTCCCTCTCTCTCTCTCTCCCTCTCTCTCTCCCTCTCCCTCTCCCTCTCTCTCTCTCCCTCTCCCTCTCTCTCTCCCCCTCCCTCTCTCTCTGTGTTTCCACGGCAACTGCAGTTGCTAAGCAACACACAACTCTCCATCATCAATTCCAGAAGTCTGACAGATGGAGAGGGAGAATGCCAGGAGTGAAGAAAGGGGGGGGGGATGAGAAGGCCCTCAAATGGCTCAGAAGTGAGGAGCATAAATAAAGATATGGAGAAAGTTGTCCAATTTGATTTACTAGCTGATCTCCTATTCCATCAGTACACTAGAAGTAGTGTGAAACACACCGTTTGATTTGAAACCACCATGACACCATACTTTTTACAATGGAATAGGGAGTACCGTCCTACCCAGAAGCCCCAGGGTCCTACTCAATCACCATCATCATCATCATCATCAAAAACAACAACTTGGGTATTGGCTATTCCCAAGATTATGGGCATAAATTGCACCTTGATTGACATTTTCTAAAGACACCGTGGCCCCTCCCAAGGGAGTCATTGAAGTAACGAACGGTTTGCAGCGGGAAGTAGGAGACTGGTTTTGTTTTGAACATGTTGCAATACCATCCTATCCCCAGTTAAAAGTTTTAAGAGTTTAGAGCAGGGTTGTGCATGTGCAAAACAAAATAAAAGTGAAATTATGTACAAAATGTAAACCTTTAGCATTAAAAATGTATGTGATCTTCATTTAAAATCAATATAAAATAAGTGTCCTTATATATACCCCATGTAAATCTAACATTTGCTACCAGCTATTTATTCCTTGTCAAGTCGTGCTTGACAGTGAATGTAGGGTAAGTCGCATTGCTTATGAAGCAACCATTACAAACAAGACAACTGATGTTTTCTCAAATTAGGTCCTCGTCATATCACGAAAGGCATTCTGACATCCTGCCTCTTTAGTCCTAGTGATTGGAGCATGCACACTATTCTACTTTTCAAACAAACTAAGCTACCTTACCCCTGCCCACAGTCCAATGGAGTTTAGGAGAGGTGCACATGGGCCAGTACCTTACGCAGTACTCTGCAAATGCTAGGAGCCATTTGCATTTTATCTAGACAAGTTTTTGCATTTCAATGTGTCAACCAACCTCTTGCTGGTTCTGCTGCCTTGTAATGGGGCCTTCTATGAATGTCGGTTCAACCTTAGCTCACATGCCAAGTTGCCAACCTGTAAAAAAACTAAAGTCATAATCTGAAAACTAATTGAAATCATACATTATACTACAAATACTATAAACTATATTTTGTTGCAATATAAGGCTCATAATACAATACAAATTGGCAGAGCTATGCCATTTTTTACCATACAGACCTTTCCATTTTAGTCAGGTAGCCTTGTAAGGTTAGTAAACAATAGTAAACTTCGGTAAAATCCGTCTAGCAAGCTAACAATAGCCCAAAGGTGGAATAGCCTAATTTGAAATCTAACTCCCAAGTAGTAGGTCTAGTACTAAATGAACACCACACCCCTACTGGTCCAACACAGTGCTAATTAATGCTGGCAAAGCTCACGGCAGTAAAACATGATCACCGAGTTAAAGGATGAGGTTGCTGTGGCTTTTGTTTTGTTGTTGACATATCCAGATGAAATAATCAAAATAATGTATTTATCCTGTTGACTAACTAACCACTGTGTGGCTAGTTATCAGCAAATAGTCACTTAGCTTCTGTGCGGTTGACTTAAAATAAATTTCACTGCCATTCTGCAGCCCTTAATACTAAAGTGCACGTCGAATGGCATGACCAGGCAGTGTCTGGATTATGGCTTGACTTTTTCACAGTGGTTACATACATCACCTTCCATTTCTTAAATAAGCCTGAACTGAATTAACGTCTACTCAATTTTCCTTCCCAAAAATAACTGAAATGGGCAGTATCCTCATGTAAAACACCAACGTAAAAACCTGACATAGCAGGCCACAGGGGAACAAGAAGAGAACTCAAGTTAAAAGATAATGACTTGAAGAATGTGACTCTGGGATTAGCCGTAGCATGCTATGCTGTGTGCCTTGTTGTCTGACGAATCATGCACAGTGCAGACCTGAATGTGAAGTATGGAAGGCGTTGAATGCGAAGAACAGTGGGGACGGTGACAGATCAAGCCAGGGAAAGACAAGCAAGTAAGCGAGAATTACTGCAGTCCCCAACTCTCATGAGGGTAGCACCGAGGCCCGGAACAGTAAGTAAACCTAGAAGCAGCCTGGAGGGGTGAGCGAGGGTTCCCCAGGTACACTCGCTCACCACCGCTACTCTGCTCTCAGAGTGACGGCAGAGGAAGAGGACTGAGAGCTGAAGAGCCAAGACGTTGGGGAAGGGGAAAGAGGGGGGAGGGACAGGAAACAGGCGACTGCACACTTAACCACTCTAATACCACCGTGGCTTATGTTCTACACATAGCTAACACACCATTGCAGAAACATAACCCTCTCTCAAAGAAATGACAGCATCTTCGCATTTAAAAAATGTATTCTGTCAAACTAAGCAATCATTATTGGGAATAAGAGACTTAATCAACCCGGGAAATTCCTGGTGACATCAGAGGCTCAGATCACCATACTCAGAGATGGTGTGACATGGTGGAAATACAAAAGAAAATGCTCCACTGCCACACCCACCGGAACATTTGTCAGGACTACACCGTTTGACCAGAGTACACCTACCAAAAAAACACCCAACAAAGATATGTACACTTGATCGGTAAAACATTGAAGCGTATGATTCCAATAGCAACCAAGCATCAACATTGAGCTCACCTCAAGATGTTTGTCAGCTTTTAACTGGGCTGCAATGACTCCCAGATATACTAAAGCATATAGAATCAGTTTGTTTAAGTGTTTCTCTCTTGTACAGATAAAGATGGATGTTTATTGTGAATTAGCCCCAACTTAACTAGCATGGAAATATAATTGATCATAATAATTTGAATAACACAGAGGGGCAAGGTGGAATAGCATACAAATATAACAAACTCAGGTATAGCCTGTATGTATGTACTTTCCCCAACACTACATCCTTGGCTGTGGTATCTGAACAGTGGCATTGAACCAGCTCATCGGTTTATCTGTCCTCCCAAAAGACAATCTACCCACATCCTTCCCTTCAGCAGAGCCAGATCTAACCACCCACAGTCTAGCCTGCATCTGGAAGGCCCACTTTCTCATATGCAGCCTACACTACTACTACTAGCACTACACATGATACTAGTGTGGATTCGCACCGGAATTGGCCTGTAGAACTAATTGTCTCCAAGCCTTCTACACCCGTAGCAGGTTTGTTGGTTTTGTTATTTCAACGTCCTGTTGACTGAAACAGCCTTGTGTATTTCTAAAAGAGTAACAACATGCACACCCACACACACACACACATTTGCGGCTGCCATCTCCACCCTCCACACCAACTTTGCGAAGTGCAACCTTTGTAGAAGTGGGTGTGTCCGTATCAGACTCGCCCACTCTTGCTTCGCTATGAGAGTATAAGGTTCCTGTGGTGTGGCTTCTGTTCAATGAGAGCTTTCGGCTAGCAACGGCATCGGCCAATTACGAGGGACAAGCTTTGTCAAAGAAGTAAAGATCAGATATAAAACCGGAACAATGATGCGACCAGGTTCTAATCTAATCCCTAGAAATGTATGACATCATGAATGCTGATGGCTCTGGCAGTTAGCCAAGGAAAGTAATAGGGGTGTCACAATTCTCAAAATCCACGATTCGATTTGACTTTCAATTTTAAGATCAGGATTTGTTTTTTTCAGCACTGACGGCTATGCAATTGTTAGACTATCAAGTCTTCATTGGTAAAGATCAACAGATCATTGGTTTTATGCCCTGACAACTGTCATTTCCTTATCATCTTTAAAAATACAGGCTACATGATATACTGTATATACATACATACATACATACATATTTCTTTAGGAATGTACAACACTATGGCCATATGGTCAAATTTAAATTATTTGTTTAAAACATAACAAAAACGTATTTAATCAAATTGGGTGCCCCCGTCATCTAGTGCCCCTGTCACTAGATGACAGGGGCACCCCACAAAAACAACCCATTTAATTTTGCTTTCGATGATTGAAATCGAAAGCTCATTTCGATTATTCTTCGATTTAAAATCGTGACACCACTAGAAAGTAACCACTTGGCAAAAAAAATCAGGCGATCCCGTGGGCTAAAGGCTGTTTGACTACATTGATATTCTGGACAGAGCAGAGAATGGAGGCTAAAGAGCAGGATCGTAAGCCCTGGCCTCGTCCTCCAATATTGATTTACAAATAACATTTTGATACAAATTGGTCTTGTATACATAGCCTTTCCAAGTTACCATGACCTGCTCATTTACACCGTTACAAAGCTTATCAGGACAGATTATAGACTTAATTGTTCGACAATGCTGAACAAGATTATATTTCAACAATACAAAATATTATAAGAACAAAAAGTTGTATTTTTAGTGCTTCAACAACAAATGTCTATTTGGCTTTGTGTTTAAGAATAACTGGTTGTATTCTTGGTGTCAATAGTTACATTTTCCCTTTAATTGTGTGTCTGTGGTCTGTATTTCCACCAACTGTCGAACTGTTTGGGACTACAACAGCATAAATGTTCTCTTTTCTATAAATACAAAAGGAGAAGATGAGTTGTTTTGTCACCCCTGAAAGACAAGTTCACAGAGGGGTGCTGTAAAATAAGGAAATATTTCAACCAACTATCACGTTTTATAATTTGCTAATACAAGTTGTTGTTGTTGTTCCACGTTTCTAGGAAAAGTGTGTACACATTCTTCTTAATGGTATTATATGTAACAATGCATTTAAAATGGGTACTGCAGTCCAGAGAGTTGTCTCCGCCTGCCCTCTCCTCCCCAGACTAGAAGCTGACGCGGGTTGCTAGATTGAGGACACTGAGTGAACGAGAGCGCAAGATGAGCCGAGTGCAACATTACATTTTGAGACGGGCGCAATTATTCTATTTCGACAATGACAAACAACGACGAGTCCTAAACTGTATGCGTATGTATATGTTTGCAATTTATTTATTCACACAAGCCAAAACTTAAACAGACATTCTAACCCGGAATGGAAATTTCAAAGAGCATTGTTGTCGGAGAAGCCAGTATTTTGACTTAGCATGTTTCCTTAATCTTTGATGACATATCCTGGTTATTTTATGATTTAGTACAGTAAATGTGTTACATATATCTCCTTTCAAAGTTATCAGTGTACCCGTTTATCAGTACACAAACGCGAACAGCCATTTGGGGGCCGATGAAAAAACATTTGCACCGATTTGTAGTTTTAATGGGGCACGCTAGACAGCTAGCTTGTTCCCTATCTTTATCTGTTCGACCAACCCAATCTGCTCCTTTCTACTAATTGAAACTCGTATAATTAACAATCATATCTGCATCATATTTGAATCATAAAAATCATAATTAAGATCACTCATAATAAGCAACTGTTGTTTTGTGTGGGTGCAGGGGAAAGGTGTGTACAGAGACTATTGTCTTGTTAAAAACAGTGGTCTAGCTAACGCCTTAGCCAGCTAGCGACTAGCCAGGAAGCAGAGCCTCTTACGGCAGCTTTGTTGTTGAAAACACTTCACCATTAATAGGCCTACTTGAATGTGCATATGACCTTTGCCAGATTTAGGCCTAAACGGTCAGCTATAATACCCATGTTCCAATCCATAATTTCCCCTAGGGGATTGATAAAGTATCCATCCACCTATCTATTATTCAAAGTCAAATGCTGAATCATTGAAATTATATATACCCAACCACTTAACCAATTCACAATAAAAGTAGGCTGTGAACACAAATAAAACACATTAAGGATTTTGTGTTCAGATTACGCAACAGGATATCATGACAGACGTTGCAGACGTTGCAGAGTCAAACACATTGATTTTAATTCAAATGTTAGCACTACAATGCAGCCCATTGTAATTCAGATTCAACAAATCAAATCAAATCATGGCTTGGGCCTTGGAGAAAGAGACTTACCGATCTTCTGGTTGAAGACTTTGTCAAACGTCAGCTCATCCCTCTCCTCCAGGTACTTCTGCATCACACTACGAATACTGGAAACACAAGAGAGATGGCGGCAAGTTAAAAAAAAACACACTAACCAAAACAAAGCAAAAAACATTTAGGCACCAACAGCAGCAGCTCACTCCCAGAGAAAGGCAGCAATACCCAGAGGCTCCAGCCACCGCCTACTCCACCTCCACCCGTGATCCGAGCCTCGGTTTGGGACTCTCTCCCTCTGCTTTCTGTCACCACCTGTCCCCTGTTCATTTCAAACTGTGGGGACGGAAGGAGGAGACACATGGGAGGCCAGTAGGGGAGTCGGGGAGGACTACACGCTACCCCAGGAGAGGGTGTTAATGAGAACAGAGCTAGGGAGAATTAATCAATTAGCACCCCCCCACCCCCAATAGGCCCATTTACACTGCGGCCACACACACACGTAATGGTACACAGGAGATGGCTACAATTGGAGAGACCAGGACCGATTTTGTACCTATATGTACGAACAAGCTTACCAGTGGACGTCAGTGTGAATTTAGTAGGGCTGACGTCTGGTCGATTGGTCGATTGTTTGGTCAATATGCTCTTGTTATTTTCAGGGCGGGACACAGGAAGTACATATGCAAACCTGATGTATTTCATTTTTGAGTGGCTATATTGTGTTTGAAATAACATTGATTATGAATAAATATAATATCCAAATATATTTTACTTAACAAATGTGTTTGTTTTAATAATCATATGGTTGAGAATATAATACTTTAAGACAGGAAATCAAACCGCCCCTGTTTTCACACTGAACTCACCCACCTGAAGACTGCGAGGCCTTACTTACTGAACATTTCCTGGCTAATATTATACATTAAGACAAAATCAATTATCTTAAAATTATTTTGTATATTTCTTTGTATAGTTCTTATGCTGGGATCACCAGTTGATATAGGTCTAGTGCTATTTTCTGTATTCAATTTAGGTTAACTTCAAGTGAAGACGAGTGACTTGGAGGGGAGTTGGAAGGACTTGTTTTTTAAAGTAGTTCACACCCACAGGAACGAGAACACACAGGGAAGTACAAGCGATGAGGTTCCTCATTTGAAAATACACCAGTTCTTAGCGCCACCGTTATTAAATTAAATAGGCAGTCACATTAAATAAAATTACCTTACCATTAACAAAATAAGCTTCCTAAAACATGGGGTGTACAGCCTTTTACGAATTACAATCCTAAATGTGTGCATACGCTAATTCATTAGCATTTAATCTGGACAACATTCAAAATTGGGAGAAAAGTGCTCATGTAGCTACTTATATGTTATATATGTGGTGCATGCATTGTGATATTTGGTAGGCAAAGTGGTTAGCATTGCTGCCAAACAGGAAGGGTTCGACTGGGGCCCTATCTGTGCACAGTCTGCCTACCCCTGGTGTCCACATGGGTCTCGTCTCCGGATATTGAGGTTACTCCTACCTCCAACATAGCACTGTTGTAGCACTGTAGCATGGCACCAAAGAGATAGCGCTAATGCTATCCTGACATTAAACGAATATGGGCTGTAACTTTAAGAGGATTGGAGATGCGTTATGGTGAGTAAAATGTCAGTTGCAGCAAGCTGGTTTCCCCAGTTAACAATTGTGTAAATTACTAGTGTCTTAACACCTTACATAAGAATTTTAAGCTACAACAACCTTGCATTCTCCCACATGAGTGAGAAACACTGTCTGTAATGTATTTGGATTTTCCACTTCTGCTAGACCGGTTGGTACTGAGCACAGTAACTGTCACTTCTGCATGACTGTTACCACTGAGAAAATGCCAACCATCTGCCACCAAAACATAACAAAAGTGGAGTAATTTGACTTGATGTGAACATTTCTGTCACGCAGCAACCATAACTAAACTTAGCAACAAACCACTGACAGCTGTTTCAGCTGAACACATTTTCCTCTAATTTTGCTTTTCTAAGAAATTCTGCCCACGATGTAAACCGGGTTGCAAAAACTGCAATTGGATATTGTTTCAATCAGCTGTTTCAATTGAACATGTTCTCATCCAATATGTTTTTCCAATTAAAATAAAAAAGTACACCCAAAAAATGACTGCCAGGTATCGATCCAGAGAATTTTTTGTAGAAATAATATTTGAGAAATAATAATTATATTGGTTTTGATTTAAAACACAAACAAGAAGGAAGACAGCATTTGCCACAGTATAATAGACTTTTGTTATTGAAACTAGGCCACTGCATGCTCAGTGGCAAGTAATAGGCGAGTGGTATAGTGTTATTAGACTTGGTACTAGATCTGGTACTTATTGTGGTGGCAAGTCACTACTATGATATATTGTTATATACACACACACACCACCATTCCATCTATAATTTACCACAATTATCAAATGTCATGCTAGTTTGCTAGTTTACGTGTAGATATACATCTTATTGGATGCACTATATTTGAGAGAATTGAATGATTGTCACTTGTGAAGTGTACAGCAAACAGCATCTCCTCTGTTGATATTAAGTTAATAAATCACTGCTGGCTGCTGTATGGGAGTGTTGGAACATGAAGGCGTACGGTGGCATTAGCAAAGAGTCCATGAGAAAAGATTGATACCAGATTCAACTAGTGGGGCTGGTGTGCATGTCTGCCCTTGGGTTGGGTGAAGGTTTCTTGTTGTGATGTCACAAAGGGCAACCAATAAGAGTAGCTTGTGTCATCAGCTAATGTCTGAACAAGCAAACAGGGGTAAAATGTTGCAAAATGTTTTTTTCTACACAATTGATGTATAGGAAATCAGTGTTATGAGACAATGTCCATTATTTGTTTTGTAATGTGGCTGTTTCAAGTATCAACAGGTTTTTGTACTCATGTTTCTAGTAAGAATTTCGTCCAGGGTTCGACCATACCAGCTGAAATTGCTGGTATTTCTTGCTTAATCGGTTCCCCCTCCAAAACATAGTTTTCACTTGCTATTGGCCCTCATCATAATACATTTCCAGTACATATCACCATGTAATGCAAATGTAACATGTCATTAATTGGTGCAACTCAGCAAGAAATTAGGTTTCATGCAAAGGATATCCCTAATGTAAATATGAGATCAAGAAACAGTTGGTAAATCTAACACAATATATATAATATGAAACGTAGTGTAAGGCAGTAAGCAAGTCTGTCAGGTAGGGGCAGTATGTGAAGCAGTATGAGGATGATACTCAATATTATCATAATATTTGTCATAAATAACAGTGTAACTAATACTCCAGCAGCCCAGTTAACGATACCGCATGGAATTCATGCATTTTCTTACAAGTTGGTCCTCCAACCTCCACACACACTCCAGTTTGTCAGAATGTGTTACCACAAACAAAAACAAAAAAAAGCATACATTAGAGAGCACCTATTCTTGCTCCTGCCATCTTTGTAGATTATTTCAGTTGCACGTTCTGCTGGGTAACATTCAAAAGGTTGTTCCTCTTATCCCATCCCTGCTCCCCAGCACCTCGCAAAAACCTCCACTGCTTACAACCGTGCTGTCAAAGTCTCACCCCTCTGCCAGCAGGCAAGGCCTTGGGCTAGGGAGAATGTAGCAGCACCACGCTAGCTCCAAGTGCCACATGTAGGCCAACTGTCCCCCACACATCCCACGGCTGAAAGCATTGCACGCAGGCTATACATGTATAATAGTCCATACATACATACTAGTACGTAGTCAATAAGCAAATGAGCCGGATACGCAATGTCTACTATGAGATATTACCAGTTTGCTTCAGTACTTTATTAAAAGGCATAAATCAACGTTGACATGAATGATTCATGTAAATTGTCAACAACCACCATCATGGGAGAATTACCCACTTATGTGAAATACTGAAAAGTGCTGTGAATGTGAATCCTACAGGCTAAAGCCACAGGAAGGCTCTGCTGTGATTTTTTTGGACAATGGAAGTCAACAAAGGTAAGAGTGTTTTCCGATTGTTAGACTGATGGTTGTGAGGAGGCGAAAAGCATTGTTGCTTTTAATCAGCTCATTGAGGAAGTAGGCAATATAAAAAACTGTACAATACAATGACCTCATCCTTTAATTGTGCTTTGAACAATTAAGATTAATAACCATCGGTTGACAGTCACCAATTGCCAAAACAACAATATGTAATATTATACATTACAAATTATAGTATGTTTCATGTATACAACAAAATCTCAACAACAAAATAATGTTTATTTTGTGCCTAAGGTGGCATATAATGGCACCCCAATCTGTTTGCCTTAGGCTGACTAAATCTCAATACAATTTGTGGACATACAAGTTATTCTGTTTTCTGGTATCGGCCTATTTCAGCAACAACCATGATGATCTTGCCACTTCATGGTCAATAGGCAGCGTCCTTTTATCCTGCTTTACATCAAAATATGGGTTAAAGCTACTTAAAACTGCAGGGGTAGAGATGCAGGTGTGCAACAAATAAACAGAGGGGGACTGACTAAAGCACTTAACTTGATGCCACAGAGGAAGAGTCATACAATATAGCAAATAAAAGTGGCAGATGCAGTCCTGATCCACAGTCTTGTTCTTGCATGTTCAAATGCACATCTGCATAATATTACAAATATGTAGATAAGTCTTTCAATGACAAGTACATTAACTGGTTTGAGCTTTTTTCATGGGAAAGGCAGTTTCACTTTAATTGAGCCACTCAACCAGGTTTATATAAAAGCCACCATAACTAATGTGCACACCACACACGCCGATTTCGTTTCACCTTTCACCTTTCATATTCTCATACTCGTTACTGGCTGCAATTGTAAGTGCACCATAGCACAGTATTTGGATATGCACAGCATGTGGCTAGCAAGGGGTGCTATTATCCTCCTGGCTACAAGTTTCAAGCTAAACCGCTAGCTGCTTCGCTCAATATTTAGATTA
>JAOPJI010000069.1:5193409-5203418 GCA_027122695.1 Merluccius productus
TGTAGCGCTATCCTATTGCGTGCAGAGGGAACTTGAAAGACAACCGTTTATCCCGCCCACACTGCCAATGGAGCAGCTCCAGACCCGACATCTTCCTGATGTGGGTCTGGCTTGCCAGGCTAATTATAAAGCCACTAAATAACAAACTTTATTTACGTCAGAGAGTAGGCCAATATTATTGGTGTATTGCATTATGTACAGCAAACTTGGTGTATGCTGTCTTGAGGCTGCCCCCTGATTTAATAATAATAATAATAATAATAATAATAATAATAATAATCTTCTAATTTCATATTAAAATAATAGGAAACAAAAATGACATAATAATTTATTAATTCATGGGTTAGGATGATACGTTTCACGATGTCAACAAGCAGGAGAAAAAAAAGATTAATATCATGTACAACGACAAAGGGGTGAATTTACGACCATTTCTAGTGCTATTGTTATACAACATTATATACAGGCAGCATTTGTTCCATCCTAATTCAGCTGAGGCCTTCAGTAAAAGATATAGCTCCAATACTAAACCATTGAATCATTGAGTCGACTGGGATTCACCCAGCACCCTTACTAGCCCTACCCCCACGATATTACTGTATAACAACGTAGTCTATTACGATAAACATTACAAAAAAACAACATTGTCTTTGTGATTCGCATGGATACTCTGCACTCTGTCCAGCTGTTGGTTTTGTTTATCAGAAACTGGCGTCGCTTTTTGTAGTTGTTGACTTTGATCGATTGACCGCAGACTCCAGCAGGTGGCAGTTTTCCGAAACAGCAAACCCAGGTTGTATGGTACCCATGCTCCCTGAACCAACAGCGTGGTTACCATAGCAACCTGGGTCCGGCCTGCACTTCTCCATCATGGTCCTGTGTTTTGTTCTTCGTCATCCACATCTCATGGTTGTTGTTTTTATACGGGGAACAGTTAGATACTACAGTTAAGAGTTAACACTAAAATGAACACATGAGACGCAACATGCCATTTTAATTTTACTATATAGGCTACATCTGGAAAAATAACACAAGAAAAAGTAAACGGCCTGATTATTGAACTAATTGTCAATGAATCAATACCAAAATACATTTAGTAAAAAGACATACCACAGAAATTGACCTCTACTTCTGTTGTTCTCCCCTTTTGCACGACCTCCGACTGCCTTACACAGCCATGATGTCCCGCAAAGCAACCACAGAAATGAAACGATGAAAGAGGAAGACATGATGGGATATAAAGAGTACGACCAGGAGGAGAAGGATGAAGAACAACGGAAGGGGAGAGGAGGGTTTTATACACAAATTAAAAAAAACAGCACAGGTGGGTGGGGTGGGGGGAGCAAGGAGGGTCAGGGTGTGTGTGTGTGTGTGTCTGCGTGTGTGTGTGTATGCGTGTGTCTGCGTCTTAGGACCCCTTCTGATCCTTCCCCAGATAAGCTCTTAGCTGGTCTTAGCTTTGGTTAATCCTGAATGCTTGTGGGCTTTTCCTCCTTAATTTCCACCTTGTAGCGGTGTTCCTGGGAGGATACCGCCGGTTTTTCCTCAGGTAAACCTGAGCCTGCCGGCTTTTACAGCTCGTTGTTTCCACTTTGGGGCGGGTGCCGGCGGAGGTTTTCTCTGATAGGTCGGATATAAATGGTTGCGTGTTCCTTGTGGCGACCTGGAGGTCAGAGGTGAACACGCAAGCCAAGACGTGTGGCGTCCACCTGTTGCCGAGGCTATTTTTATACGTCTGGAATGAGGCCAGTGTTGGCAGAGTTCATACACCAATATTTGTTTGATTATTAATGTTTTATTCTTCATTCTTCCTATCTTGGTTTGTATGAGTCTGGACAGGAGCACCGGCCAATACAATTTTACGCAGCAAATGATTGTGTTTGCCGTCATATTTTAACTCAAATCAAATAAATACACTTCAAATTGTATTTGTGTTTGCTTTGCCAAAGCTCAGAGACGGAGAGAGGCTGTCATGGTCTTTGCTTTGCTTTACTGGCGCACGCACACACACACACACACACACACGCACACACACACACACACACACACACACACACACGCGCATGCACACACACACACACTTTCAGTTTTTCCCATCTTTGACTATGTGTTAAAACTAGACAACAAACTCATTCTATAATAAAATATCAGCCTCCAGGACAGTTGCTCGGTCCATGTTGTATTTTTTTATTTAGAAACAGTCCGCAATGTCAAAATACAGCATTTCGTTTAGAACTAAAAAGGTAAACTGTGCAATTCTTCCGTGACCTCTTTCTTTCTCATTGATTGACAAACGTCTAGTGTAACAAACATCATCCTGATGCCCAGATGAGCAGGGGCGGACGTTCGATGATGTGGTTTGTAGCGGTGGAAGTGTGAGTGAAAAGTGAAAGTGCACATGTTAATGAATACAACCACGAAGGGGCTCAGGAGGAAGTGTTAGTGTTATGGGTAAAGGGTAAAAAAAATAATTTGTTATGAGATTTACATTAAAATGGCAGGCTGGGTAACATTTGAACAAAAAAAAGGCACACTAATAAAATCAAATTACGAATGTCAGGGGCCGTGTTGTTTCACGTAGACAAAGCTCCACGCAGCGCCATGATTAAAACCATTTGTAATTTCCTAAGAAATGTACAGCTTTGCTATACATATAAAATCGGATCGTATCAAGACAGGGCAATACAAATTCCCGCAGGACTAAACATGGCCAATCGGGACTCATTTTCACTTTTTCACTTGTTAACAGCACTTGGCGGGAAGTGTTTTGGACAGAAGAACGTAAACACCAACAAACTGCCATTTTATCTGACCAACCGAACACGACCGACCGTATTTTTAAGTAGTCAGTCGTGTTTGTATATAAAATAAATTATATCATTTAAAACAAAAACACGTGTAAAAGTGATTTTTTCTTTCTTTCAAAAGTGACAATCCTAGAACTCGTCGTGCCGTACGAGCGCCTCCCCAAAGTCTGTCGCCTGGCTGCCGACGAACAGGTCGTATTTGTTCAGAATTTCTTCCTTGGACAGTTTTCCATCCTGGAGGAGCAAGGACGTGCAAAGAAAACATTAGTCAGCTGTGATCACAATCGTGAGGATGTGCGAAGGAGTAAATACGCCAAGCACCGAACTGTTACCAGGCCAAACCGCAGAACAAACAGACAACACAAACAACCCACTGGGTGAGTTTTGAAGTGTTTTTATAAAATCTTGATTAGCCGCTTCAGGCGAAAACAAGGGCATGGTCATTGTAATTTAATGATCAAGAAGATTTTTATCAAAAAGGTACTGTAAAACAAAATAGTGATGCAAAATATGTACACCTGTTGAATCTCATCTAAATGAGATGGAGAACAAACAACTGCATGAGGAACCTTTGATTAAATGTTCAGTTACAATGGAACCAAGTGAGATAGGCCACAGAATTCACCTTATTGGTTGAGCTATCTCTCCTTCAGTTACAAGGAACCAACCAAGGGACCACACACAGAAGAGAACTCACCTTATTGGTGGAGCCATTTCACCTAAAGCTCCGTGGGAACCAGTTAAGGTAGACCACACACAGATGAACTCACCTTATTGGTGTCCGACTCGTAGACCAGGTGTTTAGCCTCGGCCTCTGCGTGGTCGTAGTCGGAGGGCAGAATCCAGTCCATTGTCTCGTCTCGGTCCATCTTGCCGTCCTTGTTCTTGTCGCGGAACTCGGCGAATTGCTCGCGCTCCGACGCCACCCAGTCCGGCTCCTCCATCTCCGCGTCGTGGGTGTACATGTCACCTACAATGGCGGTGGGTGGGAATCTGCGTTTAGTAAGCTCAGGGGCAGTGCTAGTTCATTTGTAGTGTGTTTAGACGCGTTTATTTTTTATTTAAAATGCGTTGCCGGGAAAGACTAATATTGACTTTTATTTATTTTATTGTCTTTTTTTTGTTATGTGTAATGTCTTCTTTGTATTCTAGTCTCAACTGTGTTTTTATCGTATTTTTCAATATTTATGCATTGCAATTTTTGTATTTATTATTTTGCATGTCATGGAGGATCACAATTTATTTAATCTGTTACCGTGCTGAAGGGCGATTGTGTGGAACTGTGTGTGTTTGAAGTGGGACCCCAATATTTTTAGTGAACTGTGAAGTCAGTCTTATCAAAATAAATGTAATTTACTGGCAGAGTGTCATTTTATTTTAAAAGCTACTACACAGGTGATGTGTATTCTACTTACCAATGTACTCTTTCAGGTCGATGAATCCGTCGCCATTCTTATCGATGTCTTCCAACGTTTCCTGCACAGGGTTGACAAATTTGTCTAGTTAATATATTATATATATATATGCATACATCTTATTGTAATACATCATATTGTTTCACATTTAATCAGATTATTATTACTACTGGTTTTAAACTATGGGAGTAAACATTGTGGGAGAATAGTATTGTGCTCGTTACACAAAATTACAATTAACAATTTGGAATCCATGACACCACATACCTGCACCACATACCACACACACCACACACCTGCACTATGACACCACATACCTGCACCACGTACCACACACCACACACCTGCACCATGACACCACATACCTGCACCACGATTTCTTTCATGTGGTCATAGTCCTCCGGGTGGAGGAAGGAGGTGAACTCCTCCTTGTTCGCGATGAGGTCACCGTTCTGGTCTGCTATTTTGAAGCGCCTCTCGTCTCTCGCCATCATCTGCTGGTAGTTGTAGCCATCGTCCATTTCTGGGTCGTCTAGAAATAAATGAAACATTTTCATTGGGTCCTCCGATTATGATTTTCCAAAAATGACAGTCAAGTAACCAGTGGTAGTGCTATGTAATTGTGGCTATGTAGTTATTGCTACGTAGTAACCATCATCTGGTTCTGGGTCGTTTACAGTGTGCGGGTCATAGGAAAAAACACAGCTTTTCATTGGCTCCCATCATGAAAATGATTGGTTCAGTGAACTAATGGTCACACTTAGTCCCGCCCCCTTACCCAAATAGGTGCCGTAGGTGACGTTCTTATACTCTTCCCAGGTGATCTTGCCATCGTTGTTGGTGTCAAAGTCCTTCCACTGGCGGTCCACGTTGTCGTAGATGTACCTCTTCTGCGCCTTCTTGATCCAGGAATTCAGCTCCTCCTCGGTGACGAAGCTGTCCTTGTTTGCGTCTATCTTATCCACAATTACACTAAAAAAAAAAACAGATCACAAACGTTCAAAATGAGCTTGAGACATACTTTAGATTCATGATGAAACAGGTTATTCCATCGCCGCCACAGTGGGATCCCGTAATCAAGGGAACATTTCCAGTTTGTCTGCTCGGACCAGATTTACGGAAAATACATTACAATGCCTTTCTGTATGATATTTCCTTTATAAACAACAACATTGAAAGAGCCCTTTGTCTGACTCTTGTCTGTTATCCTAGATTATGCCAACAAGATAAAGTTACACTTCATCTTGAGGTTCTGTTCTCACCCCAGTCTGGCTGTTCTTCATTCTTTCTGCCATGTTTTTTGCACATACTGTGCATCTCAAATGTGGATAACTTGCTGCTTGGCGCCCCCCGCTGGTTGTCGGACGCAACTGTTCTCTTCAATGTCTGAAGTTCTTTCTCATTACAATAAAACTTCACTGTCAGTAGTATATTAGCACAAGATACATAGACACTCACTCACCTCAGCAGTGTCTTACAGTCTCACTGTTTTACTGTCTCACACTTGGGTTGATAGAAGCGCGACTCATTTTCGAAACCAATTAAAAGTCAATATTATTACAACATCTATTAACACAACAGAACCAGTCTGCTGTTTAAATATTGCTCTGCAAGCCGGAGGTTTAGGAGGGTGTTTGGCTCCCAGCCCAAAGGTTCATTCTCCGATGTCCGCACTAGTCTACATGTAGGCCTCCTGGAGCAGGACGCCTGACCACTACCTGCTCTTTAATGACGTGTATCTCAAAGAATGTATGTATGTATCAGTGTCAGCGACTAAATAACAGTGATATAGTATTAATACGGTAATCTATATCCATGGTTGGAATTCCGAAACCTATTAACTTTTATATTTGGAGTACATGTCCCCAACATAAGTCGTTGACTTTAAACACAACGCTGCACCATTTGCTTTCCCGTTCCTATTGAGGTGATTATACCAGCGTGTATGTTTTCTATGTTCATCCTCGACATTCAACTTGAGACACAGCCGCTCAAACGAGTGCTCCAGGGGGTCGTCTACCCACCCCAGCCTCCGCTTGCTCTCCTGTGGCGTTAGGTCGTCGAAGGTCTTGGCCTCCTCGCGGCCCAGGAAGGCTTCGTGGTCGTACTCGAAGCCCTCGGCGTCGTTGTGCTCGCGGCTGCTCAGCGGCTCCTCGTGGTGGACGCGCTCCTTCTTCTCCGTGGGCTTGCTGGTGGCGTAGACCACGCACAGCGCAAAGCACATCAACAGCGGCCTGATCATCCTGAAAAGAGACGAGAGGGAGGGAGATGGCGGGAGAGAGAGAGAGAGAGAGAGGTAGACACAGACAGAGAGAGAAACATTGAGTACTTTTCCCCCCTGCAGATACCAGATTATAGATTAATAGATTAGACAAAAACTGGACTTGACTTTGTATCTTATTTAGGCAATGCAAATGTACGTTTCGCATGCCATTGAAGCCTACAGACAGACAGACAGATATCGATGACAGACAGACAGACAGACAGACAGACAGACAGACAGACAGACAGATAGATAGATAGATAGATAGATAGATAGATAGATAGATAGATAGATAGATAGATAGATTAGATTAGATAGATTAGATAGATAGATAGAGATAGACAGACAGACAGATATCGATCAGACAGACAGACAGACAGACAGACAGACAGACAGATAGATATCGATGATTTGCTACAGCTGTACAGTTGACTAAACTACAGGTAATGCAATCAAAGTTTGATGGGAGTGACGTGATAGGTTGGCGCTAACCACGATTCACCCGAAGTTGAATAAGTTGAAACTGAACCCAACAGCGTTTAACATTTTTTATCGTGCATGTTTCACTCGTCCATGTCTGATTTCGGATAACCACTAAATAAAATACCTTAGATGCAAATCTGATAATCATCGGCCGATCAAGCAGCGACCCACATACCTCTCCATCGTCTGGACAAAGTCTGTGATGACCGAGATGCACAGGAATGCGACGCGCGTGAACAGTAAAGTATTAAAAATGAAACTACACTAACGTCGGCGTGCTGCACTAACTGTGTGCGGGTTTTATACTCACCTACCTGTTCGGCGGTTAAAGCGGGGACGTTGAATGAAGACAGAGCGGACTGCTTTTCAATAAATGCAACACAAAAAAAACAGCCAGAAAAAAACTCACACCCCAGCAGCAGCACCGCCGTCTCGCTTCCTTTTCCCGCGGCGAGCCAATGGCGTCGCGCGACGGCCACTCCTCGCCGTCCTACTGGTCCACTTCAGCAGGGGGAAGCCGCGCTTAGGCGATGACGTCACGCGGCCGACACGCGACCCGCTCCTCGCGTGAGCCTCCCATTGGCTCGCGCGGGCGAAGACGGGGGTTTCGGCCAATGAGGAGAGCCGCCGGTGAGGAGAGTCTCGCGCCGCGGTGTCTGTGCTGCCACGTCCGCAGAGCAGAGCTCATTGAGGAGATGCTGCTGCTGCCGGGACGTGACTTATGGTCACATCCTGGGAGATGTTTCTGAGGAACTCCCGAGGTTGCATCAGACTTGCCAAGTGTGCAAAAGCTGCATGCAACAAGCTGAAACGTGAAACATTTTCAGAGCAAAAAAAAGAAAGTGTTAAAAGTAGCGTTTTTCCACAGTCTGTAGGCTTTTTTTTTTCTCCAGAAGAAACCATGAGTGATGTGATTATAGGATGCAGTTGAGTGTTTGTAGCCCACAGCTGAATTGTGAAATATAGATTATTAAATATTATAAAATGAAACAAAAAGGTTAATAAAAATCACACAATGAACACAATATGAACAAAATGAATGCAATGAACGCAATACGATTGCATACAAAATTGTAAAGTAAAGTACAATATATATTTACCATTAGGCCTACATTTACATATGTTTACCTACATATGTTTAGTGTTAGTTTAAAAAAACACATATAGGAAGCTGATTTTATGAAGGGAAACAAATTATGAAGGAAAACAATTTTGATTTTAATGATTGTAATGCATTTTCTTAGTCCTGTTGTTGCGATATCTAAACACCATCAATCTTCGTAACCAATAGCTACACCTCATGTAAATGTGTCCTTGTAATGCAGAAACATACATCTCCTGGCTACACGGCCCGTATTATAACAACACACACACACACACACACACACACACACCATTATAAAGCCACACACAGACAGCGGTATAAAGTGTAAGCCTAAATATTCCTCAAATAGTTCAAATTTAACCTATTTCCATCTATTAAGACTTTATTAGCCTACTGTTAACCTTAATCTTGACTAGGAAACGGACAACTAGTATTCATGTGTTACCCAAACCATAGGTTTCGTAAATAAGCCCCTGCATGTCTGTGTGGTGACAGGCCAGCGTTTCCCAACAG
This sequence comes from Merluccius productus, assembly GCA_027122695.1. Taxonomy (NCBI): domain Eukaryota; kingdom Metazoa; phylum Chordata; class Actinopteri; order Gadiformes; family Merlucciidae; genus Merluccius; species Merluccius productus. The sequence goes on from JAOPJI010000069.1 coordinate 5,201,996, forward strand.
GCCCACTTTTTTTATTCTGTTTATTTTATTTGTATTAAATATTTTTAACCAACCTTTTCGATAAAATAATAATAATAATACAAAATAAATATATAATAATAATAATAATAATAATAATAATAATAATAATAATAATAATAATAATAATTATTATTATTATTCATTAAATTACTGTAGGCTAGTGGGATTAACAGCGGGGTTAACAGTTGTTTGCAGGTCTAAACCTATAAACATGGTATTATATAACACACCCACCCACGCGGCGTTGTTTGTAGTTCTCATACAAATCGTAAGAACTACAAAAACCGTGTTTGAACACAAGCTTCCATGAATATTGCCTGTCAGATTAAAATGCATTAAATAAAATACAAATCGATACGTTGCACTGTATTTGATAGTTAATTGCCACATGCCAGTTCGTGGCAATACATTATCTAAAAAACTAGAGAGTCAGGAAAAAATACTTTTAGTCAGGCACGACGCGTGAAACCAAAACAACGGGGTCCTCGTGTTGTTAACGGAAACCAACCAACGTCCGAGTCCGATGTTTACTTTGCTTCAAGTATAAGGTAACCGTTTATTCTTCAACACACACAAACACACGCACAACTACGTCCGCGCACGACACTTTAACTGTAGTTCCTGTGGTACGAAACGACGTTTGGGCCAAAACGCGGCGGCACGGAAAGCGAGACATTTGTTGTTTACATCCGTGTTGAATTCTTCCGAGTGGCCCCTAATGCTAACTAGGCACGGCTAACGGCTAGCTAAGCTAAACGTTTCCTCGCGTCGTTTTTGTTTTTGTTTTGCCGCCGACCGTTATTGATCCCGGCGGGCGCGCGCCACCGGAAGGGCCGCGGACGCGGGGGTACGTTATGCACGCGCCGGTTGCATTGATTAATTGTGGACAAAAGTAGGTGCGGCGCACCTGTTGTTCCCCCCCCCACACGTTAGCACAGCGTTAGCTGAGGTTAGCTTAGACGTTAGCTGGCGCGCTGAGCGAGGCCGTACAACGATGCATGTGAAACCAAGGATACGTTAAAGATTCAAGTCTTATAACTAGTCTAATAACTTCACGCACGTCTTCAACTCCTTTTGAATATGCAATTTGATAAAAAAGAAAAATACACAGCGTTGGATACAAAACAAAATAAGTAATAATGGCAGTGTTTATTCACCTGTTAATTTCACTTTTTTCACAATCTTAACATGTGTTCAGTGTCCAAATGTGCGTTTTATTTGTTTGCTATTTGTTATTGCAGTGATCAGCAAAAGCCATTATGTAAGAGCTCTGTTATTACACTGATGTAACACAATGTAAGCTTTGATATTTTTGAAGGTGGAGATACGGTCAGGTCATACATTCTGTGCATCTGTCATCTCCAGGCACACACACACACACACACACACACACACACACATA
>JAOPJI010000069.1:5219785-5230422 GCA_027122695.1 Merluccius productus
TACCCTGTAGGAAACCCTGCAGAATATACCCATACCCTGTAGGAAACCCTGCAGAATATACCCATACCCTGTAGGAAGCTGTGTTGAATACACCCGTACCCTGTTGGAAACCCTGTAGAATATACCCATACCCTGTAGAATATACCCATACCCTGTAGGAAACCCTGTTGAACATACCCATACCCTGTAGGAAACCCTGCAGAATATACCCATACCCTGTAGGAAAACCCTGCAGAATATACCCATACCCTTAGGAAAACCCTGCAGAATATACCCATACCCTGTAGGAAACACTGCAGAATATACCCATACCCTGTAGGAAACCCTGCAGAATATACCCATACCCTGTTGGAAACCCTGTTGAATACACCCGTACCCTGTTGGAAACCCTGTATAATATACCCATACCCTGTATAATATACCCATACCCTGTAGGATATTCCCTGTAATATATATCCATAACCCGTAGGACATACCCTGCAGAATATACCCAGTGTAATATACCCATAACCTATAAGCTGTATACCCTGCAGGATGTACGCTGTACCCTCTAGGCTGTACCCTATAGATCATACCCTGTAGGTTGTGCTCTGTAGGATATTCCCTGCAGGACATACCCTGTAGGTGCTGCCTCCTGGCCTCTCTGTGAGGCAGTCTCTACAGTAACCTCCTCTCTGGCCTCCGTAGGAGGCGGTCTAACCTCCTCTCTGGCCTCTCTATGACGCAGTCTTTACAGTAACCTCCTCTCTGGCCTCCCTAGAAGGCGGTCTAACCTCCTCTGGCCTCTCTAGGACGCAGTCTCTAAAGTAACCTCCTCTCTGGCCTCCCTAGGAGGCGGTCTAACCTCCTCTCTGGCCTCTCTAGGACGCAGTCTCTACAGTAACCTCCTCTCTGGCCTCCCTAGGAGGCGGTCTAACCTCCTCTCTGGCCTCTCTAGAGGGCAGTCTCTACAGTAACCTCCTCTCTGGCCTCCCTAGGAGGCGGTCTAACCTCCTCTCTGGCCTCTCTATGATGCAGTCTCTACAGTAACCTCCTCTCTGGCCTCTGTGTGAGTCAGTCTCTACAGTAACCTCCTCTCTGTCCCCCAGGAGACGCTGATCGGAGTCTGGTCCTGGGTGCACACGTGATGAGAAAACGAGAGTGCGAAAGAGAGAGAGAGTGACTGAGACAACCAAAAGGAGCGAGCGAGCGGGCGAGCGAGCGAGCCAGCAATCCAAACGACGCCGGGGACGCTGGTGGACGGGACGCGTCGGACAACACGGGAGCGGAGAGCGAGGCGAGGTCCCCCAGTGGCCTGCTGAAGCCAGCGCAGATGCAGATGCCCCCTCCACACCCACACCCCTTCCCCTACCCCCCCCTTTCCCCCCTACCCCACCTCCCTGACCCTCCCCAGACCCCTCACACACAAAGAACCCACCCATATACACACACACACGCACCCCACCGCCCCTTATTCCCGTGTAACGGAGCAAAATGGGAAAAAGAGAGAGAGAGAGAGTATCAACCAGGGGTGTAGGAGTGGGGTGGAGCGACAGGTGGGAGGGGCGGAGAGGAGAGAGGAGCTCCTGGCCCGGTTTTGCCGACGGGTTTTTCGATAGGACGGCGGCTCCTTCTATTTTTTTTCTCCGTCGCCCGCGGCGACCGCAGCACCGCAGCATCCGAAAGGCCGACCGCGAGCCGAGGAGCGACCCTACCCACGATCGACGAAGCTAAAGTGATCGGTGGACAGACGGACGGACAGAATAGAAAATCCGGCAGCAGTCAAAAAGGCAGAGGTGGACCCGAGCGGTACGGAGGAGCAGGGAGGGACGGAGGGACATTCGTGAACGCAGAGGTGTGGTTTGGGTGGCGGTGTGGGACGGCTCGCTGGACAACCAGTTGGTGAAATGAAAATGAGAAAAAAAAAAATCATGTGTTGATCTGCTTAGGAAAATAGAGCTGTAGTGCAGTCATCTTGTCGTGTAAACAAAGCTTCACACCGTAAAAGGCAACTCAAGGGGAGAGGAGGGGAGAGGAGGGAGGCGGGGGTTGCCCTGGACGACGACAGAAGGCCCTTGCCGCGATGGAGCGCGGGGGGGGGGGGGGGGCAAGAGATCTGCATCATTTGCTTCTTTGCTTAGTGATCACGAGTATAATATCCATGCCAATATCATTATGATGTGTTCTCTATTGGTATCGGTAGCTTTTGTTTTTTTTTGTTGTTTTGGAGGAATCTACTGATTTGCCGTCGGTTATTATCTCGTTTGGGTTTGCGTTTTTTTGGGCGGGACTTTTACGACGCTTCTTAAGTAAGGCGGTCAACACGTCCGTGATGTAATAAGCTTACGGTCGAAACATAGCGACGCATTAGAGAGAAGACGCCACATCCGGGTGGATGAGAGCGTGCCGCTCGGTGCCGAGAGAGAGACTGCGGTTTCTTGTTTGTGTCTGACCTGCTTATGAAGTCTGTGTTTCTCCTGCATGAGCAGCTCTGTAACGCTGACCGCTGCCTGTGTTCTAGTAAAGTGACTGTAATGTGTCAATATCACACGCTCTCCTCAGTTCTTTGCCACAAAAAAACACGCGTGCTTATATACTAGTGTGGAAATGATTATGAAATGTTGTTTCATCGATTCGTTGACGGACAGATAATTGATTTTAATTGATTTGTCAGTTGCTAAATTGATTAGTAGTTACTCAGTAATGGATCAGTCAGTCATTTTAAGTTAGTTGATCAGTCCAAATAATTTGTTTGTGTGGCTTCATAAATGCAAATATTGATTTGGTTTTCACTTGTAAGATTGTAAAACTACTTTTTAAGTGTTTTGTCAAGCAAGCTTCACATCTGGTAACACATGACGGGCATTTAATAAACAAAATAATACAAGAAAGTGGGAGATAAATGAATTGAAAGTGAAAGTGAAAATAATGATTCAATCTTGTCCTTCTGCACACACGCCAACCTTCAGTGCTTCCATCACTCTGTATGTCTGACTATGCATGTATAGGAAATGCAATAGAAAGCAAGATCTCTAAATGTTGGACCACAAGCATGCGGCGGTCCGTGGCATGCGACGTGTTTTCTGAACGCCAGCGAGAGAGAGAGGGGGAGCGAGAGGGAGAGGGAGCGAGGGAGAGGGTGTGTCCACCTCTCTGGATCTAATTACAAGGCCCCCCAAACATAAGCGTTTCCTCACTTCCTGGCTGGCTTAACTCCTTCTCCTCCGCGTGTGCACTTACCCGCCTTCACTCGGCTGACCTTTACACTATATATGCCTTGGTTTGGAAGAAGGAAAAAAAAAAAAAAAAAAGGAGGAGAGGGGGGAAAGAAATCATACTGAAATTGTGTAAGTCACTCCCGGGTCTATATACAGTACCAGCCCCAACCCACTGACCTCCTGCTCCCCCACACGCCCCACCGGCCCCCTGACTAAACAAGCCACCCTGGGAAGAAAGCCTCTCTGTTTGGGGCCCTTACGCAATGGCTCTGCCAATGGAGACAGCACGCCTCTGTCCAATAGCCAGAGGTAGAGGGTGCAGGCTGCAACTCATGGGCCTCCTTGCAACTTACGATTCCAAACCGACGGCAGTGGGACATACAGTAGACCATAATGGGCAGGCACCCTTCCCAGAATGTCAACCTTAACGGTGTGAAGGAAAGGTCTCACCTCGAGTGTTGGTTCCCGTTGTCTTGTCCACATGAATAGCACAATAAAACCCATCTTCAGCCGGGCCCCCTGGGAAATCAATACGGTGAGACTAAAGCCTTGAGACCCTAAAAGGGGACTGTGTAGACACGGTTCACCCTGGGATGTGGGTCATGGTCAATCATTAAGCCCCACGTCGTCGCTTGGTGCATTCCAACGTATGGCAGAATAATGGCAAGCTAAGTCAGTTCAGGAGAGCATTATTTTTTCTTTAATAATTGACAAAAAAAAAAGAAACCCTCAGAGGAATTGCGTAATACACATTGTACAGTTCATAGCGATAAGATCATACCAAGGTCTTTATTCCATAGCGGTAGCAGCGTCTGGATGGTACATCTGTGGCCCAAATGCCATGATTACTGTGTGTTAACGGGGCCCCTTTTTTAATATTATATATATATATATTATATTTAGCCTGTTGGCTAAAGCAGGTATGATTTCCCTTGTGTGAGTCTGCGTGCGCTGCGTTGGATACTTCAAAGTAACTGTAGATTAACTACAAAGGTCCGGAGTCTGTAAACGTTCACGGCCGCCGCTATTAACGGCTTGGCCTGTGTGAAAAAAAATAAAAAATAAAAATAAAAGTACTTCATAATAAATGTAGGTTACCTACAAGAGCCGGAGTCTGAATTAAACGGTAATACAAACCGTTACACAAACAAACACAGATGCAACAACGCACACACAACAACACTCGCACGCACGCACACACACACGCACGCACACACACACACACACACGCAAACGCAGACACACCGACACACACAAGGTTTCATACGAGCAAGGGTACCATTGGTTAAAACGCCAGTTAGATAATACACGTCTACAGTACAGACATGTCTTTAACAACAGAGAGCAGCCCACATGTATTTCTAGATACGGCGGTGAGGGCCCTCGCACAGTGAGCGCTGTCAGCCACCGGGGTGAATTTGTGAAGTTTTTCTGATTGGTGCTTTGTAGTGAAAAGAAAAACCCAAAGTCATTCCACGGTCTGTGGTTTGGGGCGGGAAGCTTGTCGATACGAGTATAAATATCCCATCGCTAACTCTGTATTCAGCACACAACACACACACTGCTCCCTGCAGCAGCAGAGCACTTTTCCATAGTCCACAGTGTCGATACATCACCGAATCGCCGGTACACAACCTCCTGCAACAGAAAGCACCGAACAGTCGATGGTGCGACCCTAGCCGTATTTTAAAAGTCATGAAATACAGTAGTTCTGGGTTCTGTTGTCTTTTCTTCAGAGATGCATTGACAACAGTACAGCAAAGGAAACAAACAAACAAAACGGGCATAGTTTCGATCAACACATAGTCATAATGCCAAATCAAAATGCTCTCAAGAAAGTGCTTCCATTCACCTCCGTGCTCGCTTCGAAGCACTGCGCTCCGAGTGTCGGGTAAAGAAACGCACACAAAGTGTTACTATGGACAAGATAATGCCCCCCCATCCCAACAATGCCCAAGTAAGTAAAGTAAAATGGATGTCCTTGTTCTCAGGCGTAAACCTGCCTTCCGTCACAGTCTCTTGTTTCGTCTGAGAACCTCAACCGCACAACAACAACAACAACAACAACAACTTCTCATACGATAATGTCAAGCAGCGCCTGGGAACCGACGAAAAACCTCTCAGAGCAGGTGGCAATAAAGGGGAGGAAACGGCTCGAATCTCCATCCTTTTGTTGACATCTTGGCTCCGTCCCAGCACAATGGGATCCATTACACCCCAAAACATATCTCACCTGTCCTATGCTTTATCTTAGTTAAATATCTTTGGCGACATAGCGCAACAGAGTTTAGAGTCAGTATGTATCTCTACATCTCTGTATCTGTGTGTGTATGTAGCAAACATATGCCAAACTTGTTTGCAAGAATTCATTGTTGGCAAGGAACTGGGAACTGACTGTTCAGGTAATACAGGCACTGGACTGTACCTCATTCCATTGTAAATACTGGTCCCTCTGCCGCAACACCTCTCTCTCAAGGACACACGGACAAACACACACACACACACACACACACACACACAGAAAGACCCACATGCATCTACCTCAAAACTACCTCAACCATGTGCCCAGACTTACATTAAGGTTATTACAGGTAAATCGATGACCACTTGGGCGGACTTCCAGGGTCAGCCGGTGTCTTTCATGAGGCCCAGTTTCCTCAGCGCGGCTCGACGAGACTCATCCATGGCCCCCTTCCCTGAGAACTGCACCGTGACGCCCTGGGAGCGGAACGCCGGCGGTTTGGACGACGATGTGGACTTCCGGCTGGCCTCTGGAGAGGCGGCCCGCGGCCTCTGGAGGTTCATGGAGGTGTGATGGCGCAGGGGTTTGGGAGCCGTGGAGGGCCGTGGGAGCCTGGCGGGGATGGACGGAGCTCTGGTCGTCCTCGCCGTGTTGTTCGCGCTGGCTGAGGGGTTGATGGTCCGGGTTCTCCCGCCACAGTAGTTGAGCTCAGCGGCTGATGGCGGCGGCGGTAGGCTCGGGTCCATGTGTGCGCTGAGGATGTCCGGCAGGTCGCTCCTCGGTGAGCTCGGGGACAGGACTCTGGACTTCCCTCCGTAGATGTTGCTGCCCACTCTGGGGTGCGGGGCCTTGACGCTGGTGCTTTCAGGAGCGGGTAAGGGGTCACCCTTGGAGTAACCACTGGGGTTGATCACGATCGTCTTGCCCCCGTAATTGTTAAAGTCCAAAGAGGCAACCTCGGGTGGTGGGGAAAGGGATGAGGGCTTGCTTTCAATCTGCACTGGTTGGTAGCTGCTTCTTGGGGCTGCTTCCACGGGTGGAGGCTTTACGTGGATGCTCTTCTCCACGCTGCTGCTGATTAAGTCTACCGGCACCCTGTCCTCTTTTCTGTCTGATTTAATCTCACTGTCTGCTGGCCGGCTGGGATGTTGTACCACAGGGCTCCTAATGCTGCTCTCCGACTCTTTTGGGAGGTCAGCAGCTGTTGCGTTCGAGGTGGCGCTCTGCGGCGTGATGTAGAGGGAAACATCCCCAGACCGGGCGCGGCTCCTGAGGCCCAATTTTGACAGGGCCTCCATTCTGGATTTGCCCGGTGTAGGGTCCCGGAAGGAAACGCTTCGAGTGGGCATGTTGGGTTTGTTCTGAGTGGCAGCATGCAGTGTCTCTTCCTGGCCCAGATTCTGCGATGCACCTGGGAGGTTGGCCAGCATCTGCGCCTGCCTCTCATGGATGTTCACATTGGCTAGCGAATGGCTTGGCTCCTTGTTGTTATGACTGACACTGATGTTGGCCGGGTAGCGGGTAGGCTTGGCGGATGTGGGCGGGCCATATTTGACTGGGGCCAAGCCGGTGTAAGGGTTGAAAGAGCTTGATTCCGAGCCCTTTCGGGGGTGAAGGGTGGTGGGGCTGATGTTGGAGGTGCTGCTGCCCTGGTTCTCCGCTATCTTCTGGGCTATCAAGACAGGGGTGGGGACGCAGCCGGGGGGGCAGTAACTGGAGCGGCCATCGGAGGTCCAATAGCTGCTACCGGAGGGAAGTTGAGGGTTGTACTCTGAAGCCTTCAATTCCGCCGGTTCATGCCTCGGCTTGACCTCAAGGTGGCTGCTGGGGATGGCCGCCATACTCTGAAAGTCTGGGACAAAGATTTGATGAAGGTTAATGTCTTGGTTCATATTGGACTCAAGCTCAATTGGAAAAAGAGAATGAAACCCTGGACTCTTGAACTTTTTTTGGTTTTTTGTTTGCCAATCTTACAATCGTATATTGCCCATGTTGTACCTGGCATGCTGGGATCGAAGAAGACCTCTTTGGTTGGAACGAGGTCTGGCTCAGGCCGAACCAGGTCTATGATGTCGTTGTCCCTCGGGTTGGTGGTTCTGGTCTCGAGAGGCGAGGAGTGGGCTGGGCTGGAGCTCAGCATCGGCATGACGGCGGGGGTGGGTCCATTGATGACATCGTTCGCCAACCTCTCCACCTGCTGGCTCTGCTCCTCGCCCTCCTCGAAGCTGTCATCCAGGGACTCGATAGTGGACTCGAAGAACTGGATACATTCCTGCTCTAGCTGCTGCATTGTCACATCCGCCTGCTTGGGGGTAGGAGAGGAGAGGAGAGGAGGAGGAGAGGAGGAGGAGAGGATGAGGATACATCAACAACAGCAACAACTTCAAACCAATTTATATTTGCGGTGCATCAACTGCGCAAGCCGGCATGAACCAAAAATGACCCTCGCACACAGTTTATACAGCGATTGTATGCAAGTGTCACACACCTCTGAAATTGAAGCTCGAACTGCGTGTCCACAGCAACATTACGGCAAATCAGTACTGAACACAGCATGGCCAACATCTCACATACACGAATCCCATAAACCCTGATCTGTTGTCGTCAAGGGTCAACCCAAAACCATTCAAAACCACCAGACAATTTTACAGAACATGTCATGTAATTGTCACCCCTGCCTGTAGGTTGTAGCCTCTGTGGGGAGGTTAAGGTTAGGGTATAGGGGAAGGGGGGAGGTTAAGGATGGGATCTGAACGAAGGCGTTACTGAATTTGCGTTTGAGCCTTCACTACTGGACCCTTCTCCAAACGTCTTCTGGCACGAAAGACAGAAATCGACACTACATCAATGAATCAATCGAGGATATGTCATCTGATGGACGAGCATTGTACGTTCTCAGCATGGGTGGCCCTTGTGGGAATCGAACCCCATAATCCTGACACCATTAATGCCCTGCTAGGCAACAGCCTGTGGTTGAACAGGATTTGTGACAACGGAGGGCACAGTAGGTAGGTATGACAATGTGCTGTTTCGACTCCTGCGCTATCACACTACAATTACACTGTCACCTATATGCTCATTTACTCTATTTTAAGGTTAAGGTCTTGGTTGTTCAGTTGGCAAAACCACACATTCTGCGGTTGACAGGATGGCTTTCGCTGACTTGCTCAGGAGTTTGTGTTCACACATACACACAATGGACAGCACAATGACCACGCAAACTAGTTTACCCCGCACAAATGCGATAAACACACCTATGGCAACACCTACCTGAAACCGACTCAAGATAACACATAGTTTGGTTTCAACAATGAAAGATTCCTTTTGTATTATTCAGCCTAGACCCGCGAAGACTGCCGACCAACCGGTCGGACTCGCCCGGGTTTGTTAATGAATGTCATCCCTAAGGCACGCTTGAAGAGATTATGTTGTCAAGCGAGTACTGTTGATCTGTGTCACTCAGGGGAACCGATGCCAGTGTAGTACAAACTGTGCCGGGGCTGGGGGTGATGTTACCGAGAGAAGAGAGGACGTATTGACGTACTGAAAGACGAAGCCGATTATGAGTCCATCGGGAGGTGGACTGTATTCAGAGGTCCCATGAATGGCATTCAACCTCTGAATACAGTCCACCTCCTGATGGACTCATAATCGCAATACACATACACATAATACACAAAAAAAAGAAACAATGATTTTTCTTTTTAAATACAACCAATTAAATATCGACCCGAGGAAAGATCGATTAAAGCGGCCAAGTTTTATTACTCACACGGGGTCCAGGGGTCCTGCTGACACCATAGCTGAGCAGAGGGTTCCCTCGCGAGTGGACGTCCATGGTGGCTTGCTTAGATGTCCGTCCGCCGACGGACATCACACTCCTCCAGCCCCGCTCTCCTTCTCCTCCTTCTCCTTCTCCTTCTCCTTCTCCTTCTCCTTCTCCTTCTTCTTCCTGTGTGTGTGTGTCCAGCCCCGGCGTGAAGTGTCTGTCTGGTCACACACTCAAGGATCGTCTAATCCTCTTCTCTCATTTGGAGCCTGGTGTACACAGAGAGAGGGTGGGAAGGAAAGAGGGAGGGAAAGGGGGAGGGATGGAGAGAGAGTGAAAAACAACAACAAACAATGTTACATTAAAACCATCACCAATTAAAATCCCACTGGGGGGGTGCTGGGAGGGAGTCAAATTTCGCATGGGGAGGAGGTGACAGACCACTGTTTGATCAGGAATAAGTCCTATTATAGTGGGACCGGTTCAGCCTATCTCTGTATGTTAAGCAAATACAGAAAACGGTCAACATAGGATGATGTGTATAGGACGTGTCTCCTGTCTCCGGGACCGGGACCAGGCGACAACCCCGGGTCCGGTCGGTCCAGGTCCAGGTCCAAGTTTTTTTTGTTGAGCTCAAAACGTAAAAAAAAAAAAAAAAACTTTATAAAAAAAAACTTTATAAAAGTCTCATCATCGCCATCGGTGTGGGGGTGTGATGCGGGTCACGTCCCCCGCAACTATGTGACACAACGACGCGAAAGGCAAACTTACGGAGGGGGGGGGGTTCAATAGTCAGATACGCAAGACGTGTATTTAAGTATAGCCTAAGTATAAGTATAAGTATAGACAAAGTCATGTTTGCTATCTAAATAAAAATAAAAATACATAAATACAGAAGGGCACGCGCTACATTCATAATGAAAGCGCATTTTAATTATAGTTAATTAATGAATACCGCGGTAATTAACCCACATGTAACACCGTCACCACACTCACCCAGCGGGTCTTCAGGCGCCACATCTCCGTCCTGTCAGCCTGTTATAATAATAATAAGGTGATATAATAAAGATGGTGATGACTTTATAGTGGTGGCTGGATTTGGGTCTGCTGGTCCTCCGACCTGGTGTTACTCCTGGAGACTCCTGGTGCGTAATGTGGAGAGAGAGAGAGGGAGGGAGGGAGAGAGAGGGAGGGAGGGAGAGGGAGAGGGAGGGAGAGAGAGGGAGGGAGAGAGAGAGGGGAGGGAGAGAGACTACTCCACCCATTCAGTAGAGGAGAGAGGTGGGTAGGTCTACCTTCAGGTGTTGTCGCCTCCTACTGTGATCCCAACACGGTTGGCTAAAAATAGAAAAGAGAAACAAAAAGTGACGCAAAGCACACAGTTTTTACGAAACTCACGTTTCGTTATTTATTAATTTTTGTATTTGTT
>JAOPJI010000069.1:5380887-5396438 GCA_027122695.1 Merluccius productus
CACACACACGCACACGCACACACACACACACACACACACACACACACACACACACACACACACACACACACACTCACACTCTTTTCCTCCCTTCTCTCGTATGTTTTTTAAGTCGCAAATCGCCATATCGAATTATGTAGGTCATAGTGCTTATATATGGCTAACTCAATGATTTCGACGCAGGAAAAAAGAGGAACATATGCTACATTTACATTGACTGAATGGAATATTATAATATAATGTTTTTCAGTCCCATAATACAAGCTACCTTGTATATATTCCAGTTTAGCAATACACTTTATATGGCACTTTTATATGGAAAAATCCTAACCTTTCACTGACTTTTCAGGAACACAAGATGGTGTCTGCGTTTTCACAGAGCAGCAGGATTGTGGGGAGCATCAGGGTCTCTCACCACAGCTCACCTCCTCTTCGTCTCTCCTCTGGGCTTTGTCTTACACATACTACTGCAGAACCCACGGACAACTATATAAAAAAAACACAAACAAACAGTATATACGACTTTATGAAAACACAATCTCCGAAACCTGTGTTCGGCAGGTCAGATGAAATGCGAAACATGATAATTAAACAAAGAAAAATACAAGCAAAAATAAGACTTGGCGCCTGAATCATTAATGACATTGGCAAATTAAGCTAACAACCTACCACAGTAGGATTGTAGAAGCAACAGTTGTTGTACTGTATCTAGGAACAAGTATCAACGTGTTATAACCGGCTCACACGACCAGCTAGCTAGCTAGCTAACTCATGTGTGATTGTAATGATGTCTGTGTGACTCATCGTTCATAAAAAAAGACGTGAGGCCGTTTGATACCAAACAGACAGACTTGAGACCAAAAAAGCAGGGGAAAAATCCAATATCAATTCTTTACAGACGGTGTATAAATCCTCTGAAGGGGGATTCAGGATTTCACTGGAGCCTGTGTAGACGACAGGGGAAAAAGGGTGAGACACAGCAGGGGACAACACACAGCAGTTTACCATCTCCCTTCATACTTCTTTGTCAAAGTTTCATTTTTAGGGCCACTCGCCGCATGTTTGTGGGGTCATGGCCGACAGGTTTGGGGTCATGGCCGACAGGTGTTCCTCATTGCCACTCAGGGAGCAGGTGGCAATGAATGTGATGATATTGACTATCAATGACTTGATCCGGTTCAAATGGTTTCTCAGCTCGTCCTACTCCTGTGGAGGATCTTGGCTGCCGAGGTCCTCCACATGGGGATGGTGAATTAAACGTTATCATTACCTGTCCAGAAAGACCTTCCTTGAGGTCGATATCATACAAGCTACTGTCGCTAAGCTTACAATTACTGACACCTTTACCCTCAGTGGAAATCCAAAGATCTGTGGTTAGATGAATATATGAATATGCAAATTTTAAAACAAAACCCCGCCGGTAAAACTGCTACACAGAATCCTCAACTTTGCATATATTTGAATAATTCTGCATATATTTGCATATCGACCAATGATTGGTTTGATGTACTTGTGACATCATAAATCGTGAAGTCAGGTACCTGGCTGCTAACCGTGGTGAAATGAGTCCTGTGCAAAAAAAACAACCTACAAGTCAATATTGACTTGATATAGCGACCTCGATAAAGTGTGTAAAAAAGGTCTTGATTGAATAGTCGCAGCTGGAGAGCTTTTTTTTTTCATATCCTTTCTTGTTAGCCTTCTTTTCTCCATACGATCCGAGTATAGTAAATACCGCCTTTGAAGGTCCAGGTGGGGAAAATCGATTGCCTCAACAGATTACAGGCACAGCGCTGGAGTTGTGTTTGTGTGTGTGTGTGTAAATATATCACTACCACTGCTAATGCGCTGCCCTTAAGAAATACAACCAGCAAGTGGGGAAAGTGCCGATCAGATAATGAATTTCAACTGCGGTATACAGGAACTAAATATCCTGAACAATTGCCCCCAACAAATGCCCCCCCTCCCACCCTTTCATTGGCAGTGTGTGTGTGTGTGTGTGTGTGTGCAGTCTGAAGGCAAACTACAGGCTTTCATGTCAACACACATGTGTGTGAGCGACGGGGGGCGAATTCGAGCGCATACCAGTGTGTCATGGGATTTGGATGGCTGTAGTGCAAGAACATTTTTCGCATGCAAAAAATGCACGTCGTTGGGAGTCCGTTCACATGTGTGTCGCTATTGCACATGTGTGTGTGTGTGTGTGTGTGTGTGTGTTGTTGCTTTCATTGGTGTACGCAGTAATTGCTTTGGCTCGGTTCTATTCCCTCGCTGCCATGCTGTAGTGCCGGGTACCCCCCTGAAAGGGTCCATTACTCTATAATCCCCCCCCCTCCCCCTCGCACCACCACCACTGCCACTTTCAATGCTACCTTCACCACCACTACTACCTCCAACCCTACCATCACTACCTCCACCGCAACCACCACAACCACTTCCACCACCACCAACACCTTCAACGCTACTACCTCCACCTCCAACCCTATACCATCACTACCTCCACCGCTAACACCACAACCACTTCCACCACCAACACCCCCTTCACGACCACCACTACCACTCCCCAGTTATTTCACGTTTAGTTTATCTACAATCTTTAATACCCTGCTACCATCAGCATATCACCTGGAATCCATAGCTCGTGGCTCATAAAACCGCTTTAATCGCTTGCCTGTCAGTCATTCTTTCCTTTTCATTAAGGGGCTACGGCAGGTTGGCAGCCACCTTAGAGATACAGGTTCAACGTGGGCCGAGCTTTTGCACATCTTTTCCCCTGCATTCTCATGTTTTTTACCCTTGGTTGCGTTCACTTGATGGGCCGGTATCTCCTACATAGCGTTTCCTACATTTAGGCACCATAATGGGATGGGACGGACTCCCGCTCGCCACAGATTAGGAAAACGAATGGCGATGGATGAAATAGCTGAAGGGTAAATAAACCCCCATTTTAGCCGGAGAACTTCTGGCTACGAGTTGCAAAAAATGCGATCTGAGCAGTCGCGACAGTTGTAAAGCTTTTAGAAAAAACGGACACGTTGGGATCTGTTATGACCCCCTAGTCTAGGGGATCGAGGGGGTAAAATAAAGCTGCCTCAAAATAGGACAGACACTGGGGTTAAAAAATAAATAAAGAACAAATAATGAGCATGACGTTGGAAAGGCTGCTCATCCCGACCGGCTTCATACAGAACTGCCCAAAACCTAAATTAAAACTTAACAAAAGCACAAGGACAAATCCGGCAACAATTAGAAAAGGCTGAATAAAACAAAATGTGGGCAACCCCAGAACCGCAATATTGTGTAGTTGTAAAGAAAAGGACAGGGAGAGCAAAACAGAAACGGGAGGAAACAAAACACCACGCATACATGGGAATGCAACTGAAAACCCAAACCCAAAAACATCAAAACCCAAGTCACACTCGCTTGAGCTAGGCTGCACAGCCAATAGACAGCTACCACTAACTTTATACATTTTAGTAAAAAATAACACAGAAATGTTCACCAACGCTTCGTGAGATCCAAATGGGACCGTTTTCAACTGAAAAAAAAGGTTTTGGGGGTTTACTTCCCCTTTAATATAACAAGTGAGCCATCAACTGCATCACTGTTGCATGTGACGTTAAATACAGAGTTAATTTTATTTTTGTAAAGAGGTTTTAGTGTTACACATTTGTGGAAGGATTAACTCTTTTATCCCAGTTTTGAGTGTCGATGAAGATAGCGAGGTGACATGGGGGTTGGGATGGAGACAGGGAGTCAAGATGGCCGTCTGATTTCCTTTTTCTCTTTTTTCCCATCTCACAAATCTCATTTCAGCGACTGATTTATCGCTACTCCTTCCTTGTCAGCTACTTACACACACACACACACACACACACACACATGCACACACACACACACACACACACACACACACACACGCAGATACACACACACACACACATACACCTGTACACACAGAGACAGACACACGCACATTCTCTCACTCATACACACACGCAGACTGATACATACACACACACACGCACGCACACACTCTTTTCTCTCCTTCGAGTTGTCTGACATTTCTCCATCTTCTTTCTTCTGCTGGCGTTTTCTTTCTATTCTACATTTCCCACAATCACTCCTCTTTCATTACAGCAGCCACCCCTCACACCCTCATCCTATTCATCCCCCTCTCCCCTCTTGTTGTCTCTCTCTCACTCTCTCTCGCTCTCTCTCGTCCGTGTGAGTGGTGGCCTCTCCATCCGGGATTTAATTAAAGTCGTTTAGATGGCCAGAGGTAATAACCCCCCCCCCCCCCCTCAATCCCTCCCCGCAGCTCTCCAGTCCTTCCTCTCTCTGGAGGTTAATATCCGACTAATCCAGTCTTCTTTACACCTACCCGACTCCCCCACCTCCCCCCTCCATCTCTCCCCCCCCCCCAGAGCTCCTCCCTCAATAATGCATGGCTCTCCGCTGGGGCCACCTGGGAATGACCACGGGAGTCGGAAGGAGGAAGGGAGGGGGTTACGCGGTGAGGGGGGGGTGGTGGCACACACCGCCATTAAAAAGGGCGACTGAGAGGACGGGAGGGGGGTGGCGGCTTGGTGGCGAATATCCCCCCCCCCCATGGGAAATTAGCGGCGGGTGTGAGTATCTATCGCAATATACGTCATGTGTCAGGTGTCAGTTGGTGTTTCGGTGTAGTTAAGTCATTCTTGGAGAAATGACGCATGCCGTCAGATTCAATATACTATATAGCAACGCCATGAGATGCAATTACGTAGGAATTATATCGCAATTGAATTGTCAAGAGCTGAGATGAAAACAAATTTAGGCATATACATTACGATGCTATCAAACAGCATATAACAAACTCATATATAATGTATGTGGACTGCAAAACAGCATTATAACACTAATACGAGCAAGTACGTAGGAGTGGGCAGAAGTTTTGCTAACTTTTTTCAGTTAATATCACTATTAATGTTTTGAGAATCAAGTATTGGAAAATGGCTACTAGAGATTTTCAAGTGCGTCAAAGTTGTGTTAAAATGGTGGACATCGCGCCCACAGACCGGCAGCCCATGGAGTGGAAGTGAGGAGGCTGGCAGGGGGGCGGTACAGACAAAGACAAAGAGTATACTGAGAGCATTGCCTGGACTCAGTGACCCGCTATAGCTCCTACAATTGATTTTATTGAAGTCCTTCTTCTATTACTGTATATAAAGCTCTGAATGGTTTAGCACTCTTACATTAGTGACTCTCTGTTGTTGTCCATTCAAGAGCCCTCAGGTCCCCTGTAAGGTCTTTTAAATGGTCCTAAAGTCCCTCAAAATAAAATGCACCTGGGAACAGCGTATCAAAAAAAGCATTAGGAGGTGGGCTCAGTGGACATTTTTAAATGCAGACTGAAAACATACCTTTTTAATCTAACTTATAATTATAATTATTATTTTTAAAATTATCTATTTTTATTTATTTTATTATCCATTCTTTTTAATTATTTTTCTTAAAACTATTTTATTCTTTTATTTATATGATCGTCCCTGTTTTATTTGTCTTGCCCCTTAAAATGTATGGTTTATTCTAATATTTTGTTTTTATTATTTTTCTTTTTTTGATTTTGTGCTAAATGTAAAAGCACGTCGGGCTGCATTCTCTGTATGAAAAGTGCTATACAAATAAAATGTATTATTCTTATTAAAATGAGGAGCCGAGTCTGAATACACATTGAACACATTTCCAAAGACTTATTCTGTAAATCCCCCCCAGAAAACTAAAGGACAAAAACTAAAATCTCCAAAGAAACCTGTGTCCTGATCCTTTGAGTCGTGATGAGGATGTGAGAAGGCTTTCATTAGAGAGGCTTTACGTTATAGTGAAGCAAAGATATTAGAGATAAGGCTTGTTACAAAGGCAACATATATTTTGTGGTTGTTGTGCAGTCGACAAGCTTGTTCGACAACATAAAAAGTTAAAAAAGTTAATATATTGCAGTTACACAATTGACAAGGTATGTTGCAGTGTCCTACTGTGGAAGTACATGTATAGAGCATGAGGCCTACGACTGACGGGTGTGATTAACTAACTTATATCTTGCTTGCTTCCTGTAGCCTGCGCTAAGCTAGACCACAGTATTAAGCTTTTTTTTTTTTGGGACGCAACCTAATTTATTTTATGTCCTTTGACAACCATGTGTGTGTGTGTGTGTGCGTGCGTGTGTGTGCATGTGTGTATGTGTGTGTGTGTGTGTGACAACTGCTAATTAGTGGTCCACTGATATAAAGGTCAGGACAGAATGAATAGTGTAAAAAGAGTTAAATCCGTTTTACCGCATCAATTGAATTAACGGCCACGTCAAGCCATACGGACTATTATTTTGATGGTTGCGGCATCAGTTAAAAAAAACTAAACAAAACAACAACCAAGAAATGTCCTTATAAACCTTGCGAGGGCTGGGCAGTTTTTTCAAACAGCTTGAAAGCAATTTACAGAATATATATTCAATTTGTAATATTCTCTTTGCTCTTCCTTTAAAGCCAGTCAAGTGTTTGAGGCAGCTGTTTGTTGTCTTGTCTGTAATTGCACATTCAAAAATAAAATCCACTTACATTAAATTGCATAGGAATGGGGATTCGCCAATTGTAATTGAATGGAAATGTCTTGTGATCTGGGCGATCCACAAAACTCAGGTGATTCAAGATGACAATTTGCTATTAAACTTACAATTACCTCCATCTTGGTTAGACCTATTCCTGTGTGTGTTTGTGTGTGTATGTGTGTGTGTGCATTGTGCAAGGACATTTATTTTTTGGTGCAGTTATGCGTGGGCATGATCGGTTTGAGTGTGTGTGTCTGTGTGTGTGTGTGTGTGTGCCTGGCTTATGCTTGCGGTAGAGCGTGGGTGAATTACGATTGTGTGTGTGTGTGTGTGTGTGAGTACATGCACATACACACACGTGTTTGAAATGCACGAGCGTGCATGCGCAAATGTGTGGGAAGGGAGAAGGAGGGCGAGACTTGGCCGCCTAATGAAGACAGGGGATATACAAGACAACTAACAATTAAAGTTGTCAGAGCCCCATTGTTCCTCCACCGTTTGACAATCCCCGCTCACAAAGTGCCCGGCTTTTCTTTATAGGCGGCGCAACGCAATTAAGATCCAGAGGGTGTGGCTTGGAGCAGGAATGACCTCATGTTGCCATTGTCTTTCCCCTCCATTATGTGATTTATAACTAGTATTGTGTGTGTGTGTGAGCATTTGCTGAGGCCATTAAATACCTTCCGCTCACACGCCGCAATAGGGGCCAGTGCCGAAAGCCACCAATTAAATGCACACTTGGCTGTTGTGGCGTGTGTGCATGTTGACGAGCGCGCACACCACCACCGACACCATCTCCATCACCACTCCCACCACCAACATCGCCACCATCTCCATTATCACCACCACAAACTTCCCCACCACCACCACCACCACCAACATCGCCACCATCTCCATTATCACCACCACCATTACATTACAATCTCTTCTACCACCACCACCACCACCACCACCACTAACATACCACCGCCACCACCATCACCACAACCTCAATCACAACCACTAACACTACCACCACCACCACTCACACCACCATTACCACCACCACCACTCACACCACCATTACCACCACCACCACCATCACCACCAACACCACTAACACTACCATCACCACCACCACCGCCACCATCCTCACCATCACCATGGCGCACACACATGCCATGGCTTCATTTTCTGCACATGCAAGTCATCAACATATTAGACGCGGCCCGCACACCCCCGGCACACCACACGTTGTCTCAATCCACTGGAACTACCCTGACCTACAGATGGAGCAATGGATGTGAGAGAGAGAGAGTATACTAGAGGGAGGTTATCTTCCTTTCCCTCGTTTAGCCCGAACGACCCTTCTCTTTCTCTCTCTGTCTCTCTGTCTCCCTCTCTCTCTTTTGTCTCGTGCACCGGCCATAAATCATCGTTGCGGAGAGCGGGAAGAGCTCGGACGGCTTCGTTTACCGTGAGCAGCGGGGCTAATAGCCACTCGATGCAGCGCTCCATAGAGATAAATATCATTGCGTCGCTACTCTGCATAATTCACCACAGTTCACTCGATAGGCCGCACTTAATTGGAAACCTCTGATTCGCTACATGTGTAGTAGCACCCGCGCGGGTGGAGCCGAGCGAGGAGAGAGGGTTCGGTAAAAAAAAAAAGGGCAAGTTGTCATCAGGATGTTTTTTTTTTTGCTTTCTCATGAAGGTGGGGGTCAGTAGAGGAGCTTGTCGGGAACATAAGGCTTGTGCAAGTGTGCAGGGTTTTTTGATTTGGCTAACGCCAATATTGGAAAAGACACATTGGGCAAAGATTCAATGACAAGGACAACAGTACATGCAGGTTCTGATGGCAAATTAAAGGTATTTTGGGATGGAATTGGGATGGAGTAATGCACTCCCCCTTTCGCTTGATAGTGTTTGTGTCAAGCTAGAAACAAGCTAGTTAGATACAGCTGCAGGGGCAGCAGTTAAATGTAATTGTTTATTGCAATTATAATATATTGCATTGATTATTATAAAGTGAGTTGATGATTGAATCAAAATATAACATGTCATAAATTGGCAGAACTTCTCACCATATCCTGTCCTTACATTTTTCATTTACATTTTTTACAGTTTTTCGGTTTTGAAAGTTGGTGTTGTGTACAAATATGAGCAGTTCATAAAGTAAAGGATCATAAATAAAGAATCATAAATGGATTGCGTCTATCAAAGTCCAATATGCACCTGCATGGAAATGACAACAGCACCTGGTAGTGGCTTGAAACCTTTGATGCAACTACACAGAGACCTGACCAGCTAAAGTCCTTGATGTGACAGGTTATTATTGTGTCAACTGATGTTATGTAGCTGGCAAACACAAAATCAAACTCCAACTTGTGTCAAGCATTGACCATGGCTAGCTGTATGGCTAGCATACATAGCTAGTCGTCAGCTGCTTCCCACTGATATTGCAAATCGATCATCAATGATTAATGGGTAGTCATTATTGATTACCTTGTTTTCAATCATGCTAGCATATAGTTCATTATGGTTGCCTCCTAGGATTGTTAAATTAAATATATACTGTGAATTTCTCATTTGCAATGTATAAATCCTTGCATTCTTAATGAGGGCAAATATATAGAAAGTAACACATTAAACCAAAAAAAAAAAGAGTTTTATATATATATATATATATATATATATATACACCGGGTTCACAGAGACACACTTTTTAATCTCAACATATATCCCCTATGTGACGACCCCACCACATACTCTTACTCACAGGGACTGGATTAACAACTGGAGGTTGAAGAACATCTCACCACACGCGCCCACCAGCTAGTCCATTCCCAAGTATTACGTGGACTCCTTCCGCAATGCCGGGTGCACCGCGATGCACATCTCCCCCTGCACCAAATCTGAAAAGAGATGCAGCCTGTGTACTGGAGCAGACAATGTCATACCCAGAACCAGCATTGAATCACCGGTACCAGACTCCTCTTAAAAAGGGAGAACTGACGCCAGGATAAATGAACCCAATGCGCCTGTGTCTCACAGGATTGTAACAGGCACCTTTTCACTATGTCCTGTCAGGGAAACATAACCACTTGTTAAGATAAATAGGCGTCCTTGCAAGGAACTTTCTCATGCACTTGAGGACAAGGTTGGTCCGAAATCACACTCACAACTGAAGGGGCTAATGCAGTAGACTTCAAAATAAATGGTTTGTTCCTGTTCTTTAGAGCATAGCAATTCGCTTTCACGTGCCCCTTTTTGCAATAGAAGTGACACATTTTTTCCCTGTCATGCAAATCTGTTACCCTTCCTTCCACCTCAGGCTTGACTGCACCCGCAGAGAAAAATCGATGCCCATGAGTACTATCCTTACAGGCACCGGTACTACACACCTTTCCCCAATCACTGCGGTGAGTCAAGACAAACTGATCCGCTGACACAGCTGCCTCACCAACTGCTTTTACCTGCTGCTATGTTATGTACGTGTAGGTGGCAATATGACCGGGAACTGCATTTGTTAACTGTTGTTATCTTATTGTAAAAAAATAAGATCGCACAAATCATCAAAAAAAGCTGTGCGCCAATGATGAACGCTGGCGATAAGCCTCAGGAACCATCTCATAACAACAATGGCTTTCACTGATGCATAACTCAAGCAATCTGCCATTGACAAAGCTGAATATGCCTCCATGCCATAAGTACACACTGCAACATGATTGTGCGATCGGCATCAGGCCAGCCTCTAGTGCAGGGGTGGCCAACCAGTCCAGCATGAAGAGCCAAAAGAAATACCACATCATTGTAAAGAGCAACAGTGACTTGTAAGCCTAATGTTAACACATAGCCTTACAGTTGTCCTAGATCTTTTTGTTTTACCTCCTCTTGGCAGTCTTTGTTTTCCACAATCCTGTTCAGGTCTGGCTTGTACTCCGTTGTGGCTACTCGAAGCAACTCCTTCACGTGTGTGTCTGAAAAACTGATTCACAGTTGATCCAAACATTGATAGTAGTTTGAGTGCAGCCTGTTTGATGTTGGGATATCTGTCTGTCGGAACTACACGGTGCCTCAGAACACAAGTCTGTCATCCTCAGAAAGTTTAATCATCTCCAACTGAGATTCTGCTTCATCTGCCAGGGGCTTTCAAACAATCGGATTCAGCAGTTAAAGGGTTGATGAGAAATGTGATCTGTGGCCGCTTTTGCTGCAGGTTGCAGAATCTGTCCTCAAAACTCTGCAGCAGATTTTCAACCATAGCGTGCAGTGCTTCCTTTTAGGACCTGAGCTGCTTCTCCACTTGCCTTCAATAAGGAGGGAAAATGTGTGAGCTCTACCTGTTGAAGATGCCTCTGGAAGAGCTTCAGTTTGTTGACAAGCGTGAAAACACTTTGCACCAGGTCAGGGAGCACTTTTAACTTCCCTTGCAGATCCAGGTTCAGTTTGTTCAGATGATGCAGCACGTCAACCAGAAATGCCAAATCTAAAATCCACGGGGCGTCAAGAAGCTCAGGATAGTCCTTATGTTTCTCTTCAAGGAACAGCTTCACTTGGTTAAAACGTAAAAAAAATGGGAAAGTATGTTACCTCTCGAAAACCATCTCACAGTGCAGTGAAGAAGCAGATCACTGGGAAGGTCTTTGTTCAACGAGGTTTTTGAACTGCCTGTGAGCATGAGTGCAAATACAATTTACAATTTTCAGCACAGGTTTCATGATGTGGTCTAAGTTCAGCTTTTTAGACACCAGATGTTCTTGGCAGTCAGCAAGTCAGTAGGAGTAGGAGAGAGAATGGGGAAACCTTGGCTCCCTATACGCTCTGCTCCATACGCTCCAAATCTTCAGCTTTGATTTCCTTTTACCTTATAACACTCCATTCACTATTTTATCATTGCATGCATACATGCATACACTACTGACTTATGACTGCCACGCCTCGTAGCATTTTGACACATTTGGTTATAAATATATGGTTTATTTGCTTTACCTTTGCATGTCACCTCCCGTTATTTGTCATAGCAGGTCATAACTTGGATTGATCGGTCTGAAAATGGCTGAAAAAGTCCACTAGTTTGGCCTGGTTCTTCAGCAGGATGCCCAACACGGGCTTCGTCTTGAGGTTTGCAATGAAGACATGAAAGGCTTCAAATTTGATATTGCCGCTATTGTCTCTCGCCAGGTTCATCATTAGCTTCAGGTTTTCTGCCCGGCTGATGTACTTGGTCATCACAGTGATGTTGTGCCTTCATAGACTGACATTTGGTAACATAGTTTAACATAGTTTGGTGACATAGTTGTCACAATGCAGGAGCTTTTCATATTCCGTAAAAACCCTGTCATAGTTGGTCTCCAGAAAATCAGCACACATTATCTTGTGTCTTGTCAGTAGGTCCTTAAATGAGGCGAAAGTGTCTGATGCAATGTCAAAGGTGGACAGCTCGACAAAACTGAAAACACAGTAGAACTCGTCTGAAAACAGCAACGTCTGTGTCAAAGGTTCATGACGCAAGCCCTCTTCTGAACAAAATGTCCACAGTTCAAAGCCACCACTGCACTTTCATAACCTTTTTGAAGCATAAAGACAATATGTGGATGTGAGGAGATATATTCTACCGTGGGCATTTAAGTACCAATTTGACGTCATAAGATGTTGCTGAACAAATGTACGAAATCCTTCTTCCCCTTAAAGTCAATTGTTGACGTGTTGCCTCAGTCTGAGGTTCCTTGCCACCTGTGCCACAGAGCACCTCTTTTAAAGACAAATTCTTCGAATTCTCCTCTGAAATCTTTTCACACTTTTTGCTGTCTATGGCATCCAGCTTCTCCATGCCAGCCATATTCTTTTTCACATTTTTCACTATCTCAGGTGGACTCTTCTGAGACTTTCCAAAAGAAAAAGGCATGATGGAGGCTTACTTGTTCCTTTATCCGATTGACTTTTACTTTTGAACTTGAGAAAGGATTGTTGGCTAAAGGTTAACTAGCTAATATCAGCTAACAGGCTCGCCAGTAATGTATCCCTACGTGCTCATAAATATATTTCTCTGGGATAGTTGCCGTTAGTTTTATTGAGTGGTAATTAAGTGTGGCTACAGATCGAAACTGGCGGTCTTCATAGCGTTTTATCTAGGATATATCTAGAGTTTATTGTTCTAACCCTAGTTAGGATGCTAGCTAACTCTTGCAGAAAGCTAAACATTATTTCCCTGAGAGAACAGGGATACTCTGCTCCCTATACACACTAGACACTATTATTTACGCATACACATATACACTACTGACTTACTGACACACCTAACATTTTGACGCATTTTGTTGTTGTAAATACCTTTATGGTTTCTTTGCTTTAACTTCTCGTGTCACCTCCCGTTATTTGGTGTGGCTTGTGAGCCAGTCATGACAAAGGACACATAATGACTAACCCATGACAAATAATATCTGAGCACATAGCACATAGCAACACTAGAACTATTCAAAGAGAATCACGTCCTTGTTCTCTCCGCCCCGCCAACAGACGTCTTGTCCACCATGGGTTTGTCCTGTACTTAACGCTCCGCACGACCAGACAGTGGAGGACGTCACCTGCGTACTGGGCAGCCATCTGGATAGCAGCCGCGTGCAGTTCATGAGAAGAAAAAAAACGAAAAAGGGTGACATTTCGAGGGAGTGCAAATAAAAGGCATCATGGGTCACAACGGGGCGTCTCGCCTGCATTTTATGAAATCCTCAAATCTGCACTGGGGGGTACTGGGTTGACTCCAGATAAGCAATTTGAACACACTGGGCAATGTGGGCTTAAGACCCCCCAGTTAATTTTTCCATTTGAAACACAGGATGGAGGAAATGCTTGCCAAAAAAAATGTGTTGCCACAAACTCGCGGCTCTGCCGCACGAACGAAGCCAAATTATTTTTGCCACTTAGCACATCCAAATGCGCGCAGAATTTAGTTGTTCATGCTTTTTAAGACTCACAAAAAAAAAAACGAACAACAGAGAAACTCACGCACATTCTGTCATATAACCTTTGTGCCAGGATTTCTGATTTTGTGTGTAAATTGGCTCTGCTGTTGCATTTGTCGTCTCGTGTTGAAACAAAACAGGTAGGAGGATAGGGAGAAAAAGACAGGGAATTATATGTTTGCAAAAAAATTCTGAAAGTCTTCCTGGGTTACTATGACTACAGACAGGCTTGCGCACGTTTGCATCCAACATGAAAAAAAGTTTCAACTCAAGTAATTGCCGAGTGAACGACTTTGAAGTTGTTCCCAGTATCCATGACAGTGTGTTCATCGCTCGACGACAGACATGCGGCAGTCCTACCTGGACACATACTTAACGTCATCTTTAGGATATTGAATTGAAATAACAGGGGGGGCTACGTGTGTGTGTGTGGATGAAGGGGGGGGGGGGGTTTGGTGGATGGGGGCTACCCTTCCTGGCCAAACCTTTTTGCGTACACAGGGATAAACACTGCCAATCAAAAGATGTGGTATGGGAGACATTTACTCTTACAGTTAATGATAATACGTAATTATTGTCTTGCTAATATGCTATATGAATCTAATAAGTGTGGATAAATATTAATCAATCCAAAGTCCAGTCCTCCCTCCGATGTGGCCCAGGCTGTGTAGAATAATCTCTTCTTAGGGATGAAGGACAAGTCATGTACATAACAACCCCATGAATGGAGGCGATGGTACCACCTAACGACCAGCTGTGGAATGTTACTTTTGTCTAGAATGAGATAACATGATTTAAGAGATGTGAAAAAAGTCTTCACCTTTCATACTTCAGATCTCCCAAACTCTCTTATTTTGTCTAAGTGTTATATGAAGTTTATTCCACAACAGTGGACGGTAATGAAGATGGAGTTGCTGAGAGGCATGGTCTCTCTCTCTCTCTCTCTCTCTCTCTCTCTCTCTCTCTCTCTCTCTCTCTCTCTCCTAAGCTCTTCCAGCATCTCAATGATATTCCTTTAGATTTAAATCACTTCTTAACATGGAAAATAATATTAGTGAGTGGATGAATGTGCTCATGAGTGTCATCAACAGAGGACATCATCATAAATCTGTGCGGACGCTCATGAACAAACCTCCCATCCTCTCACTAACATGATTCTTTTCAAGTAAGAAAACACTATCAGGAAAATATTCA
Organism: Merluccius productus; assembly: GCA_027122695.1. NCBI lineage: Eukaryota > Metazoa > Chordata > Actinopteri > Gadiformes > Merlucciidae > Merluccius > Merluccius productus. Next base: position 5,395,615 of record JAOPJI010000069.1, read on the forward strand.
TTTGACATTGTGAGCAAAAATTATATTAAACACAGAACAAGACCCAAAATTCAAATCTTCCGTTCTGCTATGCGACGCAGCGCTATGCGGCTCGTCTGGTGCCCGCTTGACATTGAAGCTCTGCTGTGACGGTGTTTGACTCGTACCAAGAGTGGATCCGAAATCCACTGACTTCCACCACACAGCACTTACTCGTGATATTGTAGTTTTGCTTCTTGAAACGTTATTCGAATGAAACGTGTGTTTTAACCAATTGAACCGTTCCAGAAGTTAAATGGGGAAAAAAACGACAACATTAACTAAATGTCTGCGTCGTCACGGCCCTACTTAGAAATGTTACATGGTCATGTCACATGTAACACATGGTGCTGTAAATGAGGATGGTGGTGGGGGGGAGAACCCTGATAATGCCTAAATGTCTTTAATACGTGGAAATGTTCAGATGGAGCGCTAGCTGGCTAACAATAGCACGCCATCATTTATTGCCTGCTGTTAATTTGGATTCTACTGACTTTGGCCATCTTGCTAGAGTTAAGCAGTGAAATCCTCAGCTTACTAAAATTATCTCCTGCATGGCCCATCTCACCTTCACCAGAGGTATCTTTACTTAACAGTCTGTAACGTTAATCTTGCTTCCTAACCTTACTTGCACATTGGAATATCAAGGGAGACTAAGATGTTATTGGGAATGAAAGGGTAAACTTGCTGTGTTAAAGTCGTGCATGAGACAGATGTTGTGTCGAGGCCTCTCTCTCTCTCTCTCTCTCTCTCTCTCTCTCTCTCTCTCTCTCTCTCTCTCTCTCTCTCTCTCTCTCTCAGATGGA
>JAOPJI010000069.1:5414572-5431750 GCA_027122695.1 Merluccius productus
CTCTCTCTCTCTCTCTCTCTCTCTCTCTCTCTCTCTCTCTCTCTCTCTCTCTCTCTCTCTCTCTCTCTCTCCATCTCGCATGCTTTTCTCTCAATCTCCTGCGATAATGAAGCGACTGGAGAGGTTTTTCGCCCGCTCCCCACCGCAATGAATCAGGGCGCCGCGGGAGCGCTCGGGCCAGCGAGCGGCGGCGGCGGCGGGATTCTGCCGGCGCCGGTGCCTCGGTAATGAATCGCACACGAAGCGGACTGGACCAATCGCGTTAACCCCGAGAGTCGGCCGTTCGAAAGGGGGAGAAAAAAACCATCAACAACGACGACGACAACAAAAAACCTGCAAGCGCAGAAGCGAAGGCGATGCTGAATCACCGTTAGCATCCCCAGTTAGCATCGTCCAACCCCCGGCGGGACTGCGGTTTTCGCATTTTCGAAACCGTTACCCCTCTCCTTCGCCGGTGTCTCTTGTCCCCCAGGTCGGCCCTTAGCCGGCGTAGCCTTTCACAAGGGGTCAGCAAATTGTTTGCAGCATTGAAAGATGGAGTGTGTGTGTGTGTGTGAGTGTGTGTGTGTGTGTGTGTGTGTGTGTAATGTGGGATAGCAATGCTGCCGATGGGGCGACTGAGCATGGCGGCGGGAGGTAACATTAACTGACACATATTGCTAGCAGGAGCGCAGCACAATGGAGGCCTTTTGTTTCGCGGCTCACAACTCTTAACCATTTGTATCAAGGTTAGCATCATATATTACCCGGCGGTTCAGATAAGCCATTACAAAGCCGCAGCTTTGCAATAGCTTCAAGAAGGAGACATTGCGAAGGGGGGGGTGGGGGTGGAGAGAGAGCGAGAGAGAGCATAGGAGGCAAAGTGGTAGAGTTAAAGAGCAATGTTTCCCCCATGATTTGGACATTTAGTCTAAAGCCATTCTTGAGCTAATGCTGCCTACAGCATCATCATCATCATCATCATCATCATCATCATCATCATCATCATCATCATCATCATCATCATCATCATCATCATCATCGTCGTGCGTTTTTATTCTTCAATAGCAAGAACACTATTTTGCTGATATATTTTTCAATAAAACAAATAGCATTTGGGGCGCCCAGCATCATTTCTAATAAAAACAAAACAAAACAAAAAAAATATATATATTTTTTGTTTTTGCATGACATTTGCATCCGATTCCAGTAAGCCAGCGGCGGCGCTGTACCCCTGCTGGATGCATGTAGGGGAAACACTGTGAGAGCCTTTAACTTTTTACCCAATAAATCATCGGTGGGAGAAAAAAAAAAAAAAAACACCTCACACTATAACATATGTCAAGTCAAGCAGACGAAATTACGCCCGGTGTGTGAACCCGGTGTGTGAACCCGGTGACAGCGCAAAAAGCAGTCTGGGCAGAAGATGTTTGTCAATGTGCATCCCCGGTGTCTGTGTGCACGTCTGAAGGACCTCAAAATGAAATGTGTGTTTACGCGGGACACTGTGCACGTACACGTGCACGTCTCCATGTCCCCTGACAAAAGCGCTTGAATAACAGCACGCCACAAGTAACGTGGGGAGCGCTTCAATTCCCGACGCCCGGCAAAATCATTACGCTCGCTCTCTGTGCGCTAAGGTTAAAGGCCCCATGCCGCCCGGCTACTTAGAAATATGGATCGGACGTGTAATAATGGGGGAGCAGGTTAATGCAATCAATTATTCTTTCGTCTTTTTTTATAGTAAAGAGTACTTCACATACCCACACAGTCTATTGCCATATAATGCAATTTTTTTTTTTTTAATACTGTATTTCATCTCCTGGCGACATTTAGAAAACTATAAAAGTAAATTGAAAAAAGGGATGAAAAGGGCACAACTCCGCAGTGTGCTGTAGATACTCTCTAGCCAAGTGTATACAGCCAATGTAACGGGTATAATGAACCGCCGGTTCTCGGTGTCTGTTAACGAGGATGTACTTTTCTTTCCGTGCCGCATGTGGGTGTGTATTTTGGTTCCCTCCAGCTGCGACCCGGGGTTGGTGGGTGGGTGAGCGGGGGACGGGAACCATGGGCAAAGGTGAGGAAGAGGGTGGGGGGTGGGATTTGCGAGGCGCACCGGGGACGCTCATTATGGTGCGGAGGTGGAGAAGGGGAAGAGATGAGCATGCTGGGATAAGGGTATGGTTTCTCAACACACAACATGCATTATTGGATATTGCAACACACACACACACACACACACACCATGAAGCAAAGGCGTAGATCTGGGGGGGGGATAAAAGGGGTTTATACATTAATTAAAAAACAAAAGAGTAAATCGTGCCTATATGTGTGTTGACTCAGCAGGGATAACATTAAATGAGAAAAGTTGAGCTACTGGATAATAAATATTTGAAAGCACTAGAGAGCCATAGCGCATTATATTCCATTATATTTTGAATTGTCACCCTGGTGCTTGAATTTTGTGTTTTCCTTTACACAAATAAAGACATTTCCACCATAACGTGATACAGAAAAGGCACTAATTGGTGCAGACAAATTCACCAGAATGCAGGAATTTAAGTGTTTGACGCTCAACATTTCCTGGGAGAGGACCCCCAGATTCCCCGCTTAATGCCCCCCTACCCGATGTTCAAACGAAAACCTACGCCGCTGCCATGAAGGACCACCACTTGCGTGCAAAAGCACACATCCCTTCAAAAACCTCGAAGGTCTGCATTAGTTTAGACATACAGGGACCTAGCGCTTACCTTTTTGAGTGGCTAAGTAACCACTTAGCATTGACAGCTCGATACAGAGGCATCAGTTTAATACGGCCGTATATGCTTGAGAAACCACACTTGCTGAAGTATTAGCATTAACCTTTTTTATTTTTTACCATGAAGACTGAATGGCTTTTAGATAATTAAAGGGAATCCTTTTAGTCAATGTCAATGTAGAACTGAGAGAATACCGACCATACTCATTGCATCGCACCTTAATCACCACTTCATCGCCAGGCCTCTTTCTGCTGAAAATAGCATACCCAAAGTGAACTATATCTCCACAACTACAAGGACTATGATATATAATCTCGGTACCAAAAGAAAGATAACACCTTTGAAAATGTTGTCCACATTAAATAATTAATGCCGAAGCTACTGGGTCAAAGTGAATAAAGCTAGAACACAGCATAAATGGCATGAACGCATACATTATTTCCACCTGAAATAAAGGTTTTATGTGAATACCACCTAGTGAATTGTAATTTGGTAACCCTATAGCACTATAGGGCCATAGCACAACATCTGACGAGTACCTGGGTACACTAACAATGGTTATAATAGTCTTAAATTTGAGAATCTAACAGTTATAGGGGTGTGTCACATGATTGCTTTCTCACGTGTTTAAATGCCTTACTAGTAGGCCTACAGTCCTCTCGGGATGAAGAGGCATTATCTATAATTTAAAAAGTTTCTTTCAGACTCAATTGTTACTCTAGCTACATACTCCATGTTGATTCTACAGTGCATTGCAAACACAATTCAATGCAAGCACACGTATAAACGCTTCATGCATGTTTAACATACAAGTACAGATACTTTCGTATCTTTCGTAGCGTAGAGTTAGCTTGGATCAACGGATGACAAATTTGTGACCAGAGATAGGAATACAATCAGGATACCATACAAAGTACACCAATACATGTTTTCATTTCAAGGCCTTAGGCCTTGCAGTTTGAAAACAATCTTCATGATTGCCACTTTAAGATGAATCCACAGCGGGTTGGCTATTTGTGGACTCATTTAAACGATGCTGTCAAGGGGGTTTCTCTCGTCAGTTGGAACCAACTGAACCAGAGGAGGGTGAAGCAAGTTTTTATTTTTCCTGTTGGGTTTGAACATTCGGGGCATTAAGTGTAAAGTTCATGCTTATGCAGCCAATTGGATTTCCCGCATATGGCAAGCAGTAGTCTAGTCTCGCAAATCAGACTTTAAATGTATAGTCTAAAGCTGAAATCCGGGTAGTGTCGCATAGCCAACCCTATCTCCACACGTGGTTTTAGCGCTGTGACAGTGCTGGAGAAAGGCCTGGCTCTACTCACTATCATTCTGGTATTGGGGAAAAATTGTCTTGGACGGTGCTAAGCCCAGGATGTAGCAACGGTATAAGCCCACCCAGAGCCTGCCATTGGGCGACTGCTATAACATAGTAGGACTGCTGGATCCGAAATTAGGCAAGCAGTAAAGTCAACTCAAAGTGCTTCGCTTGCGTAGCCTACAGAGGCCGCCACCATAGCTTAAATACTACCTTTTACAGAACCATTAACGCCAGCACCGACGCATAAGTATTGCTTCTTATGGCGTAGCCCGACTCCGTTACGCTGCCATGCTGTGAGAGCTGATTGCAGCCATAGGCATGCGACTCTCGGACCCACTGCGATCACTTTCTGACAGTTAACTTTTCCCGTGACGCACACGAATGCTAGCTAACCACGAGAAGACGCACTTCCGGTACGAACAGCCGTTTCCACAGTGTGCTGGCATGAGGGCAGACGTTTGGCTTTCAGCATGTGATGGAGAATTGCGTACTGATCACAACAGCTTGAAGGACAGTTTGGCAGTCATGTCATGTCTGCCAAAGAATATAATCCTACATGTGGAAACGTCGTCAAGGCCCAACCCTTTTGTTCTTTCCTCAGTTTTCAATCTGGCTGCTTGCGTGCGCATGGCATGTATGTATGCGTGTGTGCTTGTGTGTGTTCATATGTGCGTCGAGGGCTTTCAGGGGCTTTCACTCAACAGCTCAGCTAATTTGCTTTTAAATCTGGCGAGTGGCAGAAGTAATAGCTGGGTTGAACCGTCGTCCAGGATCCAGGGGAGGGGGGGGGGGGAGCATCAAACAGCTCATTTCCCCCGGCCGGTAATGAAGCAGGGAGGGTAACCGCGGTAACCGATGGGGCCCTGCACACCCCTAAGCCATCGGGACCCCCCACACCACCCCCCTCCACCCTGGAGACTTCAGAGCAGACTGAGTCAGAAAGAGATGGAGAGAGAAAGAGAGGAGATTGGGACTCGACCCAATATCCTCTCTCTCTCTCTCTCTCTCTTTCTCTTTCTGACTGAAGTGGTGTTTGTCGTTTTATTTCATGAACACTTGGACTAAAAGCCCGATGAGAACAAATTAATCGTATAAAGCCCCTCAATTGGGATAAACCGCCGGATTCTCCTGATTTGGTTTTGATTCTGTTCGAAGGCGGCGGCATATACAACTTTAATAACGCCATTGGTGGATGATGTATCTGACTCATTTGTAGGTGTATGATATACGTTTCCCTTACCCTCTAGGGGTAAGGTTGGAATGACCGCTTGCCCACTTGAGTTTACATCTCTGTCGGGGGGGAAAAAAATCTGCTAAATCTTTGTGGGTGCTAAATAAAACAAACAAAACCAACCAGAGTTTTGCTATGACATCAAAAAGATTTATGTTTTGAGTTATGTATTAACGATTGTTTTGGTGCACCTGCATTCGAGCTAATTTAGGGGCTGCTTTCACACATTTCACAATCAACAGGAGACGGTTGCTTCCGTATAAACTAATAATGGATAGTATGGAGCAGAATGAGAAGCGGTTGCAAGTCTTGACAGAAATAGGAAGGGTGATTTCGGCACGGACGAATATGTTTGCCGCAGATTACTTCACCAATAGACATTGACAACATTTACAAGATTTATAGATACAACATTTCATTCAGTATTACCCACATGGGCTAACAACAGTAGATGTTCATTTCGGTTGGTTTGCCATGCATCTTGGTCCCAGGCCCCTCAAAATAAAATAGAAGCTAATACCGCTGCGGCTATTTAGGCCAATGATGAAATCCAGCCATTCACGTTCAGATTTCTATTTGCTGAAATCTGAAAATAAAATGCTGATTAAATCTAGTAGTTAAATCGAGTCATTTTCATTTTCACGTCTAGAGTCCTTGTCCAACCTATCTGCAAAACATTTCAATGTGAAGGCTGAAACCATCATTATTAACAATCTGTCGCAAATTGTTTCAGGATTATTACGTATATGAAGAAGCTTGTCTGACAACGTGAGAAAAAACAAAGACAGATGGGCATGTAATATAACTCACGTTGAAAAGGTAATTAGCCCGCTAATCTACAGAACACATGTCAAGCTACATTCAGTGCCATTTAACTTGTCTCCCGTTTATCGGTCAATTCCATATAAGGAATAATATATCCTCTGTTTCAACCTTACTTTCGCGCTCCACATCATTACGTTTCCCCGTGGCAGTTGATTCGATCAAGTTATTGATTCCACACAGGCTTGCCTGATATCGGTGGTGAACTATTGCTCGGCCCTTTTGAGGTACAGAAAAAAATCCATTCAATATGTCAAAGAGGGAAAAAAAGAGGTCATAATGTATGAGGATATATTACTCGTCTAAAAAAATGAAAATCTGTTGGGTATTTAAGCACATGGACCAAAAATCAAAGAGTAGTTATTGAATAGATCAATAATGTTCATCATTGTGTCACAGGAAGCATCATAAATAAAATTAACATTATTATTATCTTTTTTTTTAGAAGGTTTCGCTACAAGGTGACCTTTATATTCACACGACACAAAGACGGCGATGAAGGTCTCTCCCTCTCTCGTGTTATTTCTCAAGAACACGAGACATTCGCGCGCCATTCTCCTTCCCCTGCTCTATTATACAAAGGTGGTCAGGGGTTCAAGTTTTACGAGGTATCCTTTTGATGAATTAATTTCAACGGCGGCAGGAACCGGCCTTTCAAATGTAAGGAGCACCGTGCCGTCGGGCCGCGTGACTCACGACCGGAGAGAAGGTGTGCGGACATGAATCAAGAGAGGAGTGGGAGAGGAAAAATTAACTCTCTCTCTCCTGGCTAGGCACCGCGGATCGAGTCATCCAGTTCACACGCGAGAGAGAGAGGATCAAAAATGGAGGAAGCGGTTTAAGAAATGGCAAACAATGGTGTGGGAAAAAAATAAAAAAAACGTAATAAAAAGCGAAATGGACGGTGTAGGAGTATTTCTGAACAGAAAAAAATCTCTGCCAGTAGCTTGATTCTCATGTATACCGTCTGCAGAGAATACTTGGAAATTCATCTCTTGTCCAAATATTATATCCCAGGTTACGGCCCTGTATGATTCAAAGTAGTTTTGCTTTATTCAAAGTTACAGTTGAATGTGTTTTTTTGTGTTCTTAAAATGTTAAATTGTTCAAATCAACCCAGCAAACCGATATGAGGTTGAAAGGAAGAAAGACATGAAATTCATCATATTAAAGGAAACCAAAGATGGAATAGCATATAACAAATGATAATATAATAATATTATATTATTGGATAATATTTTACCATTGCTTATCGCTGAGGGTGTTCACATGAACACTTATACTCAGATTACTGGAAATAACTAGAATATGATAATACTTTCAATGAAGCGTTTACACGCAGCATTTGTTTTTAATAATACTGCTTCACAGAGTTTCAGTCAAAAGTTCAGCTAACCTTACCTAAACTTTTGTATGGTTTCCATTTGTGTTTACAATTAAAATAAATGACAGGTCAATTAAAATCAGTTCCAGTAGTCACCCCTCTACACTGTTCTCGCTGTGATGCACGATGTGTAGCAGCAAGCACTCTTCTGCTCTGACTTGGATGGTCTTAAAAAAAGCAAGCATAGTGTGCCAGTATATTAAAGATACAACATTATTTCTTTATTGTGTGCAATATTAGGCGTCCTTGTCAACCGCCTTTGTTTGCTGGATGCATTTGGGAAGCAAAGGGACTGGTGGTGTATGTATGTATACATGCGCATATGTGTTTTCATGTAAAAAATAACTTTGAAAAAGAGCTAAGATTGAAACAGATGAAACTGATGGGGAGTGTATGGGGATGCTTCTGTTGTTTTGTCCAATTAGAATCACAACAATCTGGCATTAATACCTAATTTATCTTTCAATTTGTAAACAACGAAGGACATAACCTTAGATATAGTGTGGGTTGCACCTAGTCTTTATGCGGCAATAGCCACCCACCTAGCGCCACTACCTAGGGCAAAACCTGCTGACTAGCACCCAGCTCCACTACCTGGGGTGAATTTTGGCTAGCAGCACCCCTGCCTAGCTCCACTACCTGTGGGGGAAGCCTGGCTAGCAGCATCCCTGCCTAGCTCCACTACCTGTGGGGGAAGCCTGGCTAGCAGCATCCCTCCCTAGCTCCACTACCTGTGGGGGAAGCCTGGCTAGTAGCATCCCTGCCTAGCTCCACTACCTGTGGGGGAAGCCTGGCTAGCAGCATCCCTGCCTAGCTCCACTGCCTGTGGGGGAAGCCTGGCTAGCAGCACCCCTGCCTAGCTCCACTACCTGGGGGGAACCTTGGCTAGCAGCACCCCTGCCTATCTCCACTACCTGTGGGGGAGCCTGGCTAGCAGCATCCCTGCCTAGCTCCACTACCTGCGGGGGAGCCTGACTAGCAGCAAGCCTGCTTAGCTCCACTGCCTGGGGGAAACCTTGGCTAGCAGCACCCTGGTACATCAGCAGGAAATCAGCACACTGAATATAAAAGAGCAGGCTGGTTCAGCAGCATGTTTGTGATGTTTGGGCTAACATATGTTCTTTTTAAGGCTGGTTCAGACCAAAAAAGGCAAAACATAATTACCACAACAACACGGAAACGAGGGGGAAGAACCCTTTCTATATTAACATGACAAGTTACAAGTTTGACAGCTGTCAAGCACTGGATGCTGATTGGCTGAGAGAGAAAGTCTAATGTTAAGTTTAATGCTAATATTTGACATGTTGAATCTTGAAGGCGGCTTGACTCTTTTCTCATCTTTTTGGTCCGACAGCAATTCTTTCTACTGCCTTTAAAGACAGCGATGGAGGCGACTGTCTTCACATAACGGCTGATCCAGGTTTTGTTTTGTACTACTTGGCCAATAAAGAGTAAATGCACCTTTTGTCTCTCAATCTTCCTCTCCCGCCGAAGGCTCCCCACTGGCTCCCTTGCATGCACTGTATATATTTCTAGAGTCCTTCTAAAGATTTAGTGGCAGTTGGCCGAGTGAGAGCTTGGGCCCGGAAATCCTGAAGAAGTACAATGGGTCAAACACTACTCAGCGACAACCCCGAGGAAATGAAAAGTAAATCCATTTGGGCGCCGAAAATCCCACGTAGAAATTCCAGCGAGCATAACGGCACGGAAAAACACACCAGCTTGCGCCTCGATAACCGCTCAAAACAAGATGAAGGGAAGGGGTCTAGTTCTCCATTACACCTCCCAACTTAGTTAAATAGCAGAAAGTTTGACATTATTGGGCCGGGACGCCTCTTTTGTTCCAGCGCTCTTTAAACAAGGGGAGGAGGGGAGGAGAGGGTGAGGGGAGGGGATGGGAAAACGATAAGGTTTTCAATTGGCCCACAAACTCAATCAGTGCATTTCAGATGGGCCTCTTGAGGATGAAGTAAAGTGACAGGCCTAAGCAGGTTAGATGCCTGGTTTATCCAATTACAGCTCAGCAATAAACAATCCCAGAACCCCTTATTCCCGGATTGGCTCACTGTTCCCCCTTATCTCTCCCCTCTCTCTCTCTCTCTCTCTTTCTCTCTCAGTATTGAACCTGACCCTCCTCACCATCTGCTTGTGCAGAGCTGACTGATGGCTCCAGCCTGTGTGCTGACACTACCTGTGATGACTGTGTGACTTATGTCCCAATCTGGGACCCTGTCGGGCAGAGCGGCCTTTAGCCGCTGCCGCAGCCGCTATGCTAATATTCACCGACTTATTCTTGATGGCATCGTTTTCCCGAGATTAGCGTAGCGGCGAACCGTCTGCGGATGGTGATAATGAGACTAGTCTATTTCCCCTCACCGTTCTGGCCGTCTGGGAGGGGAGCGAGACAGTGAGGCGGTTGGTTAATCGGGTTTTGCGCTCGGGGGCCCCATCCGTTGGAGAGCCGCCGTCGAGTTGACATTAGCATTAAGAAGTATTAGCACATTAGCCCGAATGGGCGATGATGATGTGTTCTCTCAAGTCAGTTAACCAGTGTGCGATGCGACGGCAGGGCCAGGGTTTGATGGAGATTTACGGGAGTGTGTGTGTGTGTGTGTGTGTGTGTGTGTGTGTGTGTGTGTGTGTGATGTGATGACTCGTTGATCTCGAGAAGAGCACCTGATAATGGCTTTAAGAAGTTAACCGTTTGACACTTCTGAGCGTCACGTCTGAGCAAACGGCAAAAGAAAAAAAAAAAAAGGGAAAGAGCGGTTGAGATCTATTAGGGGAACGGGGAGGGGTAATGTCACGAGGTGACGTGGATCCAAAGCGTGTTCATTTAACAAAAGACCAACACAGGATGTAAATGTCATCCTGCGAGACTCTGCGTTGGCTGCGCTAATCTTTTCCAACAAAGTGTCACAGTTTGAGTCGATCTGTTTTGCCTTTGTGTCATTTTTGTTTCTTCCCCTAGATGTCCTCAGTTATTTTCTTTGACCTCATTAGCCTCGATCGCATTTCCACCTGTTTTCACCCGTCTTTTGAGTCTGCGTTTGAGTCGGGAACCTGATCCTCACGCGTAGAGCCTTCCAAAAAACGCCATACATTTAACATCAGTTCCTCTGCTGCTTAAATAGCGATGGCGGGGGTCGATAGGTGGATAGCTTACCGACGTTTCGGCGCGGAGGACTATTTCGAGCAGCAAGTTTCCGGACGGTTTGAACGCGCCTCCCCCGCCCCGTTCCTAGATGACTCTATAAATGTAGGGTTTTAAACGGGCACATTGATGCTTTGCCCTCACTTTCCGTGCTCCTGTTAATGGAGTTTTTATGAATCTCAGGCCTCATTTGTCTCTCATGGTTTGAGGCTTTCTGCTGTCTAAATTGTGTAATAATGGCAAACCCAATTTGCTTTGTGCTACGTTAATCTCAAGACAACCCTCCCCTCCCCCTCGAAGCAACCCCCCCCCCCACCCATCCCTAGTCTACCCACCACGCCGCACCACCACCACCACCACCGCCCTCCCCTCCACCCAATTTTTCACACTTCCCTAACCACATTGAGCTCACCCATCAATGATTCTATTATCACTCTGTTCCCCCAACTGTGTGCCTTGAAAAAAGACGACAAAAAAGCATTATACAAATTATGACTACTCGACTTTGATAACAAACCGATTATTAATTTTCTGAAAGGAGCCTTTATACTACAAAGCCATTGTCTCTTTCTCTTCTCTCTCTGTCTCTTTCTAGTTCTCCTTCGCGTTTTCATTTTTTAATTCGACGCCAAACCACAAACAATACGTCCGGTGAAATGTTGATAGCGCCGAGATATAACGATGGCAGAAAGAGTCTCGGCGGAGACATAATCTGCCAGTTTAACAGGTATTGGCTAATTGAGGTGGCTCGGGGGATCGCATCTGTTTTGGGATTGGCGGCCGCGTTGCGCGGCGTGCGATACGGAGATAAGACCCAGAGGGTTCGGTCTGCGAGGCGGAGACGCAAGAAGTTTCAAACAAATTTCCGATGCGCCCGTTTATGCGCCCGTTTATGCGCACAGGGTTACGCTCGGTGACCTTTCCCGTCGTGGAATTTACACACTGGGCTCGCATCTGCTGTTCTGTGGAGAAAACTACAAAAAAAAAAAAAAAAAGTACGTGCATTCAACCGTGCATGCACACTTATTAGCATCGCATGCCGACTCAAATGCTCAAATGTGGATGCACAGGCGTGCACACGCATGTGCGGGCGCACACACACACACACACACGTACATGCGCACACACACTGGCACGTGCGCAAATGCAATTTAGACACAATTAAAGCACGAGTGCTGCCAGAGCACCCCCACAAAAACACCCACCGGGAGACAGCGTAAGACGAGAGAGGAGAATGAACAAGCGGTGGCGATAAGGAGATCACTCAGAGAGAGAGCGAGTGTTTGTATTTTTCGGCACCATGTTTCGTCGTTTTGTATTGTTTTCTGTATCCTGTTGTTCATGAGATTATTTATTTGTTATGCTATTGCCTTGGCAGTATTGTTCCATGTAACTTTCATGCCAATAAAGCATATGAGAGAGAGAGAGAGAGAGAGAGAGAGAGAGAGAGAGAGAGAGAGAGAGAGAGAGAGAGAGAGAGAGAGAGAGAGAGATGGGAGGAGGAGGTGGTGGAGATTCGGGAGGACCATGAAGGAGGTGCTGGGATATGGAAATGTCGTTGCCAAGTGGACAATTTTTGCCATTACACCTTGTGCTGCTAGATGGCCAGAAACACCTCCTACTCATGGGCAGGCACACACACACACACACACACACACACATGCACACATACATGGCCTTCAGCCAAATGCACAAATACACAGACACACAGACAAACACACACATACGCCGTAGTATCTCACAGCATTTGTGTGCACATGTGTAGGAGGGAAATCGAAGCGGCGAGTATATGGTGTGGTAGGGGTCGGTGGTGGAGTGGGTGGTGGTGGTGGTGGTGGTGCTGGGGTGCAGGAGCGGCCCAAGGAAACATAACTCAATTCTTGGGCGAGATTGACGACAACACACACTACCCCACGCTCTGTCTTCATCTCATTCCAGCTGATCTTCCCTCTCGCTTGCTCATTCTCTCTGTGTCTCTGTCTCTCTGTCTCTCTCTCTCTCTCTCTCTCGCTCTACCTCTCTTCATCTCTCTCTCTCTCTTGTTTTTCCATCTGTCTTGCCATCTCGCTGGCACACACACACACACACACAGACACACAGGTGGACTACCACACACACACAAGCATTACCACATGCATGCAACGTGCGAGAGCGCGATCATTTTTCAGTTTCTTCCCCTTCTGCTGCAGGTGTGTGTGCATGACATACAACACTCAAGCCCCTGATAGGCAGGAACACGAGCCCACACCTGAACACCTCGCTCGGCCAAATCCAGCTTCTGGGGATGGGAGCCGCAAGCTGCCAGCCGGGCCCCCGCTAGACAGAGAGGGAACACGGGTGGAGGAGGGGTGGTGGTGGAGGAGGATAGGCCCCCGGAAGATGTGAACATCTGGACGGAGGAAAAAAGAACGGAGAGAGAAAAAGGGAAGAGACTGGGAGAGAGAGAGAGAGAGAGAGAGAGAGAGAGCGAGAGAGAGAGAAAGAGAGAGAGATGACAAAAGCACGGTAAACAAAACGAACGTGTTCATTCAAAAACATCTGGCCGAGGGATAGAGTGGGAGAAACATCTGGCCATGACACAACCCTTGAGGGCGATGTCACATTTCACTTTTATTAAGGAGAAGGGCAGGGAGTTTATTTATTTCTCCCTGTGTTAAACTCACTCACATATTCATACAGAAAAAAAAACATCGTCCGACACGATCTTTTACCGAATAGAACCAGAGAAAGCGAACCAGTGACGACGATATGAAAAAAAACGTCCATTAATATGTGAACAGAATCTCTAATGTGCTTACGCTAAGTGTAGTGTAAGTGGGAGTAGGAGGCAGCCCCTTCGAATTTGACACAAACATGGGATTCAAACCCATCTTCCGAGCAGCGATGCGAACAGAGCTACGCAGCCGAAAGGTTCTCGGTTCAAACCCCCGATGTCCTGTAGGCATCCTTGCGCAAGATAAGCCTTACCTCTTCATTAATGGCGTGCATCGAAGAAAAAATGAATCTGCGGTAAGTGGCTTTTATCGAGGGGGTGAGTGCAACCTATGCCCAAAAGATCTTTCAAGTATAATCCAAACCTGAATCAAGTAGTCCAAGAAAAACACATTAACTTTCATTTAAACATTTATATTTAAGGCCCATCATTCCCTCTCTCACAAAAAAAAAAAAAGCGCCACGTTATTTCGTTAAATGAACTGTGGGCACATGCTTATCGGATGTGCGAGCGCATTTCGGTGCGGACGCACTCCGTCTCTCCGCCAAGTACCTACATCGGGAGTGGCTTTAAAACACCTGGGGTAAAGTTTAATGTTCACAGAATTAGCACTTCTGGGATCAGTAGCTCACAAATGAAATGGTGGCAGCGTATTCAATGAGCCACGAGCTCATTTCCATCGCAAAGACTTCTTTGGCCGCGGAGCTGATGATGAATTACGTTCCCTCCGCTTGTCTTGGCTTCTTTGCCTAATGGATCTGATGGGCGACGGGGATCTGCGGTAAACTCCCGAAAAAATAATGTTCGGTTTAACTGTGGACAGGCAGCCCTAGGAAACACCCTTGAAAAACGGAAAAATCAATTGCCGGTTGCTCATTATCCACAATTACCGCCGTTTGTTACATAAGATTACATAGGTTCTCTCTCTGCTAATGCGTTCACGTCCAGCGGTTGTTTGAAGAGGTCCATTGAATCTCTTCCATTTTACTGAAGCGTAATGCAGAATACAATATCTGTACATTATGTATCATTTGTTTATAATTAGCGGTGCACAAGCTGATCGGTGCAGGAGCCGATCACATGACTGTTCCACTATCTTCCATAATATAGTAATACGTTTTATATAGGTCTCTGTTTAAAAGGTATTTGAGAACGAAACTGGACAATTCTAGCCTAGGTTTCAGATCGGTATCGGATCGGCTGATCGTAGCCTACATTAAAAAAAGGGTTAGAATCAGTGAATCGGTTAAAATCGGTGTCGGCCAAAAAAAACCCTGATCAGTGCATCCCTATGTACAATAATAGCTGCTGATTTGCAGTCCAAATTCACAGTCCGAGTTCAATGAAAACAGTACAAGGACAAGCAGTATTTTTGTGAAAGCGGTGTTACTACATAAAAACAAGGGAAGTGGGTGTGCGGGTCGGATCAGCACTTACCCCCCCCTCCCCCCCTCCACCTCTGTCCCCCCCAGCTGGGATGAAATGGACAATGTCAGGTGGCAGCCTCCACTTCAACCGAGAGCATGGCCGCAGAATAAAAAGGGAGGACAAGAGCGATGGGGGATAGTGTAGGTGGTGTAGGGTTTATACGGCCGCGGTGTAGCTGGGGGGGGGGGGTAAGAGAGAGCGAGAGAGAGAGAGCGAGGGGGGGGGGGTAAGAGGGGGTGTGGGACCCCTCAGGGAGTTAAAGTAAGGAAAGCGAAATAGACCCCTGGGTGCATGGGAACCTTTAAACTGTGTTCCCGTAGAGGCTGGCCTCGCTGCTGCTGCTGCTGCTCGTCATCAATATTTAACACACTATAACCACACCGGAGTTACGGCTACATCAGAGCACACACACACGCGAGCGCGCGCACACACACACACGCACACACACACACACACACGCACACACAGGCACATAATATAGGGCCAGAAACCTCACAATACATACAAATGTACACATGTGCCCTGCATACATACAATAAACTCAAATACACACATAGGCATAGTTGCTATGCATTGCTATTGCTATGTTGCTATGCATAGTTTCCATCATTATTTTTATTTAAATAGCTGATTCTCTAAAATCAAAATCAAAAAACAGTAGGCAGTTTAGTGCAATTTGGGTCAGCTCAGCAATTATCGGCGCTTATTAACATGGAAATAGCAAATTTCCCAAACGAGGTGAAACCCATTTGACCTTTGGAGGTCAGACGTCGGTGGTTGGTAACCCCTTAATTGTATTTTAATAATTGCCTTCTCAACGTGGCTAATGAGTTGACCAGGTTAATCAGTAGCCCTGTTAGTAGCCAATATTCTGTCATGTCAGGTACTGACTGCGCTCAAACCGCCCCGGGGCCCCTGCTCTCCGGCGTTGCTGCTTTAGCGAACTGCGCCGCCTTTGATTTGTTCATTATTTTTAAATGAAATAAGACTCTTCTCGGCCACTAGGTGACCACAGTGGCCTGGTACCGCAGTGGCCTGGTAAGATCGAGCACACGCCGGCACATTATGGGATGTAATTTGACTTGTACCTGTTTCATTTGCTATTTGGGATAGGATAGTTGTGGATGTGGTGTTTTTGTGACTCCCAGCCGAACGGTTCCACGTTCGAACCCTGATTGTCCCAGGATGTCCTTAACCCCTGACACAATGTCCTTGCATTCGCTGTAAGTGGCTTTTTTGGATAAAATGATTCTGCTCACTGACGAAATAATGAAGTCAATTCATGATTTGCCCTATTGAGAGACATGAGACGAAACATGGGTTAATTTGTCCTTGCACTTTTGGCATGTGTCATAATATGATGGCATGGAATCACTATTCAAATTAAAATAATTATGGTAAATGAAGTCATCCTTGCATTTCTGCTGCACTGTAGCAGTCATTCAACCTCATTACAAATCCACATTTTACTTACTCTCCTTCATTACTTGGACATTATAATGTGGGAATTGCATTGTTGGTAAGTGTGACAGCAAATACATCCATAATTAATGAATTCATGAAGTTAAATTTGTTATTTTTGGTTAAATGTCACTGGTTTAACAGATCACCACGTAGCTAAAAGATGACCTTTTCTTTACGAGACCTAAAATCATAATTAAAATAACTTTCTTTTACACAACGTCACTGTGTGTGGTCGGCGGGTGATTCCATTTTTATTGCCTTGCATTAAGGTGTTTCTCGGGGGCCATGAAAATGGACCCAGAGAATTTCGCTTTTTTGTTTTTTTTTCTTCAGAAATCTCGGCGTGCGTTACGGTGCATGTGCGCGTCCTCTCGCCATCTTTTTTTTTCCTTCTTCTTCTTCTTCTTCTTCTTCTTCTTCTTCTTCTTCTTCTTCTTCTTCTTCTTCTTTCTCTGCGACGTTTTTCACTGCAGCGTTAAGCTCCAGCAGATGTTTCTGTGCTTTTCTAAAGACCTTTCTCTGCGAAACCCGGGCAGAATATCAGAATACCTCATCCTTAATCCACTTTACCCACTAATCCCCCCTCCGCTCGCTCCATGGACCTGTTGGCTTGCCTTATAAAACAGCCCTCCCTTTGCCTCGTCTCTGCTGTCCTATATTTCTTCCCCTGTCGGCTCTCGAAAGCACGCCTGCGTCGATGCAGGGCTTCGGTGGCCGGAGCTGGCGGTCGGCGGGTGGCGGTGGCGTGGGAGGTGCGTGGCGGTGGCGTGGGCGGTTTCTTCAAAGGCAAAGGGAAGGGCAGTAAGAAGGAAGGGAGCGATGGCCGGGGGAGCGATGGCCAGGGGAACGCCCCCGCGCTGAAGCCCACCAAGAAGAGTCTCTTCTCCCCCAGGATCAGAGACCCACCACCTGGGATGTAA
>JAOPJI010000069.1:5967704-5979293 GCA_027122695.1 Merluccius productus
CCTCCCTCACCCCCCCAACACCATCACCACCACCCCCCCCTCACCTCTGTGTCTGGGACCCGGCCAGGGAGCACAAGCAAGAGGAGGTTCCTGAGGTGGACGTCTGGGAGATCCTGAAGAACGCGCGGCCGGACGAGTACGAGAAGATCGCCTTCACCTACGGCATCACGGACCTGCGGGGTCTGCTCCGGAGGCTGAAGAAGACCAAGAAAGAGGAGAAGAAGAGCGAAGGTACGTTTTCATGTTTCCAAAACCTTTATCCAGAGACACTTACGTCATCGTGAGACTTTTCTTCAAATTCTTCAGAGTTTCTGAAACTATGGGCACCCAGGATCGCCAGAATTAGGCGATCCTGGGTGCCATGGGGCCGTGAGACCAGGACTACTTCAAACTCAAGGGTCTGCCTTCTTGTTTCCAAAGCGTTCGCCAAGAAGCTGGAGGCCGCCTACCAGGTGGACAAAGGAGGGAAGATCCGCTTCGTGGTGGACCTGGCCGACCCCACGGTGGAGCTGAAGTGGTACAAGAACGGTCAGGAGATCCGGTCCACCCCAAAGTACGCCTCGAATCAAGACCTCATCCGTGTTGTTGTTGTTGTTTATCAATGTCTGTTTTCTTTTATGTTCAACGTTGTGCAAATTTGAAGCATTTTACAACAGCTTTGGGTAAAATGTATTTCATTTGCGGCCGGTTTTCTGAGATTTTCATGTCGTTATCTCGTCACGCATCTCAGAAAACGTGTGAAAGGAAGTTTCACACGTATGTATTCTGCTGCCCGCGCAAAGATACATTCACCTGGTGTTGTTGTTGTTGTTGTTGTTGTTGTTGTTCATCGACTGTGTTCACTCATCCCTTCTGTCATTCCCATTTAGTTACTAGAACTTACGCACTCGGTTACACACACTCACACACACACTCTCTCACACACACACACACACACTCTCTCACACACACACACACACACACACAGCCTAGGTCACTGCACTGATAACCCTGTCTCACTTATCTCTGTCTCTCTGTCTCACTTTATCTCTGTCTCTCTCTGTCTCACTTTATCTCTCTGTCTCTCTTTATCTCTGTCTCTCTGTCTCACTTTATCTCTGTTTTGCTCTGTCTCACTTAATCTGTCTGTCTCTCTCTGTCTCATTTTATCTCTGTCTCTCTCTGTCTCACTTTATCTCTGTCGCTCTGTCTCACTTTATCTCTGTTTTGCTCTGTCTCACTTAATCTGTCTGTCTCTCTCCGTCTCAACTTATCTCTGTCTCTCTCCGTCTCACTTCATCTCTCTCTGTCTCACTTTATCTCTGTCTCTCTCTGTCTCACTTTATCTCTCTGTCTCTCTGTCTCTCTCTGTCTCTCTCTGTCTCTCTCTCTGTCTGTCTCTCTCACACGTCACACGTTTCCAGGGCCCACATGGCCTTCAGGCTTCACAGGGATGAAAGCTCCCGTGGGGGACGTCGCTGGTCCGTCCTGATCTCTGCCATTAACCACATTCTGTCTTCTCTGTGCAGGAAAACGTCCATACCTCCCTCATAGGCCTTTAGCTCGGCGTGGCTCTGAACACACGTGTTTAGAGAGCGGTACTTTATTCTCTAGTCACTTTAGACACCATATTCTTTCTCAAGATAGACCGTATTTGTAAAAAACAAGATTACACTTATCAGTGGAAAGTGATGTATTTGCCATAAGTGCATTCTGAGAATTGAGCTTATGAGCTGATCTGAAGGAATCAGTCCAGCCTTGGCATACATCCCTAGTTTCCATTCAAAGCTGCACGACGCTAAAGCCATCTCGGAGGTTATTGTCGTTTTCTGGTCTCCGGTGTCCTCCAGGATTCAGTGTCCGGAAGAGTCCACTTTAATCTCCCTGTCTCTCTCACACTCTGTCTCTCTCTCTCTCTCACGTCCTTTGTCTCTGTCTCTCTCTGTCTCTCTCTGTCGCTCTCACCTTTCTTGGTTGTAACATGTATAGTGACTACATATCCATCCAGGCATGATGTCTCTCTGTACTGTGTCTGTCTGTCTGTCTATCTATCTGTCTGTCTGTGCTGTCCATGCAATGTCATGGCGCTTCTACCTGTCTGCCATATTCACTTCCTGCACACTTCCTGTTCGCCGCTGGCTCCGCTGCCAACCTTAAGTCAAAGGAAGTAAGTCCGTTCATTCAGTTGATTTTCTTCAGCGCATCACCGCATAGCCTCCTGGCGTGACCCCCCCCCCCCCCCCACTGTCTAGTCTGACCCCTGGAGTTGGTACGTGCTGCAATGGGAGGGTTTCAGTCATGTGACCTGAAGTTCAATAGGAGAAGTTCAAGCCCGCCATCTTGGTACTTCTTGACCACAAATTTTAGAACGCAACCAGTTCTTCTTCTTCTCCTTCTCCTTCTCCTTGTCCTCCTCCTCCTCCTCCTTCTTCTTCTTCTTCTTCTTCTTCTGATGGTGAAAAAGCACCAAGATGGCGGCTTGGAGTGTGTGACATCATGTGAAACCCTCCAATAGGGCTCTAGTAGTCATAAATTTAGCTCTCTTTTAAAACCATTTTATACCAATTAGTTTTCTCCTTGAAAATAAAACTAAAAGACTGTAATAACACAATTATTACCTCCAAATCAATGACATCGTCAAGATCACATTAACATCGTGACCTGGATCAGAGTTTAAGGGGAACCTTCACGCTTGGCTAATTTTCTGCTATGAGAGAGTCCTGCTTCATCCCTGTGTTGTGAACAAATCCCGCTCTGCCGCATCCACTGCGTTACCGCAAAGAAACCCCAGAAAAGTTGGGCCATCGACGTCATTGGTCCGGGATTTGCGTTCTCCATTGGTCCAATTCCGAAAGAATTGCGTCAGTGGTCCAACTTTTTTTGCAGAAACGGAGTTGATGTTGCAGACCACGGTTTTTTGAAGAGAGTACACTACTAGATTAGAAAATAGCCAAGCGGGTCGGTTCCCCCTTGCGGTTCGCAGAGTGTAAGGCCTCTGGTGCTCCTGTCCAGGTATATCTTTGAGTACAAGGGAACCCAGAGGATCTTGGTTATCAACAACTGCTCCATGCTGGACGACGCCGCCTACTCCGTCGCCGCTGGGGACGAGAAGTGCACGACTGAACTGTTCGTCAAAGGTGAGACCACCTCAGCTCGCATGCTTCATTTACATTGACCCCGGTGTCTCGGTGTGTGAAGGTGCCGTCATGGCGGTCGTTTGTGTCAATACAGCGCGACGCCGAGGTGTAGAGACCTTAATGAGACGATCCCATTTCTCTCTTCATCTCCCTTTCCTCTCCCAGAGTTACCGGTGAAGATTGTGAAAAGCATTGAAGCCGTGAAGACCACTGTGAACGAGAGGATTGAGCTGGAGTGTGAGGTGTCTGAGGAAGGCGCCCAAGTGAAATGGTATCTATGACGTCAAGACACCTACTTCCCCTAGCGGCAATATTGGTCAGTTGGGTGGATAAACCTTCTAAGAAAATTTTGGGGAAACCTTGACAACTCAATGGAAATGCATTGTAAATGCCACCTAACCAATATGGCCGCCAGGTGAATCAGGTCTATAGATGGTGAAGTGAACGTCTGTTTTGGGGTGAGTTTGCACCTACCGCAATTTGCTGTGTTGACGAATGCATCCACCGCTATTCCTGAATCTCTCAGGATGAAAAATGGCGTTGAGGTTCCCACCGGGGTGCGTTCCAGATACCGCGTCAAGACCGAGGGCACCAAGCACTTTCTGGTCATCGACGACGCCACGAAGGAAGACAGCGGCGTTTACTCCATCATGGCCACTGGCGGCACATCTGAAGCCCGCGTCCAGGTGGACTGTATGTAGCCCTCTATGCCGCAAGCTTTTATTCCTCTTCTCATGCACGGTGACATTGCCCCTAACACTGGATGTGTTGTGTTGGTTCCAGTGAAACCCTTGAAGATCTTCCAGGACCTGCAGGACATCACCGTCAAGTTGGGCGAGCCCCTGAAGATGCACTGTGAGATCTTCCCAGGCAACGTCCCGGGCCGCTGGTACCGCAACGGACAGCTGATCCAGGCCAACGACCGCATCAACATCCTGCACAGAAACAAGTACTCTCTCTCTCTCTGTATTTCTTTGTAGTATTCATTTAATCAAATGTCAAATATATTAAAGCTGTTAAAGCTATTAAAATGTATCATCAGCTACTGATGTTCTGCTGGTTCCACAGGAACCACCGACTGGAGGTGGAGGCCACCTCCCTGCACGACTCTGGGGATTACACCTTCGTACTTGAGGGATACTCGCAGAGCCTGTCTGCCAAAATCCACATCATTGGTACATTACTCATTACAGTACTTATTATGCAGGATTTGGACCCCCCCCCCCCTCGAAAAGGGGCTTTCCTCAAATAAGGATTTCAGTATTCAGTGCTTATTATTGTTCAATGTTGTGCATTAAAAAAAAGGTTTAATTGACTTACATGTACGTGTTACAGATCCCCCAAGGGTGCACTTGGACACTTTGAATTTCCCAGACAACACGGTGACCATCGTGGCGGGCAACAAGTTGCGTCTGGAGATTCCCATCAGTGGAGAACCGGCCCCTAGGGTGGTGTGGATGAAGGGAGAGAGAGTCAGTCGCCTTACCTCTTACTCCAGATTTAGGACACCATAGCGGTACTTATCCCAAAGCTTATACATGTAATTCTCTCTCTCTCTCTCTTGTTCTGGCTTTGGCTCAGGTCATCCTGGAGTCTGGCCACCGTGTGCATGCTGAAACGTACCCCGACCACACCAGCCTCACCATCGAGGTGACAGAGAGGGAGGACTCTGGGAACTACAAGATCGTCCTGCAGAACGAGGCGGGAGAGGCCACTGCCAGTCTCAAAGTCAAGGTCGTAGGTCAGTGACAGTGCAAAGGAGCGTGGAATCAGGGAGAGTGAAGCACATGAAGACTCAGTAAGCTCAATTCTTCTGGTTAACGTGAACCTCTCTCTGGCCAGACATCCCAGACCCTCCAGAAGCACCTTTGGTTCCTGTGGTGGGTGGCGATTGGTGCTCAATGACATGGGAACCGCCAGCCTACGATGGCGGCTCGCCAATTTTAGGTAAAGATTGCATATGATGTTGCATATTAACCTTGAGCCAACCATGTATTCCACAATTCAGCACTTAAACGTTAAACTGTTGAAGAACCGGCCGGCGAAAGAGCTGCGACTTCATCCGCGAAGTCAGATCGCTGGACGTTACACTGAAATATTGGGGGGGATAAATTAATTTCACCCCTCATATGATGGCGATTACAATGGCAGATTACACCATTTCAACGTATCCGGGTCGTTCATGGGTCTCCTTCGGGTGTCTGCTTTAAAGGGTACTTTGTGGAAAGGAAAAAGAAACAGAGCTCCCGGTGGATGCGGCTGAACTTCGACCTGATCAAGGAAACGACATTCGAGCCCAAGAAGATGATTGAAGGCGTGCCGTACGAGGTGCGGGTCTTCGCCGTCAATGCCATCGGCGTGTCCAAAGCCAGCGATCCATCCAAAGCCTTTATTCCCCTCGGTGAGTACCACTAAATCTTTCTTGAATTTCTGCTTGGCAGCTTCTGCTTGGCCCCCCCCCCTCGCAGCCTTTAGAGCAGCAGATGCCATGTACCGCCTCGCGCCGCCGCCGCGCCGCCGCGCTACTTCTGTGAGGCTACTTACCGTTGATCCAGCAGTTGTTTCGTAACAACAGGCCAAATGTTTAAAGTGGCGGGACCCCTGGATGGTGTTTATGGCGGGGGTCTAAGAGGGTGCTTGTCTGTTTGATCTGCCCTTGGTAACAACACCACCACACCCCCACCAGCACCCCCCTGACGACAACCAGCACCCCCCCACCCCCACCCCTCACCCCCCCTGTAGTGCAGCTGCTGCTCCTATACTCCACCATCCCAAGCACTCTGACCATGACCTCCACTGGACACGCAGGAGCTTTAGAGGATATTAAATATGTCTTTATAATGGCTGCCAAATCATCTGTGGATTAGGGGTTTAGGAGGTCGTCCTGCCATAGGGTTCAATGGGAGTTAAGTATGATTCACCATTTAAGAATAGCCAGCGGGACCAGGCTCTAATGAGCTCTGATGAGCACAGTGATGACATACCAGCCATCGAGACAGGCGCCCCGCTTGCCCATAATGGCAGCACATTTTGGGCAACAGTGAAAGATCATAATCCTGGTCCCCCCCCCCCCCCAGAACAGTGACCATAAACACGCAACAATGGTTTTGACTCTCTGGCTGCGCTCGATTTGGCTCACTTGTTCCCTCATTCCCTATTCCCGATATAGTGAACACTATTTAGGGAATACGTATGCATTGGGGAATTTGGACACTAGCGTGACGTGTACATCACATAAACAAGTCCACATGTGCTAGATGACCCTATAGTGCCAGACCATCTCTAGTGGCTGAATCCGGTGACAATTAAAACCGCTGTGCATCATGGGATATAGTGCATCAGTTGTACTTTGGTATTATTTTTAAGGTGCATTAAGTAGTGCACTATAAGTGGACCCATTCCAGTACCGCCTGTGTGTGTGTTTTACTCACTAACGGTTCCCTGCAGCCGTGACCAGTGAGCCCACCATGTTGGTGGTGGACGACGTCACCGACGACACAGTGACCATGAAGTGGCGCCCGCCCGACACCATCGGCGCCGCCGGCCTGGATGGCTACCTGGTGGAGTACTGCGTGGAGGGAAGTAAGAGACGCACACACGTCACACCACCTGCTCAAACACACACCGTCATCGGTGATGAATCATTTCTTGTAAGACACTTCATGGCAGGCAAAGCGTGTGATTTAACAGAGCGTGATGGGAAGACACGCCAAAATCTACCAAGCACCTTGGGGGGATGTACATTTCTAAAGAAGACAAGGAAACTAAAGGAGTCTACACAAATAATTTAGGGGCTTTCCATGACCGCAGTATCAGACTTCTTGTATACAGTGGTGATACGAATACTAACACCTTTTAATTAGAAGAGAAGGGAGCTACCTCTCGGTGCAAAGGATAAAGTAATAAAGTTATATAACTTGTGCTATTTTTAGATGGATTCATTTTTCCCTGACAGTATTGAATCCGACTAGAGACCAAGTCCATATTATGAGACATCATCGCAATGGGCACATTAACAATTCCCTAGCGAGAACCCACAGCCGTGTGACGCTCTGCTTGACCCCCAGCTGATGAGTGGATATCGGCCAACAAGGAGCTGACGGAGAAAACCAAGTACACCATCACAGGGCTTCCCCCGATGGTCAAGATCTTAGTCCGGGTGAAGGCCATCAATGCCGCCGGGTCCAGCACGCCGCGCACCATTCAGCACTCCATCCTGGTCAAGGAAGTTGTCGGTAAGTTATCGGTTTTTGGCGTTAGTTGGTCCACAACTTGAAGTGAACTTCATGTCTAAGTGACAGACATTAACAAGATGTTTTTGGGGGGTTTACTGCGCACATACAGAACCGCCCAAAATCCGAATCCCCCGGCACTTGAAGCAGACGTACACCCGGAGAGTCGGAGAGCCCATCAACCTTGTGGTTCCCTTTTTGGTACAGCAGATGCCACCTCAGGTGTTTCCTACTTATTGTTCAGCTGTTTCTGTGCTCTTTATTTGAACTTGGACTCTCTCCAGGGTAAACCCAGGCCTAAGGTCTCCTGGCTGAAGGACGGGCAGCCCATCAACCCCACCCACGTCAGCATCCGCAACACAGACTGCGACAGCATCATCTTCATCCGCAAGGCCGAGCGCAGCCACTCCGGGAAGTACGACATGACGGTGCAAGTGGAGAACCACAGTGACACCGCCATACTTGATATCCAAGTCGTAGGTAAGGAGAGGATTCTGATCCTGGGATCCTGATTGGTTGGATGTATATTGTGGTTTCAATGGTCTCAAGATGGTTCAAAAACACAGCTTCATCATCCTCATGTCTCCTTTCTAGACTTGCCCGGGCCGCCCCAAGTGGTGAACATCGAGGAGGTGTGGGGGGGAAACGTGGCTCTGGATTGGAGCCCTCCTAAAGACGCTGGCAACGCCCCCATCTCCGGCTACACCATCCAGAAGGCGGACAAGAAGACCATGGTATGGACGATTTTGGCCTTTGGTCTCGTGGAAACACAACGTGGTGTGCTGCCGTTGCCGTCTTACAGTATGTCCTCCGACCTAACGCCTAGTGTCTGACGTGCCCTGCAGGAATGGTACACCTGCATTGAGCACTACCACCGCACATGCATCACCATCACAGACCTGGTGGTCGGCAACGAGTACTTCTTCAGGGTCTACTCGGAGAACATGTGTGGTCTCAGCGATTGCGCCACGCAGACCAAGGACTGTGCCCTCATCGTCAAAGAAGGTACAAGGAGGGAATATTAGCGGGAATATTAGCGGGAATATTAGCGGGAATATGTAAATATTAGTTCAGACCAGTGGTTCCCAACCTTGTTTGGCCTGTAACCCCATCTTCTGTTCTTCTATCTGCTCTTACCCACACCATCAACCGTCAACATCTTCCCATCAAATATCTAGAGCTCATCAGCAGCAATCTCCCCCTGACCCTTATATGCATATTAGGAGACCCCAAGTGGGGTCCCGGCCCAGAGATTGGGAACCACTGGATCAGACAGTGTTTGTTTTTCAATGAATGATCTTGAATGAACTTGTCTCCCTCTCCTCCCTTTTAGTCCCTCGGATTTCACCGCCGCTCTTCCTTAACCGTGGAAACTCCTCCCACTTAACTTTCTACCCTCCCAAGTTCTGCTGTATTTCAAAAATACAGTGAAGTCGATTTTGGTGTGATTTTCGTTGAAGTTTTACGCGAAGGGCACTGTCAGTGATATTGTTCACCATTAAATGTGGGCTAGGATTTCTTTTCCTTTCTTATTTTCATACAGTATGTAACAGATAAACAATAGCAGATATGACTGACAGCTCCTTCGACGATACTTCTTGGCTCCTTTCATGATCCAATGATGAATTAAAAGAAACCCATGTTGTCTATCCCTCACCACACCATAGGGGAATCCCTTCATGATACAGCTCAGCGCGCGTATCATGCAAAACCCCACTCCTTTACCCTTCCTCCCACAGGTCTGCACCTGAAGACCCCCGAGTACATCGACCACGACTTCAAGGAGGCGCCGCGGTTCACGCAGCCGCTGATCAACACGTTCGCCGTCGCCGGCTACAACGCCACCCTGAACTGCAGCGTCCGCGCAAACCCACGGGTAGGTCGCCAAAAAACAGGTACAGGTGAAATCCCCACTCAGGTAAATCACTGATGAGGATTTCCCTAATATAGCGATGTACAGACTCACACAAGCCACTCTAGACTCCCGTTTCCCAATACATTATCGCAAAAAACGACTTTGCTCGGCCTGCAGGCCAAGGTGATCTGGATGAAGAACAAGATCGCCATCATCGACGACCCGCGCTACCGCATGTTCAGCAACCAGGGGGTGTGCACCCTGGAGGTCCGCAAGCCCAACCCCTACGACGGCGGTGTGTACATCTGCAAGGCCATCAACGACCTGGGAGAGGCCCAGGTGGAGTGCAAGCTGGAGGTGAAAGGTGAGTGTGGACCGGACTTGGGACCAGCAGCCAGGCGGCGCGGCACCTTCTCCTAGGCGGTGTGGTTCCAGGGTCTGGTTTCACAAAGCGTCGCACGCGCGGCTCCTTCTCAGATCTCTCGAATAAGGTCTCTCTAAATAAATAAGATATCGATAAAAACGCCCACCCTGACCATCTGAGGGCCCCACAGTCTACAGATGTTTTTAAACGAAACCTTAAAACATATCTTTTAATTTAATTTCTCACCTTTAGGTTCCCCTTGATTTTTTCTTTTGCTTTATATTAAATTTTGTGCCTATTTTTACTCTGTAGCACTTTGAGATTGCTAAAATATAAAGCGCATTATAAATAAAATGTATTATTATTATTATTATTATTATTATTATTATTATTAACACAAAAATCTCAAAAATGTTTCATGGAAAACATTTCATTTACGGATAAAAGTAACATACTCCTCTGGCATTTTACCGTGATTTCATTGGTTGCTTGTAAATATTTTCTACAGATGGAGGGATGTGTGCTTTTCACCTCCTGGTGGCGCTGTAGCTCAGCCAATCACATGTCTGGGTTTGCCCTGTACAGTACATGTGATTGGCTCGTTGGTTATTTATTAAAATGTTTAAATGTTTACATGTTTAGGCTTTGGGGAAACCAGTCTCTGTGGGGCACTGTTGCCTAGCGATCGGTGTGTGTGTGTGTGCATGTGACAGGATTACACGCCAAGGTCCGCGCCCTGCCGCCGTGGACACGCCTAAAACCTCTAAAAACACACGGATTTAATACGACATACAGAAATCCTAATCATCCACATGTGTGTGAAGTTCACATAATAATAACCGACCACATCCGTCCCTGAACGTCCCTGTGGCATTATCAGCTCCTAAATTCACACCCCCCCCTCACACAAATCCATCCATCTCGCTCACCGCCGGCGCCCCAAACGGCGCCACAGCAGACCTCACCCGGTCCTCCCTCTTGTGTTAGCGCGTAGCGTTCAGAGGCTCTGTGGCCTCGCCGATAGACTCTTCCAACATAATCGATAATCACAAATCAACCCCCGCAATCACTTGCTGTTTTCTGAAGACACACACACAAACACGCGCACACACACACACACACACACACACTTGTGTCCGGATTCACGTGCACACATAACTCCTCCATGTAAACATTTTGTTAACCCCTCTTCTCTTCTCTCTCCCCCCAGTCCAAACTCAGGAATTGTGAATGTATGTTCTCATTCAAAGGTAAGCTTTCATATGGTTATGGCATATGAAGCTTATGTCATTCATTATGCATTTCCAGTGGCCTGTAATCATGCTTCTAGCGTCTCTCAGTGGTGGGACTGTAGCAGTAGTACACTGTTGTTGTTGTTGTTGTTGTTGTTGTTGTTGTTTTAATCCATGTGCATGTCTGCGTGACCGTTGGTTATCATGCTGCTGGAGTTCTGTTTGGTCCCAGTGATTCCCCTTAACCACCGATCTCACGCATGACCAGAGAGTTGAAACCATGTGCAGATTTTAGCGGGGGGGGGGTTTCTGAGGCTTTGCCCATGTGACCGACCGCGGCCCCCCGGGGGGAAGGGGGGGGGGGGCGAAGGTAAAGTAAGGTCAGCTCCGCATGGCTCACAGCTTATAACATCTTATCCTAACTCTAGCCTTGTAGACTAAAGGTCGGGCTACCGGCTTCAGCATCATTATCTCTTTCTTTCTTTGTGTTGCTATGCTCCTCTTTTTTCCCCCATCTTTCCACCGCCTGCGGCCTCAGAGGCCTCAGAGGCCTCAGAGGCCGACCGCTAAGGAGGCCAGTGGATCTAGTTCACTTCTCCTCTGCTTTGTCTTTTACGGTCTTCTTCAAGGGTAACGTCCAAGAATGCAAACTGAAAGATGGACAATGACGTTAGACTACGGTTTCATTTACTTGAATCGCTTTATCTCAGGATAGCCAGGGGGGGGGGGGGGGGGGGGGGGGGGGGGGGGGGGGGGGGGGGGGGGGGGGGGGGGGGGGGGGGGGGGGGGG
>JAOPJI010000069.1:6122548-6137635 GCA_027122695.1 Merluccius productus
CACACACACACACACACACACACACACACACACACACACACACACACACACACACACACACACACACACACATACATCCATACACACACACAAACAACAAACAAAAACCGCTCGCTTTGCCTCCGGGGGGTAGGGGGTTAAAATGTAATTCCTCTTGTGTTCTATTATTTAGTGTTTGCTTAGTAACAAAACTCCCGACGTCTGTTAATTTGGGTCTGCCTCTGAGTCCCCCCACACTCGTTAGGAGCTCAGACCTTAAAACGCTGACAGCATCTTTGAAGGATCGTCACAAAAAAAGATTACTTTACGACTATGACAGAGTCAGCAGTTTCAGGATGAATAAAAAACTGCAACACCAACAATGGCTTCAAATCTGCAAAGCACAAGATGGATGTTCAAACGATGAAAGATAAAAACAGAGCAATCCGTGTGTTCATGTCGTTTCCTTTAAGGCACTGTGGATGCTCCATACAATCTGGCGATATATTTTAGTTTTTGATAAAATGTGTACGTTTCATACCAGAACATCGAACTCGGAACAGCGGAAGTGTGTCAACGCTTGTCGAGTATGCTACATCAAATATAATATAATATTATTTAATCTTTAAATACTACACGCACCAACTGATTTTTTCCAAAGTAAACGTACAACTTTACAAAACTTTGAACTGCACCAATGCTACCACCAAATATTACAATACTATCCATGAATATGGAAAATCCATAATCATGTGAACATAAAACAAAACAAAAAAACATATTTACTTAAGTTAGTTATATTTAATACAAAAGAATAATACATTATACGTCAAGTTTCTCCGTTTAAGGAGTTGAGCCCTTTTGACATTAGCCGTGTGAAGATGAGCCCAGCTAGCTCTGACGGCACATTATGGTCTGGTGATCACCATGGAGACGAT
This sequence comes from Merluccius productus, assembly GCA_027122695.1. Lineage (NCBI taxonomy): Eukaryota > Metazoa > Chordata > Actinopteri > Gadiformes > Merlucciidae > Merluccius > Merluccius productus. The sequence goes on from JAOPJI010000069.1 coordinate 6,123,466, forward strand.
GTTGACAACCGCTAGGAGACCACACGAGTGAAGAGTGCGGCCACCTTGACTGTAAATGCGATGAACGTGGCGAATACACATTCAAACCCAATACCTAACATACATCTCTATAATACCTAACATACATCTCTATGATCCTCTGCCTCTTCTGAACTTCTACATGAAATGCAATGAATCCAAGCTGGAAACAGTGAACATGTGTGTAAACACATCATGTCTTTACAACCGGACCGACAGCTGGAATTCGATTGGAGTCATCAAGTCAACAAGTTCACCTCAACACACTTTGACTGACCCTGCTGAGGACTGTGTGTTTGTGTTCTCCGTACATGGTTATGAACTTGTACCGTGGCCTTCAAAATGTCTGTTGGGGATCTAGTCAGTTACAGTCACTCACAAGCTTTGTTTGCTGTTTGGCGTTTGACCAATCACTCAATCAGTCATTGTATGCACCTATCCCATGATAACCATTGTAGTTTACGCTAGTTAGAGTCACTTATACGTTCCTTAGCGTGGCAAACTCCAAAGATGTTGCATCACAACAGAAAGTTGCGATGCAACATCTAGAAAGTTTCTCAAGAATAAAACGCGCCCATCCACGAGTTATTCTGGTCCACTGCGGGGAAATCTCAGATGACAGTTACAGTCGTCTGAAAATGATATCGCTATAACTGTAGCTTCAACTCAAGCCACTAGAGGCTGCTAATGGGAAAACCTACATAGTGCAGGTTTAAAATATGTCTATCAAGGTGGGTTCCTCGGTTCCGTGTCACGCCTGCCCTCGCCTTCCCATCTAACACCTGTGACAAGCTGTTCAAAGGCCTGGGTGGCCACTCACATACCACGCTGGTATCACTCAAACGCCAGCTTAGCCCCCAGATTAATCCGACATATTCACAGGGGCTATGTAGCCGCTATGCTGCTGGTGGTGTGCGATGGCTGTCGGATAGTGACACGATTCCACTTATCACGCTGACAGATGGTTGGATGAGGTTGTCTTGGACGCATGCCCCACTGCCCCCCCCTCTCCTGGTTCAGCCAAACAGCTTTGGCCGAGCTGAACTTTCAAGAATCGAGAGTACATGTGACGTCAGCAATGCTAGTATTTTTGGGGGGATTATATAATATATAATTGAAAATATGAATATATCTTCTGTATTTTATATATAGTTTTTGTTTCAGCTCTCCTAGAAATAATAGACAATAATAAAATAATAATAAAACAAATAAGAACAACAATTTGAATCTAGATGTCATCAACATTAAGGTTTAGATGTATCATAATAATTTTAATTAGCATTCAGCTTCACTGGAAGTCTAGTCCTGTTCGGTACGTGAGTGTTGATCGAGTACCTCAGTGAGTGTGAAAGAGATTCAATAAATAACAATAAATAATACATAGTCTCCTTCTAGACTGAAAGAAATACATTTTTGGGGGGGCAGAGACACAAAATGTCCGGGGATAAGTGTGTACAGCATTTAAGCTAAATGTCATCTTTCATTTCTAAACTGTAGGAGTTCCACCTCGGCACCTAATCAGGCCCGCAGGGAGTTATTACGGGATCTGTTTGTTACGGGATGTGTTCCTAAGATGACAGCCTGAAGAATATGCTCTCTCTCAACTGGCATATTCATAACCTTATTAAGATAGTGTCTAGACAAATTTCACCAATGGTTGTTGGATGGCTGGGGGAGTTCATAGCTACACACTGTATACAGTATGTTCTCCTCAGATGAATTGCTCTTTCTTATTGTTGATATACACCCCCCCCCCAGCCACCCCACCCTGATCATAATAGGGGTAAGTACATCGACTAAAATTATGGCCAATAAACCTGCTGTGTCCCTAATTCATTAATCCTTAATTAATCCGTCCAGACATTTCCCTTTATTTGCCAATGGCGGTTTAGTTTGCTGGATAGCTAGGAGGCTAATCTTAGCTTAGCTCTATTTGGCGGGGGTGTAGACACACTGCAGGGTACAACACCAGCCAATTCAAACCAATAAGGGCCCGGAAATGTAGGGGTTCAACACTTCACCAAACGAGAATGTTTTCAGAACTCTACAAACGAGGACCTGAAGGAACCCCAAGCGATCATGATAACTATACGCTAATGCACCACTACTGTGTCACACGCTCATTCATGAATATGAATGGATGAATATGTTGAGGATGAGGGTGAAAATGAGATGAGTGAATGAGATGGGGGTTACAGTACTAGTTTTACGACATGTTTAACATGTGGAAATAGCCCTTAGTTAAAACACGAGGTCGTGACCTGTGATTAGAAGTAAACTCCATTCTAGGAGTGCTCGCACACATCTCTCGAATCACACACTCACACACACACACACAGATGAACACACACACACACTCATGGTGCACACCAAACACCAATACACACCAGCATACATGGAATCACTCTATTGCACACACACACACACACGCACACACACACACACACCATTTTCTCATCCAATAGCAGCACATATTGTGACATATGAACACAAATGATCCAATCCATCAAACAGAATAACAATCGTCCAATCACCATGAGGGACAGCCAGAGGGACCGCCCCCTCTCAGTGGTAATTGGCAGCTCTGAGCTCCAACCGCCTGTTGGACCACGAACGGGAGGACTTGAGGCAGACTTGGCAGTAGCAGAAACGCTGACAGCGAACAGAGTAATATCTCAATAGCCATGGTGAAATAAACATCACTCATAGAGACCGCTGTTGACAGAGATGAAATGAACTGGGGGCGGGGGCGGGGGGAAACACCAACTGCCAAATCTAAGAACATGATTGAAAACATTTTTATCCTCCTTTCCCCCTTATGGAGCCATCCTCTATTCTGGGGTATATTTCTTTAGTTTGAAATGATGTCCAACCATGTGTGCCGTTCGGCCAGGAGTATACTAAACAACAGGCAGGATAGTATTTTTTGGTTCATGTTTAGCCGGATATGATGTAGCACCACTCTCCGCTGTCACCCCTGGGGTCCTCGTCGGGATACGGCCGCGTGTCAGAAGCGCGCTCGCGCGTCAGAGGCGCCCGCGCGCGCGCTATACAACCGCTGGGGGTAATCACGCCGTTGAATCAGCGCTACTGTCGTTCGGTGTGAGCGAAGGGAAGGGCGGAGGGTTTCAATTCTCGTGGTTACGTCATCGACTCTCGAGGGGGGGTTGGAGGGACGGAGGGGGATGGAGGCAAAGAGGCACGGCGCACACACACACACACACACACACACACGCACACACACACGTGCACCTTAACACACGAGAAGTAAACACACATTGAGTATACACAGACATATATACAGGTATCTACAGTTGTCATCGCTGAATTCCAACCTGTAGAGGTTCGTTAAATTCAGCCAGCCCTGTTTTCCCATTGAAATCCCATCCTGTTAGATTCCTCAACGGTGCAGATCCTCCCCGAGTGTCCGATCGGTCTTGTCGCCTTGCGTTCTCCCACGTGCTGCGTTCCCCGCTCGCTCTCCCACCCACCCACCGTCTTAACGCGCTACCGCGTGTAGACCCCTGATGTCGATTTCACGCCAAGGTTTGCACTTTCAGCTCTTTCCGTTCGCAAATTACGGGCGACGGTGTGTGGATTGCGTTCTTTCTGCACCACTGATCCGCGCGGCAGACATATTTCAATAGCGGGGGTTTGTGTAAAGTGCTACAATAGGTTATTGTTGTCGACGACAAACGCAAGAAAAAACAACGCCTTGCTAAAGTATCACCCTTGCAGTCGGATCTGCGCGAACGCACGCGTACCCTACGCGTGCGCTCGCACAAACACAAACACACACAGGCGCGCACACACGTTCTGGCACACGCACGCACGCACGCACAGAGACAGATACTCGCATGCACACACACACACACACACACACACCTGCTCATTTGTGCGTACACACACACACACACACATACATACGCACACACACACAGACACACACCCACACGCCGCATACACCACCACCCACTAAAACACACACTCATACACACACACACACACACTCTATCCCTTCACACTCTACACGACGTACTACATGACATTTATCTGGCCGCCCTAATGTTCCTGTACTGACAGAGGAGCAGGTGCTTGAACGTCTTCTTGAACGTGACGTTGCACAGGGCGTAGCAGGCGGGGTTGATGGTGCTGTTGATGTAGCACAGCCAGTAGCCGATGGTCCACACCGTGTTGGGGATGCAGCTGGAGCAGAAGGTGTTGATGAGCACCATCACGTTGTACGGCGTCCAGGTGGCCACGAACGCCACCAGGATGGCCATGATGGTGCGCGTCACCTTCTTCTCGCGCGACGGCGGCGCCTTCTTCTTCTTGTTGGGCGGCTGCTTGGTCATCTTCACGATCTTGCGCGCCACATGGTTCTGCCGCTCGGTGGCCGGCACGATCTCCACCGTCAGCTGGTTGGTGGGCGTGTAGCAGTCGCCCTTGGGCGACTTGGTCTTGATCTTAATGCAGGTGAGCTTGGAGGAGACGCCCGCCTTGGCGCGTTGCCGGGGCTGAGGCTGATGGTTGGCGTCGCCGTCGTCGCCGCCGCCGCCGCTGCCTCCGCCGCCTCCGCCGCCACCGCCGCGCCCAGCATCGTTGGCCCTGGAGGTGGTGGGCTCCTCGTCCCGCTGGTGGGATGCGGCGGCGCTGCCGGAGGTGGAGTCGTTGGAGCTCTCCTTCTCCTCCCCAGGCGCGCAGTGGTCTCTAGCCGCCCCGTCCTCGCCCTCCGCCTCGCCCTCGGTGGCGGTGGACGGCCCCTTGCCGTTCTGCAGCCGGCCGTCATGCTGGTGGGACGCGTCCTCTGTGGTGGTGGCGGCCTGGGTGAGGGCGGGCCCCGTCCCTGCCGGAACGTTGTTGTTGTTGGCCTTGGGGAAGCAGTTTCGGCCCCGGTGGCGCGGGGACGCGGGCTCCGGGTTGGGCTCGGACGGCTTCCGGGGGTCCCTCTTGACGCGGCTCTTGCTGGCCTTGGAGATCTGCCAGTAGAGGACGATCATGATTATCACGGGCAGGTAGAAGGCGGCGATGGCTGTGCCGAAGGTCACCGTGGCGTTGGAGAAGAACTGGATGTAGCACTCCCTCTCGGGCACCGTCCGCCCGCCCACGATGAACTGCCAGAAGAGGATGGCCGGCGCCCAGAGGACGAAGGACAGCACCCAGGCGGCCGCGATCATCATGCCCGCCATCTTGGTGGTGCGCTTCACGGGGTAGCTGAGCGGCTTGGTGACACAGAAGTAGCGGTCGAAGCTGATGATCAGCAGGTTCATGACGGACGCGTTGCTCACCACGTAGTCCAGGGCCAGCCACAGGTCGCACACCACGGGCCCCAGGGGCCAGTAGCCGATCACAATGTACACCGTGTACAGGTTCATGGAGCACAGGCCAATGATGAGGTCGGCGCACGCCAGGCTGAACAGGAAGTAGTTGTTGACCGTCTGCAGGTTGCGGTTCACCTTAATGGAGAGCATGACCAGGATGTTGCCGATGACAGTGACCAGGCTGAGGGAGCCGGCCACCAGCACGATGAAGACCACCTCCACCGTCTTATAAGGGGTCCCGCTCTCATCCTCCACCGCCGCCTGCGTCTCGTTGCCCTCCGAGGCGTTCCAGTAGGTGAAGTTGAACACGTCCATGGCATTTGGTCTCTGGCTGCCTTCTCCCACTCAGATGGAACCTGAACAAGACGGACAAAGATACAGATGAGATAAGATACAGATGGGAAATTCATGTTTCACAGCAAAAACAAACAGGACAGTAATAGGAATTAGAAAGGAGATAACAAAAAATGCACTAATATATGTACACAATAAGATTAGTAGCAATGTAAATGCCAAAAACACACAACAGACAATTTAGGTAGACATTTTGTCGTCTTTTAAATGTTGCAATGTGAACACAAAGCGAACCTACGGTGGCCCTGAAGGGCAAACGACACCAACAAAAAGGAAAACACAACGACAAAAAGGAAAACACAACGACAAAAAGGAAAACACAACAACAAAAAGGAAAACACAACAACATTAACAAAAACACAACAACAAAAAGCAGAACCAGAGGAGAAGTGCAGCATCTAAACACATGAGCCGCTGACCACAGACCAACTCAGACCAACTATAGCTGAGAAAACGGCCATAGTGACTAAAGTGTGCAGAATATGCGACGTTATCGAAACCAAACATTACTAAACTAAACTTGGAAGTGGAAAGTGGAAAGAGGTTGAATTACGTTTTTTGATTTCACCTTCAGACACCGCTATCTCTTTAATTACAAATGATCGTTGAAATGAAGTCATTAATCTTACAAAAATAACAATTATATCAATTACTTTTCGAAAAGATCCCCTTTTGATAACCCTCACCATTTGATAACTCCGCTATCTCATTCCTAATCACAAATTAAACAAGTGTGGGAGTATATGAAGGGGTTAAAGTGTTGGGAGGTTAATGAGATTTTTTCATTACAACTTATTTGTCACAAACAATCTGTTTTTATTGGTATTTAAAATTGTATCTATTATAAAAGTGCTTGCTAGGAAATCGGCCCCTTAAAGGTGTTTAATGATAACATAATCGAATTGAATTGAAAAACGTGCTGCTGTAAAAAGCAATTTAATAAAAACACACATTTGCGGAAACACTAATTCATATCGTAATTAAATGTCATTTATCATCTGTGCATAAGTCTTTTAATGAGACACCTCTTTACTAATGGAAACGGCAACACGGAGGGACCCCCCCGATGCTCCAGAAAGTGAAACACATCCATTATGGAAACAAATTATTCATTTACATAACATCATTTACATTCATGCAAAATCTAGGTATCCTTTGGAAACCTACAGTATTACACCATCCATTGATGATGTCATGCAAAATCTAGCTATCCTTTGGAAACCTACAGTATTACACCATCCATTCAATTCATACACTATATTCATATTCATGAATGTTATATACATTACAATAGTATTACATACATTACATGTATTAGCATTACAAAAGCATTTCATATGATTTGATATGACTTTTTCTCTATTCTGTGACAGGATGTTATTTGGATGGTGTACAGTCCTCGGAACAAACGTCAGTACTTTAACTATGTTGCCCAAATAATACATGCAATGTATGCAATGTATGAATATTATATACATTAGAAAAAATGAAGTATCAAATATGATAAATATATATATATATATATATATATATTGCACTTTCATATGTGTTGCTATATATGATATAGGTATATATGCTCAATGCTTGTATGTGTACTATATATATTCAATGCTTCTTTACTTTGGTGAACTACAGTGAACTTCTCCAGGCCAAACAACACAATCTAAACTGTGTTTTGTTGTCTTTGGATCACATCTGGCAAGAAGTCACATTGTGTTCTATTCTCTCTCGGCTCAAAACACTTTACGAGCTGCGATGTGGCATCTGCTTCCCAGCCAAAACAAACACAAATCAAAGTCACAGTTCACATCGGGTGTATTGCTACGTTCATTTCCTGAATACATTACAATTGGAGGTAAATGCAGAAAAAGAGCATAACTTTTGCTGTTAGTAGAATTTCAGTTAAAAGTGCTTTTTAATCATTGATCTATGCTTCCTCAATTCCGCCTTATTGACCAAATTGGTAAACCGACATTTAACATTAGCATTTCTCCTTTGTTTGGTCATTGATCTACTTTGCCAATGTGAATGTTTATTTTCTCAATTTTGTTACATTTTATTAAAACTTAATTTAATTTAATTGATAATGATTCATCAGGATGTTTTGGGTGATTTTGTAATTATTGTTATTACTGATAACGGTCCTTTCAAAAAATGAATGATTTTTCAGCTTCATGATTAAATAACTGCAGGTTTAAAAAACTAAGCGGTTTATTATTAAATAAACAAAGTTTTTATATGTTAATCTTCATTGTTCCTCCTGAGGAAATGTGCCCTTTAGTTTCTGATGCATCCACAAGGGCGGTCATAGTTGGTGCCCCCTGGGGGCCAAAAACCCCAGATTGCAAACTCAGTCCTTTTCTCAATGTTAACTAAATCCATACCCAGGAACAGTAGGTTCAATAAAATGCTTCATTCAACACATTATACACAACGTGCAGCAGCCTTTTCCTTCACCATGAATGGGATTTTTTTCCCAAAGACTCTGCCATTCAAGCTCAAGGTCTTTAACAGTTGAGCGCCAGGGTTTTCTGAGTAACTAGCGAGCATTCACTTATCGTCTGCGCCAGAAATCCCTAATCATTGCATTAGCCATGGAGCTGAGCTTGTCCCTAATCCTCCGTAAAATGTTTAACTCCACCGATTTATACTCAAAAAACACCACAGCTATAGGATTGGGATTGGTGGACTTGTGGCCGATGAGAGACAAGTGGATTAGGGGGAACTAAAGTGGATGAGAGTGGCCATAGCAGAACGGGGACACCGCTAACTCCCCTTAGCGGCTAACTGTCCACAGTGGCAAACTGCCCTTTGAGGCTAACTGCCCTCAATGGCTCTATTTGTCCACCTCGAGCTACCGTAAGCCTCTTCGTATACCTGGGATCTATGTGAGGGGATGGCTGCCCAACTCTGGCTTTATTGTTATGATCAAGATGTAATCCTGTCCTTTTAGGAGCCACTTAACTGTCACATTTCCCAGGACAACCGGCCCACAGACTGGTTTAAAAATAAAAGCCTTCATCCACACATTGTGAATCATTAAAAAAATAAAACTGTGCTGTTCCCACTACATGTTGACTTGTGCAGTGTTATAAACAGACAAACTCAATTCATGAGCATAATATGTCAAACAAATCCAATATTTCACATGACTGAATATTATGGTAAAACTGCAAGAAAAATGAAATGCTTTAATCAGGCACAGCACATATAGACTCATTTTCTGTTAGTAAACATTATGAAGTTTTTTTGTGGGTGGAGGTGGAGGCAGAATAATTCCCTGAACACGTTAGCCAATGCTGGCTAGGACATTTTGTTGGCTTGTTTTTGAACAATGGCTGAAGAAAATAGGAGTTTCTCTGAATACGTATGGTCACTCACTCTCCAGGACCGTGAGTGGTGCTTGAAAAAGTTAACATTATCCCCTTTCTGTTCGTAAACAATTAGGTTATTTTTTGGGCGTGGCTTAGGGTGGAGGCAGAAGAGTTATCGGAACTGAACGCGTAGCAAACACCAGCTATGAGGTTTTTGTTAATGTAATGTTTATCTGAATATGTCCAGCAAAAAGTGTTTATTTTTACGGCTTAATGAGGTTAGGACGCCGAGGTTAGCTCTTGGCTCAACCTCAACACTTCAGACAACAAGCGTTGTTTTTTCCTCTGGTATCCAAGAAAGTGTCTGAAGTTTGGACACATCAAATTAACGTTATTACTTTATTTTCTATATTGTGTTTTGTTCGCCCCGGTAATTCCCCTAAAAACAAATTACATGTGTGTTTTTCTCTCAAATGACGGCGGAGGTGTTGAGCCCTAGAGAAGACCTGTTCTCAGAACCTGACGCATCGTAACCTCATTAAACTGTAAAATACACAATTAAAATGGCAATGAGATTGTATTATACCCTGAAGAGGATCCACACACCATCAAACATTTCCACCATCTTTTTTACAGCAATGAGGGAAAGCCACATCATTTATTTCCTACTTACTGTCACATCCTCTCATGTACTTCAAAGCAACAGGCTGACACAAAATAAACCGCAGTCTATACTAAATACATGACAAAATAATACATTCAATTACAAGTTTTATAAGCAATTAACACGTCAACATAATAATTACAGGTCAGAACAAAAAACAAGACATCATCATCTTGGTTTATGAAATGGCTACTTTGTGCTTGAAAAAACAGGCTTGTTTATTCCACTTGTGTGGATGGAAATATATGTAGCCTATATCTTTTTTTTTATTAGCATCTGACTAAATGTAGTAATTATTTTTTCTGAAATGATAGTGTCATAATAATAATAATTATTATTATAATTATTATTATTATAATTCTAATTCTAATGATAATACTGACTTTTTCCATTTTGTGAGGGAAAATATACATCACAAAAGCATAATGGCAGGTTCTGCTAGTGGTGTTTTTTTCTGATTGCGCTTTTAAATTAAGTGTCCAATCAACCCAACGACACAGTGAGTGTTCACTATAACAAAGCTGATCCCAAGACTATTATACTGGTTTACACTCGAGAGCAGTACAAGTGAATGGCGATTGGTCTTTACTCTACAGAGGATGACAAGGGCAGCCATCATGATAAACGCGAGTTACAAAGACCACTCCAATGCTATTGATTGCATGGGGTTTCCATTGCAGAGTCACAGTGGGAACACACTTTCACTGACTGGGGAAACAAGAGACTCCTAATCACAATGTCACACTGTGTGCTGAAGTAGTTCGTAATCAGGTCGGATGTGCACACACGCACACACACACGCACACACACGCACACACACACACACTATCATCTCACACATTATAAGCCTTAATATCAGATAAATTATGAAATAAGGCGCGTGGTGCAAGTATCCACAAGGCTTGTTTATCTACACGAGTTGACCTTTTGTGCAAGTTTGTTGTGTTGATGAGTTCATAGTGCACAAAGGAAAGTTTTGGTTCAAGGTAAACACCTCTGTGACAACGTTTTTCCAATTCTTTTCTTTTTGGATTAAGTGGGCGAGATGGAGAGAGAAAGAGCTAGGAAGAGAAGAAGAGGGAGAAAATGGGAGACAGATGGGTGGAGAGAGATAAATAAAGGCCAATAAGGAGTGAGAGATAGAGTGTGAAAGAGCAAGGGAAAGAAAGCAAGAAAGAGAGGAGAGAGTGGGAGAGAGAGAAAATGGAAGACAGATGGGGAGAGATAGAAAGAGAGCCCAATAATGGGAGAGAGACAGAGAAATAGAGGGAGAGTGTGAAAGAGCAAGTGAGAGAGGGTGAGCAAGAAAGAGAGGGAACAAGTGATGGAGAGAGAGAGCGAGAGAGAGAGAGAGAGAAGCAATTCATTTGCTAAAGGATAGGATATGAATAAGTGATGGGTATTGCGTATTGTCCTGTGTTCTGACCCGGCTGTGCATGGCGCTGGCTCAACAGAGCTGAAAATTGCCTGTGCTCTTTAGGGACGAGGAGGGAAAAAAAGGGCCAACTTTAACCTTTCTCCCTTAAACTCTTGTCTCGCCACTCTGGCTTTTCCACCTTCACCCTGGGTTGCCCAGATACCTAGAGGCCCTTAAATGCAAAGAGCATCTAAAGGTAATAACCAACCTTGACATTTCTGCCTAAATGCCGGAGGTGCATTATTCGTAGCGGAGCACAAGTGTTTAGCTAGGTCAGTGGTAGGATAGGGGTCAGGACGGGGTGGTGGGGGTTGATTCAGATCCTGCTGAGTCACGATTATTTTTGAATAACCGCAAACATGAATAGAAAAACACAACAAAGGGGATAGTCCAGTGGTCAAAGGGTCTCCCTGCAGGCAATCTTGAGCAAGATGCGCCGAACCTATGGTGATCAGATGTCCCGGTTTGTCCAGGATTGTCCCGGTGTCAAGCTAGGTAAACCAAACAATGCACCACGCGTCTGAATGCAACACTGATTTGTCTGTATGTGTGTCAATCATTCAATGTGTCGTTGTCAAGGCTGTTGCTAGCCTATGACACCTGTGGCTCTGTCTGACAGAATCTGTCAGTACGCTAATGGTTAGCTGTCATGCCCAAGTCAATCTCTTCACAAGACCTCCAGAAGGCTTTACTCTTTTCTTTGTGAAGTAGCCGGCAACGGTGCAAGAGTACATTTTCGGTCGCACGCGGTGGAAATGCTGACATAAAAGATCATATTTAGAAGGCCAAACATAAGCGGTGGCTACAAGCGGTAAGTAGCGCCATTGTGACCTACTTCAGCGGGGCAAACACCGATGACAGCGGACCTTTGCCTACTGTCTGGTGAAATACAAGAACAAATTATTTTTTGGAGACAAAACATAATTTTGCATTTGCTGAGGCGCTAGCTATGGTGTTAATAGGTCCATGTGTGTGTGTGTACTTCAAACAAATGGATAGGCTACCTCACCAGTCCTCAGACATCCAATTCCGGCCCCACCCCCCACCAATCACAACTGACCCCACCCGTTGCAGTGGTGATGTCCATGCTGGGTGAATGGCAGCATTGGGGTGCTGGGGTGTGAGACCAGCACCCATATTGTTTGTTGTTGTGTTTTGGTCAAAGCTGCATGACTGGAATACAGGAATGATCACCCCTGCACTGCAGCCACTCTGCAGGGGGACTCACCACCCTTTCTCTCTCTCTCTCACTCTCTCTGTCTCCCTCTGTCTCTCTCTCTGTCTCTCTCTCTCTCCCAACACTACCTCTTAGCGTGCTGGGAGATAAAAATCGAAGCAGAAAAATATCACTTCTTCTAGTCGCTCCCACCCACGTGTGTGGGTGTGTGTGTGTGTCACCTGAGCCATCCTATGTCTGGTACACACAGGGCAGTGTTTACACAGCACAGAAGAAGATTATAGGCTCCTACCCACTAGGCGACAAACCCGCCGATTCTAGGGCTGACTGACTGAGGGGGGCGATCGGGGCTGAAGTTGGCTCTTTTGGGAGGGCATTATCGTGTTTGATATTATCGGCCTAGTGGGTAGAAAGCTTAAGAATGTCCACAGCCTAAACCTCCTACCTGCTCAAATGAATACAACCTTACAACACAACACAATACACAATACAACACAATAATACGATGAGAAATAAAAATAAAGAAACATGATTTAACTGACCATAACCTGGTTACCTCAGCGGCCATGTAAATACCATGATGATGACCATAACCTGGCTACTTCAGCGGCCATGTAATCGCCAAATGATGAGTATGTTCATCCTTCTACTGGATAATGACTGTAACTTGGTTACTCCTCCGAATCGGCTTCCGATAAGACACTGGGAGAATGGGGAACTGTGTGGTATATATTGGCCGTTCGAGAAGCTTGGTGACATGTGTAATGGCAAGTCTCTCTCTCTCTCTCTCTCTCTCTCTCTCTCTCTGCAGCTCTCTCTCTCTCTGTCTCTCCACCGCAAAGCACTCTCTCTCTCTATCCTGCCGCTGCAGACACTCTCCTGTAAGGTTAGGTAACCATAAGCCTCTTAGTCAAATATTGACAGGCTTTGTCCAGAGTGGAGATAAGTACTATCTACTGATGGCATCCTCGAAGGAAGAGGAAAGGATGGACAAATGGCCCTGAGGTACATGCGAATCAGTACATTGATTGTGCACGGACACGCACACACTACATACTTTTTTATTGTTACTATCTTAAATGAGTAATTATGCTAATTTGGCAATCATTTAATTGGGGGGGGGGGGTAATTGGGCAGTAACAAAATACATTTTAATTGGGATATGTTTTAATTGGGATAGATTGTAATTGGGAGAGGGTTTAACTGATTACTTTTGACATGTTTTAGTCTTTTCCAGGCTTTTCCTCAACTCTCCCCTCAGAATACAAGAAAAACATCCAGACATAAATTTCCACTCTGACTCTCATGAATATATAGATCACACTTTGGGTCAGCCGTACTGTGCCTTGGCGGCCAGACACGGTAACAACTGAAATATTCAGATTGAATTTCACGTGGCATGGACACTGCATTCAAATTCAATCAAAGGCGATATATTTCAGCATAGGAAACACAATGTCACAGTGTTGCTGTTTCCATGAGGTGTGAGAACGTCAGAACGTCTTCATTTCTGTGTGTGTCCTAAATAGTGATGTAAAATTACCTTCAATTTGTATTGTTCTCACCCTGATGTATTGGGGACACAGTGTTGAAGTGTGTATCTCACGTGATGTATGATGTTGATGATTGCATACTTTTACACTTCCAGGGCTCTAGATACATCTATATGTCACACTACGGCATCTGCCGATTGTCTTAAGGTGCCCTCTATACAAATGTCATCTGCATCTACATCCCCACCATCTACACCCCCTCTCCCATTTCTACCCACCTTCCATCTCCTCCCTCCCTTCAGTCCCACCACCAACTCCACCCATCCCCACTATCTAGGCGGCGGGGGGGGGGGGGGGGGGGGGGGGGGGGGGGGGGGGGGGGGGGGGGGGGGGGGGGGGGGGGGGGGGGGGG
>JAOPJI010000069.1:6141215-6151733 GCA_027122695.1 Merluccius productus
CTGTAAGTCACTTTGGATAAAAACGTCCTAAATGGCCACTAAAGGGGTAGTGTGATTGACAATTTTGTTGCGACCCAGAGTACCCCCCCCCCCCCACACACACACACACACACACACAACTGGTATCTAAAACCACTCACTGCAATACAGCCCCCAAAGAGGAAGCACGACCACACACCTTTTCCCAAAGGAGAGCTCTGGGCCGATTTACACAGGTAGAAACGATAAATTGAATTTTGAAGCATGAATAAATAAAGGGCTACAGCAACGGGAGGGCTGTTTGTCAATGCACGGCCATCCCTCTTCGTCCCCCAGGTGGCTGGGCTGAAGTGTTTCATAGTCACCATCGCCGTGGGCCTGAGGAATAGTTTCTTCACCCAGTGAACATAGTGGTGGCGGTAATGGTCCCCTTTCCTGTTGCAAATCAAAATTAACTTCCAGTCGACTGTACAGTACTCAACTGAAACTGTACGCTTCTGATCAGCGATGTTCAAATATGGGAACATCTTGAGAAATAAATATCATACTTTAGCATAGCTTTGTATTTACAGAATATTCCTAAGGTTACCACCCCAACACTTTGTCCCCCTCACCACTTGCAAAGCAAAGTTGATTTTCACATTTAGCTTTGACATTTAGCTTGCAGCACTAGGCCTCTGAATAGAGTGGTTCTTCAAATATGAGAATGTTAAAAAAAATAATAATAATAAATCATATTTTAGCACAGCATAACATGGCATATTTTAGCATATCATATTTAAGCATAGCCTATACAGAACATTTAACACCATGTCACCAATGATTTCCTCTGTTAGCTGCTTACCTGCCTACTGCCTACAATGATGCCCTACCACCGACAGCCCACCACTCAGTGTTCAGAACGGACCCCTAGATTCACACGGTCTCTGGGTAGCAGCGTTGAGAATCATTTCAGCTCGCCAAAGAGTTTTGAAGCAGCTCCTCTGAGATTAAAACTCACAGGTAATATGCCCCCTCTTTTCTCCCTCACTGCCTACTCCTGCTGCCGAAGTCTCCATCGACCCAGAATCGCAGCAGATGTGACAGCAGTCAGGGGGCTGCGAGCACCGACGGGTGCTTGCAGCGTAAAGCTTCTCAGGGATTGTCCAATAATGGGTTAAAAGACTGCCAGGGGTGTCAGAAGCTGTGGGAGCTCTCCAACCATAACCCCCACCCACCCCCGTGGCACAGTCTCGATCCTTAAAGACAGCGTGGAAAAATACATTCAGAGCGCATCTTATTTTCCAAATTACGTACACATTTGCGATCCTTTTGTCCACAGCCTACCTGTAGGCATCCCTGAGCAAGATATTTAACCCCTATGTGCTCTTTAATGTATCTGATTTTTGTAGTGAAGGGGCTTTGGATAAAATCTACTGCAAAATAAATAAATAAATAGCAATAGGATTTGATTTGGATCATGCAAAAGTGACAAAATATGGCAACTATGAACAATAACTGACTAGTCGGTCGACGTCAACATCTTTTTTTTTCATCTGTAGAGAAAAGTTAGTTTTGGGGATATTTTGTTGAAAAGGTGAACAATATTACTTTGGAAACAAGGTAACAAGATGAAAAATCCATTAAAATGTCATTGTGACCTTAGCACGTCGAGACAGAGGCTAATATCAGAACTCTGGGTAGATTAATCTCCATTGTTTGAATAGTGCCAGTGATTATATTATCTCTGAGAAGCAGTGGACTTCTAATAAGCTAGACATACACTCAGCACAGCATGTTTATGGTGATTTAAATGGAGAAACCCTTCAAATAAAGCTAATGGGGAAGAAAAAGTGTTTCAGACTGTTAAGAAATGTACTGTAGGGGATAACCGTAGAATGTATGTGACCACCTGACTGAAGTAATTGTTAATAAAACGGAAAGTGTGTATTCATATCATGTTGCAGCTATTTAAAGACCCCCTATTCTACTAGTGACATCACTATGACTTTGTTGACATCAAAAGTGTCCAGTCAGATGTGTAATGGATAGAGCATCCTACCCAGTGGACTGTACCAACTGGTAGGTGGATCTAGCATCAGGAGTTTGCCTTCAGGGCTTTCTGCCAGAAATCTTTCTGCCCAAAAAGGCTTTGTGCCTAAACCTAACCAAGTAGTTTTGTTGCCTAAACCTAACCAAACTGTGTCTGAAAACTGAAAATAATTAGAAAAACTGATAAATAATATTTGAGGACACAAACCCCAGTCTCCTAGGTGAAAGTGCTGTGTTTGACCCATTCATCCAACATAACCTCCTCCCTCCTTTGTCGCTCTTTATACTAGGCTATGTGGCACTATGTGGCTATGTAACTTCCTAGGCTTTCTGGCAAAAAGAAAGCCCTGAAAGCAAACTTTTCCTGTGTGCGTGGATCTATCATGCATTTGGGTGGACACTCCCATGTGTGATGATACCTGGTGGTAAAATAGGGGCCCTTTAAGGACATACCACAGCAGCAACTGGCACACATCTCACATTCTAGATTTATATGTATGCCGTAACAGACCAAGCGAAGTATGCAAAAGGTAATAGCATTTGACATGACTTTACTGGGAGGTCTTCCTCTTCCTAACTTCACAGTTTTCACTGACACTGTAGTAACGCACACACCGAGTCCCAGAGGCACTGAGAAGTTGCTGAATCATTCATGGCCAGAGGCGATCAGACAATGTCTTGCTATATTACCATGGGGATACTAGGACCTAGGAGAGAGAGAGAGAGGGGCCCTTTAAAAAATGAGACACCCTCTGATCCCATTTGGCAAGGTAGACATTGTAACCAAATAGATTCACAGCGATTCTTAATTACATTTGTTGCTACTTAATTACATTTCAAAGTATCCACTGTTTCTTCTTTAGTCAAGTGAGTTTAGTGAAATCGAAAAGCTGACTTTCATTTACAAACCTCAACTCTGCTCTGATACTTATTTATTCCTGTCCATTTACCAACATAAACTTTGTACTGTAGGGATGGTGTATGATAGGACGCATTTGGCCATTTCTTGTACTCATTAATTTGTGCCCTGTAACGCTTTATGTGACCACTCAGCCTCTTATTGAAGTTGTGGAGAACATTTGTCGGTTACTGGAGAAGCTCTGGACCCGCTGGGATTCATTAGGAGAGACATTTGAGCCAAAGTTGTGCACCACAACGTCTCAAATCTGGAATTTGGGCGGTAGCAGTTGGACGTTAGATGTCAAAAACAAAGTTTATATTTTTGGGATGTGTGTCTTATTAGCTATTTGTTGAAAAGAAATGTGGCAAGATGTGGTTTATCCATGACCAAGCTTATCAAACATACATACAAAATGTTCTCCCAGCTAATTAGGTACTTACACCAATTTCTCAGCTCTGGGAATTTTTTTTGTCTCCTTAAAAATGACTGAGTTTGAAAGAGTTCCTGTGGCTATACATGTGCAAAGCTTATTGATGGTTGAACTTAAAGGGGGATTTCATTTTAGCATACTACCATGTGGCTAAAATCAAATCTAAATATTGAAGCAAGCAACCGAGGAAACCGTTGGCATGGATATTCATGGGTGATTAGCATGTTGGCTCTGTGGCTTGCATGGTGACTAGGATTGACATGCTGCCTCAGTGGTTTGTAAGGTGACCAGGGTTAGCATGGTGACTGGGGTTAGCATGTCAGTTCAATGGTTAGCATGGTGGCTAGCGGTAGCATGTTTGCTCACAGTTAGCCTGGTGGCTAGGGTTAGCATGTCGGTTCAATGTAGGGTTGCCACTCATCCCGGTTTTCCAAGTTTTCCCGGTCTTTTATTATCTGTCCTGAAAAATGATTGGTATTTCCCAGAACACAAAATGGCCTGTTTTTTTGTATCCACCATGCACAAAAGAAATAATTAGGTTTTAGGCTTTTGCCCGGCCGTGGAGTGATCCCAAATCGTTAGAGAGAGGGGGATGGATGCTATTGGTCAATAGTTTGTCCTCGTCTACAGGGTTCGCCTGAGTCCAAAACAGCGAGTGCGCAGTGCATAGATTGAAGGCCTACAGAGTGCAAGTCACATTGAGATTTAGTTTTGTTTACTTATTCTCCAAAGCAATAAGAAACAAGCTCCCCAAGCCAATGTTACCAAATGTCAAAAAATAACACAAATGGGTTGACCACCTAAGTGCTAGATGACAGTCAGCAGCCCAGATGTAGCAGTAGCCAGGTATGGTTAAGGTTTGCAATTTAATGTAGGTCTAGGACAGATAACAGCTGTGCAGAACTTGCCCCCATCTAATTAAGAAATAGATGGGGGCAAGTTCTGCACAACATCGTTTTATTCCTTTTAAATAGCATAATAAATATGTGATCAAATGCAACGGCCTAACAAAGGTAATTTTCTGCAGCCTCAGGTGACACTGAGAATGGGGAGACAGAGAAAGAGAGTATAGATAGAGAGAATAGAGTTACAGTTAACAGAGATATTATAAGCAACTTACTTATTCATTCTGTAGGCATGCGGCATTACAATGACCAGATGCAAGCAACGACTCTACGCTTAAATGAATACATTAAAATATATGTATTTACTGTACACAGGTGGTGGGTCTGTTTCAAAGTCATGGGCCGTCATGGGTCTCAGTCCAACCCAACCCAGTCCAGCTCAGATTGTGAGCTGTCATGTCACGTCTGCTCTTCATTGGCTCACTGTCATCACAGTCGAAGACGTGCGGATGAGGAATGGCGTTCCTCCACTTTTTGTACCCCCCCCCCCTCCCGACAAAACATTTGTAAAAATGTGTTTGCAAAATGGAAATGTATTATTATCAATTGTACAATTGTTCAGTGATTTCAATCCTTAGAACAATCTCACAATGTTTTAAAATGGGGGTTTTAGGAAACCTAAAACTATTTTTGCTGAAAAGTAAACATGATGCGAGCACAGATCAGTCGGGAGGTAATGTTTGTCTGTGTCCAGGTTTTTTGTGAGTCAGAAGTGGCAACCCTAGTTCAATGGTTAGCACAGTGACTAGCGTTAGCATGGTGGTTCAGTATTCATCATGGTGACTCTGATGGAGGAGGTTGCATGTTCTCCCCGTGTGCTCAGGGATTGTACCTGCAGGGCTCTGGTTTCTACCCCACACATTAAAAGACATGTTAGGCATGCTAATTCTCCTGCCTGTGCTCTTGATCGAGTCAACGTGATGAGAGATGAGTTTGAAGTAGAGACTCAATTCCCCAGGGGGAGCCATAAATTATTCACTTTATGTGTACATTTGAGATGGAGACAGAGAATATATGCACTCTCGGCCATTTGTAGCACTTTTATTTCAATATGAAATACCTTTGTTCTCCAGCCAATAATTAACTTTTGAATGATTCGCCGAGTCTCACATTTCATACGATTAGAATGGCGAATATAATATAGGAAATAAGAAAAAGAAGGTAATTCAGATTTTTATTAGCTGTCATCTCATTTCGACCTGTTAGAAAACAACATTTTTTTTTCCAGGCAGCCAGCACAAAGTATCCTCCAGTAGATTTGTAGGTCGAATAGCAAATATATACCACACCTTTTGGTGTTATTGAGCAATAGATATAGAGTGAGAGAAAGAGAGCGAGAGTAAAATAGAAAGTGACAGTTAGGCTCTGTCACTCTCCCCAGAGAAAGTAGGGGAGGGGGGGTGTGACAGTGTGTTGCTGGTAATATGTGTGTGTGCGTGTGTGTGTGTGTGTGTGTGTGTGTGTGCGCGCGCGCGCGCGTGTGTGTGTGCACAGAATTTGTCGACAGCAGGGATTCCCTTCATCCTTCCAGGAGTGAACAGGTGTAAGCGGATTTAGATAAAGCACTTCCTCTTCTTCCTCTCCTTCAGGAGGGATGGATGGGCCTCCACACCTCACCGCTCTTAGCTGGAAAGCTATCCAATATCTACATTATTACATTATTATTCATTTAGTTTAGTTTATTTTTCACACAACAAAATAGCGTTCAAAGGCAAAGAGCACTATACTAAAAAAAAGTTACCCGGACTGTTTCTGTATCACTACCTTTATTATCTGTGTTGTAGACTGCAGAAATGTTGCCTCATTTTTTAATGATTTTCCTCAATGTATGAGACATTTTCGGGGACACTGCCAGCTCAACACACCACACCCCCTGTAATATGCTCATGTTGTGATATTTCTACATTTAGAAGAAGAAAAAGAAGTCTCTATTATGATGGTTTTGGATGAAAACTAACAGCTTATATCCAGAGGGATCCAGACAACTGGGAAATTACATAGATTTCTAATTGAACTGCATCATTGTAAATGTAATAAATGTGGAACATTTTTGATTGAATGAATGGCATTATTTTGCTCACCTCTGTGATTGCTATGATTTTCAGACGAAGCATCAAAACAAACCATCCTAGATTGGATTGTGACAGTCTTGGGTGTAAAATGGGTATGTGATTTAATAGAATATAATAACAAGCTAGAAACCAAAAAGCAATTTTCACAACTTAGATGATGCAATGTATACATTTGTCTAAAAAACACAAACCAAACTGCATGTTTACCAACGTATGTGCAAGGTTTTCTTCATCAGTAGGATTCCTTAGTCTCTCAACCCAGAAATAGAAAGTTGGCCCATTAACACAGCATGTGTAATTGGATTTGATACATAGCGTAGAACGAGAGGAACAAGCCCATATTCCATTAAGACACACTGCGCACACTTCAAAGGGTACAAGAGGAAAATGTACCTCGGTCTTCGCCGTTGATTAACGCCTTGCTATTCAGCCTGACACATAGTCGTATTTATAAGTCTCACTTTGATTTTTTGGGTTGTATCTCGTAATTACTGACATGTGCGAGTCAGGTGCACACTGGATAGAGGAGGTTGTGTGTTTTTAAGAACTCAATTAATACTCGTGGAGGTGGTCGATACATTTGCATTTTCTGACATAGTTTGGCTAGGGTTAGCATGGTGACTAGTGTTAGCATTGTGGCTAAGGCTAGCATGGTGGAGGAGGGGTTAGTGTGGTTTCTTTGGTTCGCAGGGTGGGCTGTGCTCTAGTTATAACCCGGTATCACGGTTTTTCGTGCTCATATTATTGAATCTCTTTAATTGTGTCCCGGAGCCCGATTGTCTGACTTTTTTCTTGCTACACTGAACAGAATTTAAACCCATGTATTTTAAATGGGAGCTTTCAATTTAGGGATTTTCTCCTTTGGAGGGTTAGGAGATGGAGAGAGGGGAGATGGGGGGGGGCTGTGTGCCACCATTCAATTCAATAGTTTAATCTTTGTGACTATGAGCATGGAAAAGCGTGATACCAGGTTGCTGGTTAATGGTGACTGTTGGCACGGTGGGCTGTGATCTCATTAGCATGGTGACTGGTGATCTCATTAGCATGGTGACTAGGTTTAACATGGTGGGCTGTGATCTCATTAACATGGTGACTGGTGATCTCATTAGCATGGTGACTAGGTTTAACATGGTGGGCGGTGATCTCATTAACATGGGGACTGGGGTTAGCACGCTGGGCTGTGATTTTGGCCATGGTTTTGTCACTCCACCCCTCAGGTAACCCGTATCAAACGCACCACTGTGCCACACTAATTAGCAGATCCAGATGGTTTGAATCCAAAACACAACAGAGGACTTTTACGTTGTAAAGTGGGACGCTCCACCACCACTGCTCTCCCTTGACCCGTTTTGAGCAATCGCCATATCAACGCGAAACGTAGAAAAACACGCGTGCGTTCTTCTCTGCTTCGACGCCATCTGTTATTTATTTTGGTTTGGTTTTCTTCCCATACGTCTCTCTCTAGAAAAGCTACTTAGAAGAAAACAGAAGGGGTCTTTTTAAGCAGGAGCAGATGAAATGGCAAGGAGAGTGATTAGACAGAGGCCAGTGTCAAGTTGGATAGCTTTACAGAGCAAATTGCTT
The DNA here is from genome assembly GCA_027122695.1 of Merluccius productus. NCBI lineage: Eukaryota > Metazoa > Chordata > Actinopteri > Gadiformes > Merlucciidae > Merluccius > Merluccius productus. The sequence continues at coordinate 6,149,118 of JAOPJI010000069.1, forward strand.
TCATGTTATGTGCATGTGTGCCAAAAAAATATGCGCTGTGAATAATCTCGGTAGGACCTCTGCTGCTCATATAAGTCTGTCTCTCTATCTCTCTCTCTGTTTCTCCCTTTTCATCTCTCACACACGCACACACACACACCCGCTCTCCCCGCTCCCTGTCTTTCACTCTTTCTCTCTCCCTCTCACAAGTTCTCAATCTGTCTAGTACTCTCTCTCTCCCACAAGCTGCCCAGCTTGGCATCTCATAGAAACAGATACTCTTGTGCGTATGCCCGCACCTAGCACACACACACACACATTTATTTATTTATTTATTTATTTATTTATGTATATTTATATATAGATATATATGCAGGGCAAAATTAACTTCTTTACTTGGTAGCACTGGTGCTCCAAACTTCAAAATGTAAAGAGCACCAACAATAAATGTAGACTTTTTTTTTTATTGATTGTTATAGTGTGGACACTATATATATATAAAAAATAAAAATAAAACTGTTGAAAAAAAACCAGTATTATAATATGTCTTTATTGCATTTTGGTTAACCTTTTGACTCCCTCCTCCCTGTGACATCATCACTGTACTGCCCATAAGCTACATTTTCCATGTGTACGCTGCCCAGAGAAGCTGCGGTCGGTTGCTTGCATTCCTGTTGTAGAGTAACAGAGCGATGAACACGCTCGCGCTCACGCTGCATTGAACTCTGAACACTGGCTGGCGGCGCTCAGCTCGCCCTGTTCTAGTCGCTCTGGAGGCGTATCGTTGAAATGTCAATAATTTCAGTCCGTTTCACAGTAACGAAACCATGATCCACCTGATTATATTTACTTATGTCTTAACTTTCTTTACTGTAGAGTTTGAGTGATGAGCGGTGACTTCAGAAAAAAAGGTCTATTTACAAACGCTCCCAATTATATTTGGAGGTGGCACATATTACATTTAGAAAGCATATGCAACCAAAACGGTCTCAATTTTGAGACCTGTATACCAGGTTTGTGTATATTACTTTCTAACTCAGTCTAGACTACCATTCACCATCCTTTCATATCCTATACCATTTATAGTGTCATTCACATAGCAGACGCTTTCATCCACGGGTTTCAACCTAGAACCTTTGATCCTTGAGTCAAATCTGTTGAAACACACACAAACGTCCTAGTGCAAATTTAAATGTGCACAGTCGCGTCTCTATCCACATTCACACACACACACACACACACACTCAAACAGACAGTGTGTGTGCACGCACACTCAAAGACACTACGCTGTGTGTGTGCTGTGTGGGCCTGCCATGTGAGTCTCCGTCGGGAGAGCACTGCCCATGTGGACAGGAGTGTGCAGCCTGGCTGTGACCAGCGGTGCCTACATCCGTAGATCTCATGTGCACGCTTGGCTCGTGCGCGGCTAATAAACCCGCTAGCTAGCTGCCGCTATGGGGGATGTTACTACAGGCGAGAGAGTTTGTGTTCCTGAAACGGAAATTTACGTGAGAAAGCGAAAGCCCAGCTAAACAAGGTGACATTCACCCTGGGATGGTCGTTGAATGAAATGATCTTATCCGTTCTCTCGGATGAGATGGTGCCTTTATGGTGTCTTAAAAGCTTAGGAAAAGGAGCTCTGTTAGTGTTTTGAATTATATGGGTGGTAAAACGTGTTTATGGTTTGGTATATCAGAGAATACTTAATATTGATGTGGAGTCTGTGTGTGTGTGTGTGTGTGTGTATGTGTGTGTGTGCACCTGTGCATGCCTGCATGAGTGTGTGTGTATCCCTGATCCAAGGAGGTGCAGGTCCAGCTTGGTATGATAAAGCCAGGAGACATAACACACAGTCGTGAGACCAGTGTCTCACTGTGCTCCAGGGGTCTGCCCCTGCTAATGAGACTCACTGTCTCACCGGCTATGAATCAAACGGCGGGCCACCAGCATCCCGTGTGTATGTCTTATCTCTGAGCACACACACCGCGGCACTGGAGAGTACTACGTGCGCCATTTGTAGATGAAAGTGTGTGTGTGTGTGTGTGTGTGAGGCTCAATGTTTGTGAAAAGGTTTGCATGTGTGTGAATGCGTTTCCATGTGTGTGTGTGTGTGTGTGTGTGTGTGTGTGTGTGAATGCATTTCCATGTGTGTGTGTGTGTGAGTGTGTGTGTAATAATATCACTATCATGCATGTCCATATCTCACATAATGCGGTGTGACGCTCTGCCTCTTTCATGTCTGCATCGTGCTTTCGTTTCATTCCCTTCCTCTGCGTTCCCACCATGCACCTCTTCGATTTCCTCCTCTCTGCACCCGCTCTAGTGGTGCGTCCGCTCCCTGGCTCGTCACAAATCCATTTTCTTTCTCCTTCTGATGAAATAGTGGAGAGTGAGTTTTATTTCTCTCCATTTCTCCGGTTTTGTCAGTTGGTCCTACATGCTGATAGTTATATAAGCTCCGCCTCTTTCTCAACTTGTGTGTCTTAATGTTTTGTGTGTGTAATGCTGTATGGAACGTGTGTGTGTGTGTGTGTGTGTGTGTGTGTGTGTGCGTGTGGGTATGAGTGTATGAGTGTGTGTGTTATTATGTTTGTCCACGACTACATCTGTGGCCGGTCATTTCGTGTGTGTGAGCTC
>JAOPJI010000069.1:6152777-6170289 GCA_027122695.1 Merluccius productus
ACGCACCCGCACCCCCCACCCCCCCTCCCCCCCCCTCCTCTCTCGCTCTCCACCGGTGAGGGCGCCGGGTTGATAATGGCTGCCGCCCTGGTCACACAGGACAGATGTCTTTCTGTCAGCTTCCAGGCAGCGCTGTTCCTCATCCTGCGCCATTGTTGTGGCTCTCTTTCTATACCTGACAGATCCCCTATCTACACTCAAACCTCCTCTTCCTCCAACTCTCACACTCTCTCTCTCTCTCTCATGTCCCTATTCTCGTCTTCTTCCGGCAAAGAAGGACATCCATGGCTGTCGGCAGTCTGGAGGATGATGGGTAGAGGGGGGGGAGAGGTTAATGTTTGTTCTTGAAGCTTCCCCATAGCTTTTTACTCTCTCTTTCTCTCACTCTCTCTCTGTCCTGTTGCTTTTTCGTTTTGCTTTCCCGTGTAGATCTAAAAGTAGTTTAAACGGGGCTGTGTCGTGTTATTTATTTATTTTTTTACCTTTGCACAGACCTCTGTTTAGATGTGTCGGGGTGTCCCTCCAGTGATGTTTTTCTGGGTTTTCTCGCTCTCTCTACATCACTTGCTCTCTTTCTAGTCTTACTCTTTCTTCCTCTCTCTCTTTCTCTCTTACACAAGCACATACACTACAATCAAACATGCACACATAGATACGCTACACACATGCAGACACACACACACGAACACGCTTGCACGCACACACACATAGATACACCGCACACAAACACACCACCCACGCACAGGTATGCATGCACAAGCACACAAATAGAAACATAACGAGCACACACACACACACACACGTATGCAGGCTAACTTCTGGTGTGTGTCCGTGTCACAGTCTCCTGTGGTTTGGAAGTGCTTGTATTCATTAGCCTCGCGGCGCCGTGTGTCAACAGCTCTAATTCGCTAATTAGCTAAGCATGACGGTAGAGCGAGCACCACACAACAGAGCTCTCTCTCTCTCTCCCACCCCCTTACCCCCATCGCACTAATACATGCCAGTGAACTGGACAGAAACTATATAAAGATTTAAAAAATACACTGAAATACAAAAAAATCGACAAAAAGCCCTCCACTAGCTTCTTGTTTGTTATTGTGTGGTGAGAACAGATTTGCAGACGTGAATTGTTTGCGAATTGAAAGGGAGAAAGTTACAGCGAGAGGGAGAGTGGTCGTTCCCCAAAACCCTAGGCTGATACTTTTCACTATTTTGTGATTTAGTAGATGCTTTTATCCAAAGGGACTTACAATGATTATTAAGTTTGTAGATACACGTTCTTAAGGAGCAGGTAGGGGTGAGGGCATCTTGCTGAAGGATACAAACAGGTTAGACTGTGGATGTTGGGATTCAGATTCCCAACCTTTCGCTGAGAGTTGAGCACCCTCTAGCCACTGATTGGGTCTGGTTTGGTCTAGCTGCATCGGGTCTGGTCTGGTTGGGTCCAGCGGTGTCTGCTTTGATCTGGCTGGGACTGGTTTGATTTGCGTCTAGCTCGATCAAACTGCTTCTGGCCGGTATTGACTGGGTCTGACTGAGTCAGCCGTTCTTTATCTCTCGTTGCTAACTCTTCAGCACCTTTTCCACTCTGAGTGAGAAAGTATATGTTGTTTGTGTGTGTGTGTGCATGCGAGAGTACCTGCTGTGTTTGAGAGTGTCTGTGTGTGTGTGAGTGAAAGAGAGAGAGAGAGAGTGTGTAGAGAGTACATTGTGTGTGTGTGTGTGGGAGAGCAAGAGGGAGAGCTTGGATGCCTGTGTGTGTATATGTGTATGTGTGTGTGTGTGAGAGAGACACAGAGAGAGAGCATGCCTCTGTGATGTTGCAGTGTAAAGGACAGCCCCTGTGGTTGGAGAGACTTGTCAGTCATGACAAGCGTTCCACCGTATTTATTACTCGCAGAACGACCACCTCACTTTTCCTTTAAAACTTACAGACCAAGGCAAACCGCTGGCAGCCATTAAAAATACAGCTTCAGAAAATAATGATACGAGTGTGAAAGGTCATAGTGTTGTTTTTCTGATGGTAATTTTCCGTTGCGTGTGGCAGTCGGTGTATGCAGCCAGTCGGCTGTTCTGAAGAAAGGAAGTTCCAGACACGCTTGGAAACAGCTGTCACTCACACTGGAACTACCTAGAGAAGAGAGACAGGGAGGGGGAGATGAGGAGGGTGGGAGGGAGTTATGAAGAAGAGAGGGGGAGAGAAAGTAAGGGAGGGGGGAGAGAGCGAAACAAAAGAGTGCTTGCCATGCTAGACATGATTGAGAGGACTAAGAACTTTTCCTGGCAAGTAGACAATGGCAGAGAGAGAGAGAAATAAAGAAAGGCAGAGGGGTGAGTGGGAAAGCGAGAGAGAGAGAGAGAGAGAGAGAGAGAGAGAGAGAGAGAGAGAGAGAGAGAGAGAGAGAGAGAGAGAGAGAGAAAGAAAGATAGAGAGAGAGCGGTTGAGGAGCGAGAGAGAGATGGGAACACACAAAATATGCATGCACGCACACATAAAACATTTGCGCGCACACACACACACACACACACATTACTTGCACACGATACAAAACTCTTGCACACACACACGTACTGCTTGTGCACGATATAAAACTCTTGCGCACACTTGCGCATGCACGTTCACACACGGGAGAGGAGGGGTGGGGGGGTGAACAACGTGACAGGGGAGAGCAGCAAGTGGAGCACGCAAGACAACGCAAGAGAACTCTGTGTTTCCGGTAGGTACTTCATTGTAACAGGAAGTCAAGTTTAATTGCGCGCCTAACAAGCAGAAAAGATTTCGGAGAGTACTAGTCAAATGTCGGCTGAGGCCATGGCTGGAGCTGTACATATATTGAGTATATATATTGTCTTCTCCAGTATTAATAAATTCAATAGGCAATAGGCAATTTGATGGAACAGAAACCCTCTGTACCGACCCGAAACCCGAACACAATAAACATGGAAATAAGCGGACTGTTCCGTCCTCTGCGGCAGTGCACAGGGGCGAGGGTCATGGAGAAAACAATGTGTCACAGGCTGTCCGCTGTCGGACAAGGCAGGGATACGGCACTTGGCATTCCTAAGGCAAGAAAAGGTATGGACTGTATGATTGATGGCTTCAACATAAGCTTTATTTTATTTCATGTGCAAAGCCTAAGTGACGGGTTTATTAAGGTCTGCTTGGTAATTAATAACGGCTGAGAACAACAGGTGTTAAATTGAGATTGTTAATACACTGTTGCAGCCTGACCAAAAAGGGGCACATTTTGAGTGCCTTTCTCTTCAAGAAGGCATAGGACCACGCAACCGTTCTACGGAAAATACGGAGTAGTTTTGGGGCCAAATCCCACACTGCACAATGTTTTATATTTTTTGCCAATTGAAGTTCAAGTTATGAAATTACCTATATTACAATCTGTAAATTAGAATATGTTTTTGTATTTAGTATTATGGAGCTTTCAACCTGGAATTTACTCTTGCTTTGTCCAATGAAGATGTAGCATTGTATCCCAAAAAGATATGACTGGTCAGCCATATGCACTGGAAGAGCCCAGTATGGCTGTAGGATCATTAAAATAGATTAGGGCCACATTTGCACAGAGCAACTACTCTTTGGGTCGGTCCCAAACGGTAGGGTGGCTTCACAACACTGACAAAACCCCACCCTTACACTCACTGTCACACAAATATTGACGTACAATTAATTACCATACAGGAAAACCATCTTGTCACAAAAAACCACAGTGGTTGACTGTCTCGGCATCCATGTAGTCTTTCTCTTCCTTATTAAACTCCACTGAAATAGTCACATCATGGTAAGCCATGACAGCAGGGTAGTTTTAATACTGCTGTTTTCTGCTGATTCCATATAATCCATGTAATTAACAGGTTAATATTGTTTTCAGAAAATGCACTGGAACAAATAATGGGCAGGCTGTAAGATGTTGACAGCAGTGTGACAAATACAGCTTGAGCAGCTAATTAGCTTAGTTGCTTTTTCCTGGTGCCCAGAGCTCCTCTGGGATGCTTATCTGGGAAGCATCCTAGGCGTAATCTTCCACTGAGCCCCCTGGAAGTGACCAGACATGGGAAAACTCGAGCTGGTGAAGTGCATGTCACTCTGATATAACATCTGAATCAGCAGCTGAAGAGGAGGACCATGAGCTGTACACTGCCATCATTGCTGAAGGATCAGCAGTAAGTGCTGCAACGTTTTGCGAATAACTGCTCAACCATTCACAAACACAAATTTCAAATTAGCTTATAGAAGTTGAGAATGATTTTAAATGTATAAAAAAATATGTTTACATGGCAGTTAGAGTATTGTAATCAGTAGGTCACATTTATCCACAAATTATCTGAGTACAAAATGCCAGGATTTGTGGGCTTCCTGTTTTTAGATTAAGTTTGTACTTTAAACGGTTATAGTCAGGTCATACGGGCCAATTACTCAACCTGCACATCTCCAGTGAGTGTGTGGGATATGTTCATTGTTAATTGGTGTTGTTTAGAGTTACAGCTGAAGTAGCAGCATGCCTTGCATCAGAAGTCACCACTCACCACTGGTGGAAACAGAAGACGTATAGCTGTGTAAGGCAAGCTTTTAATATAGAGTGTCTGTCAACTTTTTTTTTTATGTATTCAGTTATACTTTTGCACATTTAAGTTGTACACAGCTGCTTTGTTAGGAAATGAAAACAAAAATAGGAAACAAAAAATAGGAAAAAAAGAAATGACAATAATAACGAAGGGAGAACTATTCACAGTTAGGCAAACATGCATAGAAATCATAAATCACAGCATCATGTGTATCCAGATATAAGGAGTCTCCAAATCAAGTCTGTACAGCTTCATGTCACATTAGTAATCCAAAATAAGCCGATCGTTTTAAAAACATGTCTTTACATGGAGTTTCCATTAACCTGTCTTGCCATTGATGCAGGGTAGGTGGCTGTTGTTTAAGCCAGGATAAAGTTATCTTTTCTTTTGCCACCAATAAAAGGATGTGCAGCAAGTAAGCCTTCCAATAGCTCCATCAGGGATTGATGATAAATCAATGTTCAATGTTCTGTATGAATCCCTTCCCAGTATTACTTCAATGTTGGACAGTCCCAAAACATGTGTGTGTATGATCTCCAACCTGTTTGCAATCTTCATAGCTCTTGATATTGTGTAAGGTGCTTTTATTTTTTTTTCTAGGTGCAGATCATCCATTGAATTTTTATCTTAAGTTTTCTCCAGCTTTTTTGCTCCAAATATCTGAAGTGGACATGATTCATTTTTCAGCCAATTTGTCTCCTCATCCTACATTAACCACTCAGCCATTCCATTTGTGCTGGCCAGTAATATAACTTCAAATTGGGAAGATTTAGGCCTCCTTGGTTTTTTGGGTCGGCAGTTTTAACTGTTTCAGTTTAATCCTAGGTTTCTTCTTCTGCCATATGAATGTGGAAATCAACTTGTCACATTCATCTAGCATTTGAAAGGCCATTGAATACTGGTGTCCCGATGGGTAATGACTGAAATAATATAAAAGCCTAGGGAGTATATTCATCTTAACCATTTAAATCTACTAAAAATTGACAGTGGGAGAATCTCCCATCATGCCAAATGTGATCTTATTTGAAAATGTAATCTACCATTATTTGCTTTGTATAACTGTGATGTTTCTGGGGTGATCATGATACCAAGATACTTAAATCCTTGTGCTGACCAATTAAATGAAACTTATCCAATTCAGACAGCCATTCACCAACCAACATCATAGCCTCTGATATGGATTAATTGACTCTGTAACCTGACACTCTCCCAAAATCCTTCAGACATTTCAAAAGTGTTGGGATAGAGGTCAGAGGGTCACTAATATACAGAACGACATCATCCGTGCACAGCAATACACATGTGATCCTCCTCCATCTGATATTCCATATATTTTAGGATAATTTTAGTAATACACATCTGGAATATTTTAGCCATTGTACTACTCAGTATCTTTACATCACGCAGAGCAAATGAATGGGTCTAAAGCACAAGTTCTAGGGCCTTCCCTTCCTTGGGAGTCACAGAGATTATTGCTTCTGACCATATTTTAGGAGGGTCATTCTCATTGAGAACATAATAAAATACTCTTTGCAGAAGGGGTTTGACCTCCTTAAAACATTTATAGAATTCCTCCAGATAACCGTCTATCCACCAGTGATTTTTTAATTTTTGTATAAATTATTCAATTTCCTCCTTCTTGATTGTTTCTATCATTGCTTTCGACTCTGTTTAATTTATTTTAGAAAGATCAATTCTTCCAAGTTAAGTTAAAATAGTGCTATGTAATGAACAACGAAGGCTTCCGCTATATCTTTAGGGCGGGGCACTTTTTTTGGAAGATGGATTCACAATTTCCTGAACTACCCAGCTTTCTTGTGCTTTACATAATTGAAATGCCAGTAGCCGGCTAGCTCTGTGTCGTAATTCGTAGTACCTCTGATTAGAAATATCACAGCGCGCCTTTGGCTTTTTATGTCACTGTCATTTAATTCTTGTCTGTATTGACCGAAGGGTTTCAGAGTGGTTTCATTGTTTGTCTTTCCGTGTTCTTGTTCCAATTTCTGTATGCAGTTTTCTAAATCTAATTATTTCTTCTACCATTCTTTTTTAGAGGTGAGTGCTATTATTTGGGGGGGCCCCCCCCCCCCCCCCGGGACCGGGGGGGGGGGGGGGGGCGGATTTAAAATGCCACCCACAAGGAAGCACACCTTCAGTGATAGGCGACCAAGATTATGTGCTTTTGTTTCCTTGGTTAACAGGAGTGTCCATTGGACATATCATTGAACCCGGTACCTTTTGGCTGGGAGTCAAACACTCTACACACACACACACACACACACACACACACACACTGTCCTGCTGCCCCCTCAGACTGAAGCTGATACTCCCGTTTTCATTCATTTCATTTACGTGACCTCATGTAAAGACGCGGTTTCAACTGTGAACCAGGAAAACATACGAAGAATCTCGAAGAATCTCCACTGGACGCTATCTAGAATGTGCACTGGGTGGTGTGTTGCTTTCAGAGCCAAGTTTCAACACCTGACGCTAGTTAAACAATAGCAGGGTGTTAAAGTAGAATGCAATGTGACATATTTCAATGAGTCAAATGAATAACTTACAAAGGCTGCAGGGGAACATAAATGCCTGCCAAACGAAAAGTCGAAAGGTTGAAAAGGAGGTTAACAGACAAATAAATTGTGAGGCATTTGGGCAACCTTTGAGAGCCACCTTTCTGTTAACTAAGGAACACAAAAACAATCTATAATTGCCTATTGCCTATAATTGGAGAAGCTTCCTGGTAGGTGGCATTTTAAATGACGAAGGTGTTCTTGGCGACCAGAACCGGTATGTACAGTATTTACTATAAAAACCATCCGTCTCCTGCTGTCATGTCCATTATGGTGCACACACACACCCTTACAACAAAGACTGTAAAACAATACAAGCCTATCTTGGGAACACTCCCTCGTACACACCTCCATTAGTCTTCACTGAACTATTAACTAGCATCATTTAACCAGTATGTCTGCTATGCTTCTACCATTTCACGCCACACCCATCAGAAGTGACCGGTCACATCCGATCCTGAGCACCGGTGACCATGTTTAGTGCCGCTGTTCCCAAGATAAGGACCGACATAAGAGGATATAGCGCTCCATAAAGTGGATATATATCTGCGGCCAGGGCCAGGGCTCGCCTCGGACTTTACACTTTATTCCTTTACGAGGTGTACACACGCACACCACCGTGCGTGCATGTGCGACCCTGTGTGTGCACACACTCTGCTACTCAATATGGTCTCCGATCGTCCACTGGTCCATTTAAGGGAGGGATAGCCTCAGCAAGCGCCGGGCTAGAAATACACATCACAGGGTACGCTGTAATGCTACAGAAATAGAGTTCACTTGTGATGTAGCCAACTGCATTGTCCAATACCGTCCTGTAGCTAGCGGCGCAGTGCTGCACCGCAGCAACTAGGCAGTACCGCATGCATGTTTGCACCTTATGCAACTGTCGATGCAGTAAGGCCTATCGTACAATACTGTAGTTAACAGTTGGGCCCGAGGTACGTTACTGTACCAGCACTGCAATGCAAGATAAAATAACCCATTATTCATCCCACAGAGGGGTTAATTTGCACATTGCACATAATAAACACATTGCTGCTGTGCTGTAACACAGCAGCAAAGGGGGTTAGCGAAGTAGCGCAAAGCGTCAGTCAAAACGGCAAGATATAATATAAAAATGAAAAAAATGCGACATATAATAATAAAAAGTAAGATACAATAAATAAGTAAATAGACTCAACGGTGAGGGAATATTGACATTGCACATGGGGAACATTGATATTGCAGTTTAGTAGGGGCCGTGTTGGCTGTAAAGTCCGACAGCAAGGGCCTGCATGTGATACTATAGTGTGGCTGCATGCATTGTACTGTACAGTCCTGTGCTGCTGCATAATGTATAATATAATGAGTGTTGTACTTCAGTGCACATTGCACCGCGCCGTATCCAACTGCCGATAATGGAGTTGGGCAACGCACGCAAGTAAGTTATGTGACCTTTGCTTCCAAGCGGAAGGGGAGCGTCGTTTAAAACAAACACAAACCAGTTTCTTGTGTATCGAGCGCATTCATAATGGGCTGACATGTTGTGGCCTGCTGCACACCGTCTCCAGGTTGTTCATAAACCGAGACATAAAACCCGTCTCGCGTGTCGTAATGCACTGTAACCCGTACCAAAGCGAACAAATACGCCTAAAGTTATTTGAATTGAACGTGCGTGTTTTTTTTGTTTTCGCATGTGTATGCCAATTCTGTTTCTCTTATGCAATAACAGCGGCGAGAGAGTGGGCGGGACTTCCTGGCATACTTCTGAGGGAGCGATATCCGTTTTCGGTTACATGGGTAACAGACAGACAGACAGATGGAGAGAGATATGGGGGGGGGGGGGTGTGTTACATGTTTTGGACGACGCCATATGTATTCTCCTCGTCTTTGTTGTTGTTGTTTTTCGAGTCATTCTTCTCGCTCCGGGGGGACCGTTGAGTGAACACGACTCATAGGAAGTAAAAGAATAGACCTGGATAGGATAAGCTACAATAGACCCTTTTCACAGATGGAAAAACACTGGTGTAGCATGAATAACATTCATTATGGGTGCGCCGCATGGCATTGCACCAGTATAGACACAACTAGTCCAGTAAATATACATCGACCATGCCGCCGGTGCTGCGGCGGCGGATATAAATAAAGCCGACCTAACGTTAAAATGACAGAAACACGAAGCTACTTCACCCTGCTACTGACGACCGGTGAAAAGGGGTCCATTCATGACCCTCTCTCACCCTAGGTGGGGGCCCCCTGCCCCTTTACCTGCATTCGCTGAAGGCCTATACACACTTGGGAGACGCACAACCAGGCGTCTGCAATGTCGATGCAAACTTGTGACATGGTTGCATGGTAGCAGCCGCTGGCACTGCTGGTCACAATGTTTTGAACAAGGCCCTCGTGCTCGAGTCAAATGCTGGGTGGGGTCGGGTGGGGGGATTGTTTAACTTTCAGTGGTATTAAAATTAAAAGGTACTTTCCCGATGAATCGAGAGTTCAACAGCTGAGCGAGCAGAGAGATGAGAGAGAGAGAGAGAGATGCTCACTGAGCCGTAGTGCACCACCTCTCAGGCTCCCCGGAGACTGCGGAGGAAACCCCTGCTAAAGATGATAGTTTTAGCGCTCGTTTGCATATTACTACATCTGCCCGTTTTGCATCTTATTTTATTTAAATGTCATCAGGAGGAGTGCATTGTTGATCATGTATTCATATCGTAATATACTTCAAAAGGTTCGAGGTGTGCATTTTCCCTATATACCCATATTTGCATTTAGCATTTTCATGATACATTTGCACATATAATGGCTTGGTTTATTAGTTCATGGTCGTTTTCATCGTCCTATTTTATTCTATCCATCATATTTTATTATATTTACCCTTATGTGCGCATATATACACGTCACGGATTAAACACGCGGGAGTGACAGGGAGGAATAAATACGCGGTCTGTGCCAGGTGACTTCCTGAAACACGATCAGATAGCCAATACTCCCACGGCAACGAAACGGCCGACAGCCATGGGAGAGAGATTCTTCACACATGCACCATTCCCACGACACACACCCATCCAAACAAACAAACAAACACACACACATGCACGCCCACACGCCCACACACACACAAGTATGGAGACAAAAAAAAACAAACATGCACAGCCAAACAAAGCTGGCCACATAGACAGACACATAGGTTATGCGTATTGTCTGCACATGTGCATAGAATATCCACACCATGAAAGACGGAGACTAGGGGTGGACAAAAGTGACGGTTGCATTTGTATTGTCAAGGTGAAGTCCCACGATGGGAGCGCATGATAAGTCCCCCAGGTGGGATAACAAGCTGGTTGAAATGTGTTTTTCCTCAGCAGATCCGCCGCAGTCAGCTGATGTTTTCTTTCCACGCTGCAGTTTTCCTGAGAACCGCGCACGCGGTGCGGGGGATCACATTAGTGAGCCGACTCCAACCGACAAGCCAGTGAGCTCATGTTTGCATTGTGATGCACTGTGGCTGTTGCTAATCTGTATTGACGAATGCAAAAGGTGAAAACAATCCACAGGGCTCTTGTTGTGTACCCGAAAACAAGACCAAAAAAAACACCACTGTAAATAATAACCAAGGGGGTATTCACATGGGGAGAAAAGGCCCAGCTGCTCAAAAGAGTGCATTGCTGCATGAGTAATGACAAACACTAATTTTTGCTCAGGAACTTGCCACAACAAGTAAGGGTGTCACGATAACAGAGTCTGCACCGATTAGACGGTTCTACATGGCGGCCAGGAAGGGCGTCAGCTTCAGGGACTCATTACTTGCATTTCTGTCATTTTTTAACACCAGTTGGAAGCAGATCCCGGCTCGCTCGCTCTCTCCCTCCCTCCCTCCCTTTCTCTCCCCCCCTCCCTCTCTCTCTCTCTCCCTCTGTGTTGCAAGAACCTTATTGCAAAAGTAATTTTTGCCACCAGACCGTGACTTTCTATTTTAAAACCAACAACACCAAAAGTATATTAAAAAAACTGGGAATTAAAGGCTGTTTTGACAACAGTAAAAGTCTGAAGGAAGATTGTGATAAGAGAGGATATAGGAGAGGGAATTAGGGAGGAGGTAGGGAGGAGAAAAGGAGAAGAGAGGATAGGAGGTGAGATAACTAGAGTGGAGAGAGGCAATGCAGGGAAGGAGAGGAGAAGAAGAAGAGAGAGGGAATGCTGTTTACCGAGGTGTGTTTTTACACATATACGACCTGGCCAAAGACAAGCCTACTCTTGTGAAGTGTCTGCTTAACGCGGCGCTGCGTAAATTTGCTTTGGGAGTAAACAAATGCCTTTAGCTGATTGGCCTAGCTGGGAAAAAACACAGACTGAGCACACAGTCAGGAGATCTGCGGGGGGATTTGCATTTTCCACAGAAGGTGACCCAAATACAAATACAAATACAAAGAGTAAAATAACTTCATTGTACCTGGGGGGTGAATTTGTAGAAATCTATTAAGTAAGTCGTATAAACAGTACACAGAGCAGCACTATGTGCCCTGGCTGTACTTGTTCTCTATAGGCGAATACATTTGTAAATAGCCCAGTGCTTTTTCAGCCTGCAAGGACAAGACGAGACGGCTAAATGTGGGTTGTGTGCGTTACGTGCGTCTTGTTTGTTGTGCGCGTGCCTATTGACGTAGTCACACCAGCACCCGCAGTGTTACATAATGCGTGTGCTAGACAGGCATGAGAAGACGGGCTATATGTTGCTTCACGCTGCAGACAGACAGAGGGTATGTCTCTGCAGAAGTGAGACTCATGGTGAGTCAGTGTGGGCAGAGAGAGAGAGAGAGGGAGAGGAGAATTCAAGTGAGATATGATGGGAGTGAGAGAGTGAGTTGCCAGGTAGATTTCCATATGTAAATATGAATGTACCATCGTAATATAAAATTTAACCAGAACTAATACATTTACCATTGAAATGAAAGGAATTTACTGTCGAATTAAAAGCCCATACTGAATAAAGTAACGTATCTAGTATATGTTGACTTGTAGAGTGAGACGATCTATGAACTCATTGTTCATCCATTGACTTTTGACCCAACAGCATGACCAACAGCATGACCACAACCCATGATGGCTGAAAATAAAGATAATGCATCATCACCGTCAGGCCTGACAAGTTTAAAATCCGGATGACTCAGTCTAGCCGCCTTTAACCCAGGCCCACTCAAGACACGATTAAACTAGTTTAAACTACTGTTAAGTCACATTTTTTTGTAATCTTGGGTTTAGGTGGTTAAGAAACGTGTGGGCAGAAAGAGGAAAATGTGTTCAGCCGGTGCTAGCCGGCTGAACACATAATTATTTCGCCATTGTCATACTTGAACTACCGCAACCGCATTTAGTCAGTTAACTGGAAGTGTGTCAAATAATTACCCAAAAATGTAAAACCCTGTTAGTTATGTAGAAAGGCATGTTTGTTCTTCTCTGGATAAATGCCAACATTGAAGGATGTGAAGGTTTAGGTAATAGCATTGGTACCCTGGGGACAAAAAAAATATCCTTTTAGAAAGTCAACGAAATTATTATGAAAGACCCGGCCATTTCACTTCCTTTACATGTACGTACCGCCATGTAGCTTACCGGCTCATTTTCCACAGTCGTCAACAAAAAAACTCACAAAATGCTTACTTGGAACATACAATGCTTTGTGTCATCAGGAGTCAGCCTCATGTGACTAGCCTTTCCTCCCAGCTACCCTTCATCTTGCAAAGCAGCAAGGCTTTGAAGATTTAAGCATAGTTAAAGCAGTCCATTGCCATGTAACCACCTCTATTTACATAGAGGAAACTTAAAGCTGATCGCTGGGGGGGGTTCTTTGGATGAGATGTGAGGTGAATTGGTAGACAGGGATCATTAAAAGACTTGTCATGCTGCCTACATAGTAGCAAGCAGACTATAAGTAGTGGTGGGTTTTATGTATGTTTTTTGTAAACCCAAATACACAAGTTTGTTTTTTGACATACCTACCTGTCGCGGTCTAGTGTGTTTGGGCTAGAGAGCGGTGTAAATCCTAGTAAGTCATCAAGACTTGAACTCCAGACAGCGACATGTCCATGATCAACAAGCAACCTTCCAAAAATTCAAAACCTTTCTTTTTCCAACAAAGGTCTTGGCAGTAGCCAAGACCTTTGTTGTTGCTGCTGACAGAAGATCATCAGTCCCCGTCTTGGTGGTAATCCAAGGTGGACTTTGTCTTTTGCAATCCGCACAAGCATCTCTGAGGCTGAAGGAACCCTTCAGCCATAAGGGAAAACTGTAAAACCACCAGTTAACCTACGTTCCAATCCTCACCTGTGGACATAGGCAAGCATCCTCACCTGTGGACATAGGCAAGCATCCTCACCTGTGGACATAGGCAAGCATCCTCACCTGTGGACATAGGCGAGTTCTGGGTAGATCGCAGGTACAAGCAGCCCCAAAGAATGTCTTCCACAGAGTAGCTCAGATTGCACTCTGTGATTAACTCATTGAGTCGTCCAATCATCATATTGTGGATTTAGCGCAATCTAAATCCACTTCTAGTAAGAAATGTCTTCAGTCAATGTACTGTCAAGGGGGGGGGGCTCTGCGTTTTGTTAGTGGTGCATATGTCATATATTGAGAACCCCTGGTCTAGATGAATTGCTTACATTGATTCACAAGGGGACCTGGTATAAGAATACATTTGGTAACACAAACCAAAAAAAAAATCGGAGGATACTACATTTCTACATTTGGAGATTTACAGGAACCTCCTTAAACACATTCCTTTCTCCACGGCACTTGAGCCCTAATGCGATTCAAGGCCTTTTTATGGGAGCTGTGAAGGCCGTTCTCGGCCCGGTGAAGGACCCTCCACAATCCTTCTGGCTAAGCTCTTGTTTTGACTGTGAGGAGAGAAAAATAGCGAGAGAGTGAGAGAGTCAGCGAGCGAGCGAGCGAAAGAGACATGGCTGGACACCAGTGAACCTGAACGTTGTGATGGATCACTTCACTAATGTAACCGGGTTCATTTGAACTGCTGGGCCCCCCAAGCCTGTGAGGAGCCAGTCAACCTTGGCTAGCTGAAACCGTGGCCGAGGAAACCTGAGGTTTGTCAACACAACTCCAGGTTCAACAAACAACTACATTTCCATTGTTAGCGAGAGTTGGGTAAGTTAGCGCCACAGGAAAAACAGGATTATATTCTCCCTCCTTTCAGAATAAGAGGGTATCAATAGTGTGGATCTGTATTTGGTATCACATCACCTCAAGGTGATATAAAACAAGCCTTCTCCCAGAATTCCCAGTATATCAATATGAACCAGGAAGTCAGGGAGAAAGATACACAACAAAACCAAAACTTGCTGTTCTGTAGTTTCAACTGATATGAGAATAATTCTCTGTTATCAGTCACCCTGAAGCATTCAGACCGCATCAGCTCTGCGGGGGGACGGGAATGGGTGAGGGGGGGGGCGGTATCTCTAGTTGACCTTGAACTGCTTTCCTCCATGGCGGTTTGATCACAGCGGAAACTATCTCCATTATTAAGCAGTGCGTGTTCGACTATGTTGTCCCGTGTGACCGTTCCCCAAGGGAACACACAGTGCTATCCGTCTCACGCCTATCAGTTATCCTAGATGCAACTTGAGCCCCCAGCTCAGTGACGTTCGCTCCAATTTCCTGTGTGGCGGGGTTGCATTTTAACAGGACTTGCTAAAAGGATATTGCAGAGAATAGAATGACGGGACAAAGCTGAATAGTGAAGAACAGGTTAACGGCACCATAAAATGTATGAGCAAAATTCGATCAACCAATCAATAGACTGTGGTGCAATGATGTCGTCGAAAAGGCTTGTTTGTCTCATCAGTCACTTTGGTGTCACTGAACAATGAAAAGGTGTTTCTTACACCTCTGTCTTATGGTTTCTCTCACCTGGGCGTCTGATCGAGAAATTACTTTGTCTCCATTTTATGTGCGAACTCATCGGTTTCCCGGAATCATGACGGCAAATATACGATGGCGGCATTTCATAGCGCCTACTAGTCACACATTCAGCAGTCTTGTGGTCACCCTTGGTTTGCAACTAAAACTGGTTAACACCGGTATGCGAGAAGAATGTGGTTTCAAATGGCAAATTGCACCGTCATTGTATTTTACCACTTTTGTTAGTTAGCTGTCTGAAAACAAGTTTTAAACAGAACACACCACTACCTATTCTGACCATCAGCCTAGCAACTTGTCTAGCCTTGTTGTATTCAAAGCTGCATTTAAAATTAAAGCCGAATTGGATTGCAGTGCTGACTCGATCGACCAATGAATGTGATACCATTTTACGTTCTGATCACTGCACAGCTTATTGATGCCCCTGTGCCCTTCAACATTATAATCTAACTATAGACTGAATTATATAATTGTCAACAATTATCAAGTTCCTGGCATTCTCAATCTTCTTGGGACATCTAAAAAAAACTCTGAAGAAATGACTCATGTGGTATTTACTTCCTGTGTCCTTGAGTTAAGGGAGTGCTGATTACGTGGAGGATTCTCACGCACGTATTCTCATGAGAAAAAACCTTCTGGGCAGGCAACACAGATATTGAGACATTTGCAAATGCACATGCCCTTCTATTAAAAGGGACTATGTGTAGGCATTTGACATGCATAAACCACTTTACATTGCCAATATATGCATGTATACTGACGGTAAGCATGCGTCTTCTTTCATAACTTAATTTGTACAAAATGTATTTATGATTGTTATTGTCTCAACCCACGGAGCTCACACTCCATAGCTCTGAATGCACAAGCTTGAGCTGTAGTTGTAGGCTGTAGTTCACTTAACAGCCAAAGGGGGCAGTAATGAGATGGAATTTCTGATTCTTACATTTGTGGTGCTTTCCGAGCACCGTCTAGCGCTTTCCGACCGCATACAATGTGGTGGAAAAGTGCTCAACTGTGCTCGACTCTTCTCGCTTGGATTGGTTTTCCATTAGCAAAGGTTGTGGGTAGCAACTGGTTAATTAAATCAGCATTGCCAATCATTGTCTGATCATGTTACACATGTTTTTCGCACCGGTATACAATGAATTAACAAGTAACTCATTAGTCATCTAATCTACATCTGTCAACCCAGCCTCCCACACATGGTGCTGATGGCCAAAACAGTAAAACAGAAAGACAGTTTTACTTTCGATTTTATTTGAAATGGCACCTTACACCCCCTGATTGTAAAATGTTTATTCCCCTTATTTTAAATATGTAAAGAAATTAGGAACTGCCATTGTGAAAAGTGCTATAATATAAATACAGTTCAAATTGATTGATTAAGAGAGCTTCCAATACCTAATAAAGTGCAATTTGCTGGTAGGAACCCTGCCATGTAAAAAGTAAAATAGTAGCATGTTTGATAAGAATGTATATAGCCTATAAACAACAGACTTAATGGGGAATGGATAGTCCAAGGAGGCAGGCCACTCTGAATGTTAAAACTGTAACACTCCCCCAGTCCCTTTGAAGTACTCCGTGGTCCTTGATATCCTTCACTACGATTGTTTCAAGGGTAGTAAATCCTTCTAGTATTGTGCAAATGGTCACCTTGAATTTTGGCACAATGGAACTACATAATGACGCGACACTTAAAAGTCACAAAGACATGACCTACTAAACTACCTAAGAGTGCAATGTTCCCTCCAGAACACAGGACAAAGCATGACTGTGTACTTTTCCCTTATGACAAAATACTCGTTTTGTTTTCAATACTTTGTGATCTTGTTGGATCCATGACCTTTGCAGCATTTGATACATCGACCAGTGCTAAATGGAAAAAAACTCCTTACCCCAACCTTTACTTTTTGACATTATCATGGATCGCTGATTAGGTCAACTTAACAACATCCTAGTGTTACTGTCAACACTCTCTGTTGACTGTAGACTACACAGGATGGTGGCATTGGGATTCAACCATGTGATTGGAAGGTTTTATTACATTAACAATCCACACAGAGAGAATATGCGATCGCAGATAAAATGCCCGCCAAAGCACATTCAGATGTTTAGCATTGGAGGTTTTAGTCCAAGGATATCTCCCCGAGGTGACCAGAGAGCCTGAAAAGGTTTGGGAGGTTGACCCTTCAACAACCTGAACCGCCTGTATTTACATGTGAAAGAGACACTGGGTTGAACCAAGCATCCACATTAAACAAGCCACTGGTGAAAAGCTCACTTTAGGTGCTCATAAGAATAACGCTGGGCAGACAGATCAGTTTTGCCAAGTACCATCAGCTCAAGTACAATAGCTTGGTTTCTCGTGACGTCACAGCGCTGCATCGCGAACGCGCTAAATTCAGATGGATGGCAGGAAGTGGAGTCTGCCCATAGAACTG
>JAOPJI010000069.1:6175304-6186670 GCA_027122695.1 Merluccius productus
AAAAAACAGGCTATAACACTTCTCCAAAGTCCTGCTTTCAGAATTTTAGGTTCAGAACAGTAGTTCATTAATTATTTAAATATTATTTATCTGTAATTTATTTGATTTATTCAAAATTTTGGTTGTGAACTTGTGATGATGTATGATTTAACCATTCCATCAATTCAGGAATGCGTTTCACAAGTGTGTTACGAGTGGCGGGGCGTGCACTTATTTTCCATAAACATGCCCGCATAAATGAGAGTAGGCCTAGCTTAATTACATTTCAGTCATAATTTAGAAATTTAAAACGCATATGGGCCTTAAACATTGGCCTACTAGGCTGCTCATGCGTCGCTGCTTTTAAACTTATTTAGCATCGTTTTCATTTATTACAATTGTTCCATTCTATTGATAAGCTCACATCACCTTATTGAGAATAAGAACCACTGAAGAGGCAACATATACTCAGCAGCGTTTTGACTATTAAAAGAGAAACACACGTAGAGAGGCATAAAAGTTACAGGCCTTTGCCCGAATAACCATTTTAATATATTTACTTTACCATTCTTCATCGTAGGTTAAAGCCCATAAAACTGTTGTGGGGCGGCACAACATTGACCATCAATAGTGGCCGGTAACGATTGCAAACTCACATTTTGTAACATTAAAATATCAAGTGGTCAATATTTTTAACAGTAACAATAACGAATGTTAACATGAAAACAAATTAAATGTGTGCAAACGAACATTCACAGGCAAGAGAAGTAAACTTCAATATAGGCTAGCCTACATATTAAACGAATAGGCAATTAATACAATCAGCGTTTTTGACTGGGACCGGGCACAGGGCTGACAGTCATCTAGGCCTAGCACTACGTTTCGGGAGTCATTAGTGCAGGATGCAGCGACACTGGAGACGGTAAGCGCAGAGCTCATCTGTTCTTCATTATTATCCACAAAGCCTTCGGTGAGATTGATGGCAGTGGCATTGGTGGTTGCAGTAGGCCTCTGAATAATCCACTTGTCCATAATGTTTTGTCGTTCAATCGCTGCTATATTTAGCTATGTTTAGCTCACGCTAAGTTAACTCGAACGTAAGTGAGCGGACAAAACATATACAAATTTGCGGGGTCGACCTGTCAATCATTTGGCACTCTGCCAACCATTGGTATGTCAGGAATGTTGCTAGTGATGCCTAAGAACGATTGATGGGGGGAGAGGGGGGGGAGGGAGGTGGCGGGTTTCTATCACAGCGCAGCACAGCGTTGTATCGAGCAGCACAGCATTCTATCGCGCAGCGCAGCGTTCTATCGCACTGGGTTTATTTAAAGGGCCAGACAACGAAATCGTGCCGGTTCACTTCGTGTCAATATTGAGGGGTTTTTGCACCCCCGACTTTATCTTTGGGGGTGCAAGAAACCTTGTGCCCCCCAGAGATGGCGCCAGTGCCGCCGTCATTTGTTCACGTTACTTTACCGTTAAGAGTGCCGTTAACTTTGATCAGCGAGGTTGTCAGTGATGACGTACTCTTAAGGCAGCAGGCAAGTAGCAGCTTCTGCTTTTCTCCTCTAACCCTAACCCTAGTACATTGTAACTCGGCAAGACCGACGAAGCTGTCAAGATTTGTCACTGGGAGCTCTTTAAACTAACCGATAGCCTGTTAGCCTGCTATGGCCTGCTATATGCTAATTGTAACCTGCTATATGCTAATTGTAAGTGCTTTCATAGCTGATATCATTAGTTAGTTGCAATAAAAGCCCAAGTAATAAGCTGTTTTTTGATAATGCTGGGGGCACATGCTCACACAGGCCTCACATTGCCAGTTGACACATGACTGAACTCAGACACCACTGGATTTGAACAGGTTGAGGTGTTTAACTATTCGAATGTACCTTCGGAAATGTAACGATTATCGGACGCTTGAAATTTAAAAGTATGCATTTGCATGCGTATGCATGACATGTCATCCACTACCAGCATGTAGCACCCACCTGGGTGATGCACGGCAGCCAGTATGTGCCAGAACGCTCACCACACACTGGCTCAGTGGAGAGGTGAGGAATGAAACTATCCAATTTGAGACCAGGGGATGATTAGGTGGCTACAAGAGCCAGGATGGGAATTAGGCCTACCATTAATTAGGCCTAGGTTCAGACTGTATCACTGTAGTTTAGTCATTGGTTTAACCTCTTCATCACTAGGCCTATTTCTCAGGTTTTTGCCAAAAATAACATACCCAAACTGAACAGACTATATCTCCACAACTACAAGGGCTTTTAAGTTAATCTTGGTACCGAAAGAACGATAACATCTGTGAGATTGTTGTGAAAGTGAAATCAATGTGGATGCTACTGGATCAGAGTGAATAAAGCTAGAACACAGAATAAATGGAAGATTTCATTTCCACCTGAAATAAATGTAATGTTTTGGTGTGAATAACTACTGCATTATGAATTGGTATCCCAATAGCACTATAGGGCCCTAGCACAACATCTGATGAGGGCCTGGGTCAGGGTTTGATGCCAATAAAGTGAAGTAGAGCAAAAATAGAATGGTTTTAGTAGAGATAGGTTTAGGGAGTGCAAAAATGGCAATACAAACATGATGAGACACAGACAGG
This sequence comes from Merluccius productus, assembly GCA_027122695.1. NCBI lineage: Eukaryota > Metazoa > Chordata > Actinopteri > Gadiformes > Merlucciidae > Merluccius > Merluccius productus. The sequence continues at coordinate 6,177,907 of JAOPJI010000069.1, forward strand.
TGCATATCTTGAGAACCCATTGTTCAATTTTAACATTTGACCCCTCTATTGAAAGGTCAGGGACAATAGAATAGAACCAAGCCCAACCATTGCAATTGCACCATACGGCCACCAAATGGCGATAAAGACAGTGTGCTCTGATTAAAGGCAGTGGACCTATTTTCTGTGAAACTCTCTCTTACCTACTATACGTGATTGGAAACTTGATTGGGAGGTTTCAAAATGTTGCCCAGACACTGGATTCTCTGTTTATGGTGGTTTTAAGTGATCAAACACAAGTTTGATGACAAAAACAACAAAGCTAAGGCAATTTGTGATTGTTACTAGAAGAGAAGTTTGTTCTTGAGGGGATTTGGTCACAGAGTGATATGGTTTGGAATCAGCAGAGTCTCAACTTTCATATAATATATACGTACTTTGTGTAGATAACATGTCTGGGAAAAGATCGCTATTGCTGTGCATCTGCACATGCACAGTTATGAAATCCATAACACTTGTTACTTGCTCATTCTTTTGTTTGGCTTGGAATTATGTTTAATTTAGCTAAAAATGATTAGAATAGACAAAACGTTGAGATTCCTGTTGTTCTAGGGGTGTATGACATGACTACTTTCTCACATGTTTAAGTGCCTTACGAAGTCTTTGAGTTAGGGAGGGGGCGTGTCTGCCCATATATGGGCGGTCGTGGGATGAAGAGGATAACTTTTAAACTTTGTTTAAACTGTTTGACATTAAAATGGTTTGTATGTTTATACTGTTATGCTTACTCCATTCAGACTTTACCCTTTTGATTTCTGTTCAAATAGTTCAGAGTTCAGCTATTCAACATTTCTATACGTCCTAAACTTAAACGTCCTAAACGTCAATTTTTTAAACATATGTTTAACCTAATTTACACTACAGCACTCGCAGCATTTTCTGCAGGAAATGCCCTTTCTAGTTATATGTTGCACTTCTTTTTGTGTAGAGTTCATTTGCGATTGGACTGCATTTGAATAGCACCTTCCTCACCGCTGTGACCTATAAAGCGCTACACAATGATGCCCATTCACACACACATTCACATCCCAACAACTGTGGTGTCGACTCAACCATATACTTCCTGTGCTGGCCATTTATTCATAGCAAGAGAGGAAGTATAATTTTCACAATCCCTGCATTTGTATTTCCTTCTTCAAATACCGATGTCAGCTGCTTGTCACTCTCAATTGGTTCTGATTGTGTCTGTGCTGGAAAAATCAATGAAATTCTGTTTGACAAACTGCTCCTTCAACCTTTTTTAAATGTCCATATGGGGACGCGTATACAAGCGGCTAAAACATTTTGCCTGACGGGGTATTTAGAGGTGAATACTGTTGCGTTGTCATGGCGCTATGGTGCTATCCATGGTAACTGAATCATGAAACATTGTTCTTTTTATGACAAAGCACTTTCGACTAATAAACATTCAGACCAGCATCATATCATACCTTTTTAAGATGACTAAACAATGGAGTTGAAAATGTATGTATTTGGTTACATACAAAAGTCAATGCGAGGTTAGAGTCTGAACAAGTCTTGACACATCCAGGCCTGGGGAATTCTCTCCTGCTTCACAAGTAATAAAGTAAAAGAAGAATTCAAGCAATGTGAAATCAAGTCTTTTTATTGCTTAGTTCACATGGAGCCTGGCAACCTAGTTAACTTATTTATTTGTTGAGGAATGTTTGAATAGTTCAGCTGCAAAGTTTTCTCCGTCTAGGTGTAACATGAAATATACATTCAGTCTTACTGGTGAGGTAAAGATGAAAGCAAGCAGGCACCTGATTATCAACCACTCACGTCACACTAGCACAGACGGCAATGAATGCTGAACTTGGAGTTTTCATCCATCTGGTTAATAACTTACAACGTTGGTCTTGGTGATGGATTGATGTAGCTGTAGTTTATACAATGATATGACTATATTTAGTTATGGGTAGGCTTACTTTTTGAATGTACCAATGAGCCAGCATTGACAACTGTGGGCGTACACAGTTGTCAAACCCAGCGCGATAGTTCAATACATGGTATTGAACTGCAGCTGATACCTTTTACGGTCACCAAAGTATTGCGTCGTTTTAACCACAAAAGTTTTCCAGGACTTGAGTTCACCATAATTGGCTAATCTTCACAATCAGTGTGAATGGACATACTATCTTGACATCGATGACGAAACGCTAAGCACTCTCCACCCCTTTCTTTCAAAGAAGCTGCTGACTAGATGGTGAGCAATTTGCTTTTTATAGGCTGTCTGAATAGAGCACAGTGTACGTCATCCATACATGCTGTGTGTGTGTGTGTGTGTGTGTGTGTGTGTGTGTGTGTGTGTGTGTGCATTGAGTGTATACCCCCATCTAAGGAAGCAGCTGTCCACTTCTAAATGACATGAAGGGTTCATAGAAACTCCTCTGCTCTCGTTTCATGGCGACATCCTCTCGTCTCCATGATAGGAATGCGATGCAGTAAAAATTCAGTTGCTCTGCCTGCTGTCTGGCTATATATATATATACACACACACATATAGCGACATATTTAAATCCCCTGCATATCTGCATCTGACTGAATCAAACGTTATCATTCCTCCTGAAATGTGTCGCCCGTCGGGTTCGATCACCCCAAAGCCTTTTGTTCCGTGCTGGGGTGTCGAACGCACTCCGGCCTGTGACTCTCCTGAACGGCGGGGATAACGTGCGGCGGGCGGAGATACACGCTTTTCTGGCTTGCTGCTCATCTCTGACCACGCACCAATAGGGATTAACTGCTCAATACCGCCAAAGGTCACAGGGCGCCACAGAGACATGATCTCAATACACCACTTGGCGCTGTCTCGCGCCGAGAGCCTGTGCGGCGCAGCGCGCCTTGAATGAAACATAACACATCTGAGTCCCAGATGCCGACGCGGCTCGCCTGCTTGCAGTCACTTCCTCTTGTGGAGCCCTGAGCACCTGCAGCGCTACCGCCAGTGCTGTCTTGTAATGCGGTCAGGGAGCTGGGAGAGAATACCCTGATTGTGGTGGAGATGGAGGAGAAACAAATTAGGCTTTATTACATACATTTCCCTGGGTTGGCGAACAAAGTGGCTCAGTTCACCACTCTTTATACCTCTGTGGGGACCTCGGCCTAGGTGGGAATGTTTTAGCCGCCTTCCCCTGTGGCCAAACTTGAATACATATTCATTGTTGGCCAGAAATGGTGGGAGGGGTGCAGCAAATCTGTGCAAAAGGAAAACCGCAGGGTTAGTTAGCCTGATTGGCTAGTGAACATTCAATAGATGACAGTTTTTTCCAACAATGGTAAATGTCGAAAGCAATCCAATGCAAATGATGCTCAGTTTGACGAAGGACCTTCGCATAGCCCACATCCCAGTCCTTTATAGAGGGTGAACACTTGGCAACCATACACTCAAAGAAGTTGTAGATATTATGCTTATTATATTCTCCTTCTTGTGCCCTCCTTTGACTGATATGCTGTCAACAGGCATTACCCCAGAGCCCCAACCAGCTTCAAATAACGCACTCTTTTTTGTTGGCCTTGTTTACCATTTGGTTTTTCCCAAGAGCTGCCGAAGCTTGCGGCTCCAATACAGATATTGATTCCATTCAGTGGTGTCGCTGCTTCAAGCCTGTGGCTTATGATCTACATATAATCAATGTTTCTTTACAACGCGAGATGAGATTGTAAAGTCGTGTCCTGGTGGAGGGATTGGGGCAAGCAAACTAGGGGCTAGGTAATAATTTAATATTATTGTTTAACATCTACAAGGTTTCAAATGTCAAAGGAGTCGAACTGGGTGTAGTTTGGTACCATATCTTCAGTTAACGTGAATATTACGGTAATAGTAATCTTTATTTGTATACCACCTTTATAAAACAGTGTTACTATTTAATAATTTAGCAGACGCTTTTACCAAAGCAACTACAGTGAATTCAGATACAGGTCATTAAGGAGCAGGTATACTGGGAACATTGGGGATCAAACCCACTACCTCATCATTCCATTTGGGCTATAGGCGGTGCTGTCTGATTTTACATATAGTTTATTTCTCCCAATAAATCAGTCGTGTTTGGATGCCAATGTAGGCTTGCAAAACCAGGGGCAACATTTGTAAAGAGACAATGTTGTCTGCCATTGTTGTTATTGTGCTTGAAGTTGGCGCTAGCATTTCTGGGAAAGCGGAGACGTATACAGTGACGTAATGACTTGGCTCTCGAGCCTGTGGAAAAGCAAACCGGTTCTGAGAAGGTTTGCAAGTTGAACCAACTGTGAACCACCACTAGCACCAGCCCAGTACTAGAGCTAGGTTTGCGTTGGTCGAAAAGAGGTACCATAGGGCTGAGTCTACGCTGGAAACAAGGCTGGGCTAGGTAAACCCTTAGTATGAAGGCTGCATGAACGTGAAGACGTGGTAGATATTTAGGAACACCACTGGGGGGACATGGACAGCTGAGTCAGGTCTTTGGGAGAGGGGTAGTGAAGGCTTATCATGGAGTGCTTAAGCTTCAACAGCAGTGATAAAAGAATAACACCATGCATTGTTTGTCGGCCGGATCCCTCGACTGTGTTTTGCACAGTGAGGTTGGTGTTGATGGGGGCGAGGGGCTTTAGGTCGAAGTGCAATGGTGGGTTTTCTGCCGGAACCATAAAGGTAGGGTTTGGACCACACTGCTAATGACTTCCCCAGAGATGGCCGAGGATGGGCTAAGGTAGAGGCCGCCTTTTGGACTTTTTCGCAATTCCTTTCGTACTTACTCAGCTCATGGTGGAGAACATCGATGTGCTCCACTGAAACATTGGCCGTGAAATCACCGTTAGCCATGGTTGTGTCTTGGATGTTGTAGTATATTTATTTTTCTTGGGGTTTACAACAATGTGGGGAATTTGGGACTTTTACTTTTTTGCCCCCTTTTTGAGTCCAGCTTGTTCCCTGTTATAAGCAACCCAACTTTTTAAGAGAGTCAAGTTGATGCTGCTTGAGTTTTTGAGATACTTCCGGCTTTGGTGTTGACAGATGATGCAGACTCCATATGAGGAAAGTCAAGCGTGGCACGAATTGGCACAAACCCTCCTCTCACCCGCCCACCCATAATACATTTGCGATGTAGATATGACAGGTCGACCACTGTTTCCTTACAAAGCTCTCTGGTTTTGTGGGATGTGCTCCATCGCGTTTCGTGCCACGGAATCTGCACACAAAAACCCGTCCGCCACTCCTCCCCAAACTTCCCTGGCTGGGTAATTGGGTCAGCCGACTCTCATAACCCGATTCTCCATGCAACAATGCTGCATCTCTCAACCCTGGGTGCTGTAAGCCCCCTTCGCTAAGAGGCTAAAGTTGGGTCGGCGGTGATGGGAGGGAGGAGGGGGGATGCCAAACAAAAAGGATGTCTCACTTGTACGTGCCTGGCTTGTGTCACTGCTACTGTTCAATAAGTGCACTGTTGCTTTGCTTGCGCGTCTCGATGCCTGTCGACGCCTTTTTTTCGCTGTTGTCTTTTTGTGTTTACGTATCATTTAACAGCGAAAAAGCCATCGCCCTCGTGTAGCCCTTGTTTCTTTTGCTTATTATCCCTCTGAGCTCAAGTTGCATAGCTCTGTGTGTTGTTTCTGTGGTTTCACTCTGCAGATTCTGGTAGGCAGATGCCAGTCTTGTCAAAAGAGTTGAAAGAAAATGGCATCTGGTCAAAGCAGTTGGCAGAGAGCAGCACAAGAGTTTTGGCCCACGTTTATTCAGGGTATATGTCCAAATAACTAACATCGGTGTTCGCTGCCCTTGCCAACGTGTAACTACAGGAAACTCACTTAAAATGGAGACCTGGTAGTCGGCCAGCTTTGAATGCCGTGGCGTAACTTCACATTTAATAGGAAAAAGGGCAGAATGTGGGGGGAAGGGAGAGAGGGAGAAATGGGAGGATTTGAAGTCTCTCATTACAGGTGCTGACACAGCATGTCTATCAACATGGCGTCCTTTTTTTTTTGGAGAGAGAGAGAGAGCGCTCTTAAGGAGGGAAAGGGAGAGAAGCTCCTGGCATGCACAGATGTGAATATATATCCATACAACTGTCTCTTGTTCTGTGAAGACTGCGGGAGCCATGCTGCGACGGACCCGATGGGACACTTGCTTTTATTAGGCATATTTAACCACCGTGTTTCTACACCTCCTCTCCCCTCCCTCTCATCCCTTCCCCTCTCTCCCATCTCTGCAGGGTGCCGACAAGGAGTGGAAAGGACCAGACGGCCTAAGCGCCCTTGAGGCTGCGGAGACCGACGCCATCAAGGAACTGCTTAAGTGAGAGAGAGAGGGAGGGAGGGATGGAGAGAGAGGAGGAGGAGCGGCGGCGGCAGGAAGGGGTGCCAGAGAGAGAGAGAGAGAGAGAGGGACAGACAGACGGACGGACGGATGGATGGAGTGTTCCTCGAGGACTAAAAGATGCGCACGCCTCCCCTCTTTTTACCTAGTCCTAGATCAAACCTCCGTCTGCGCACTGCTGTTGTCCGTCTGTTGGGATGGGGATGGTCAAGGGGGGGGGGGTCTCCTGTTCTCTTTGGTTTAGTTTTTTTCCTTTTTTTTTCTAACTTTGTTTGGGTTTTTTCCCCTCTCCTTATTGCTTCCTTTGAGTTTTTGAGTGACCAGGTAGCAGGTGGACTCAAGGGTCCTAAAACACTGAGGGTTGTGTCCACCCCCCCTCCATAACGGATTTAAAAATAAGTGTTCTGTTCATTCAAACATGCAAACAACGCCAAGCTTAGCACTTAAAACTCAACGCTTTTATTTTTTGTTTTATTAGCCTCTCTCTTTAAAAATAACTAAATACTGTGGGTAGAAGAAAACCAAACGTAGTTCTCTAGTGGGTAACTCCTGTTTTTTACTACTTTGCATAAGGAAAGTATTGTATGGCCACCTCTCGTTGTCATCCACAGTGTGCTGCAATGCACTGTACTAGAACGATTGGCGAGAAACGGTTAAGTTACTTTAAAATAACCACATGTTGTGTGGCCTCTTCATTACCTTGCTGTGAGTGTGTGAGTGAGTGCGCAAACGTGTGTGTGTGCGTATCTTTCTCTTTTTCCTCTGTCCAATAACCCCTTCATATTTAGTTTTTTTTGTTGCTAGGCAGGAAGGGAACCATTATTTGTGTACCATTTCTGATTGGCCCTTGAGCGATTACATATCCTAAATAAGCATTTTATGACTTACATGGCCAGTGTAAAAAGATGCAACCGTTTCTATTTAATTTGACAAATCATCGTGCTGGCTGTCTAGAAAGAGTTAGAAATTGGTTACTGAAACCAAATATGATTTTAAAAAGGCATTAAAAGATCAAAATCAATCCAAGTCCTCGGGAGAACAAATGTCATGCCTGAAAGTCTGTTGCTGTAGTTGCAGCTGCCCATCTGTGTTGTGTATTAGATGGGGGTGGACTACCACGGGAGATCAAAGGTCGTCGCTAGACGAGGAGGAGGAGGAGGAGAACAGAGGTGTCCTGCATCCTCCATCTTAAATCCGCAGCCCAGTCTGTTTTTGCTGCATGTCGGGGGAAAAAAAACAACTGCCTCTGCTATTATTATCATTATTATTATTATTATTATTATGCTCTGAAATGGTGGCTGTCCTCTCTCGGTTGCTTTCCAATAAACTACATTGCAATGGAAAAAAATGCTCTTGCTAACTTTGTTGTGACAAAAAGTCTGTATGAACTGAAATAAAAAAAAACAAATCCATACTAAAGGAATGTGTATCTTTCCTTTTAACCGCCCCCCAGCTTCCTGACAATTCCCGGAAGTCATGTTCCCGGAAGCCATTATGTTCCCGGAAGCTGTTGACGTTCATCTGTTAGTGAGTAGCAGCGGTGGTTTCCAACTTTGACACCATGTTTGTTTGAAAAACAACAGTGCGCGTTCAAGCGTGATGGAGGCTCATTTGTGACCGCAAATGTCTTATCATGGAAACGTTTAGGCTGTGAAAGGTTACCATGAGACGGTGTTCATTGTGGTCTTCTGTCAGTCAATGTCGTTAGTCAATGGTCTGAAGTAGGTCTCCCATCTTTAGACCTCGCATAGGCTGATGTGTATCAGTGTCTCATCTCCCATGCCAGCTGGTGGTAGGATGGACATGTTTTAATGCACCAGCACACATCACCCACAGCTTAAAAAGGTCTGTCTTTTTTGGACTGTGCTGCACGTCTATAGAGTAGACTGATTTCTGGACGTCACAGGAGATAGGCGTGCGCACACGGGGGGCAGAAAACGTGGACTACATACAGACAACCATCAAGATGGCAAGGATTTGTTGTGCCGCTAACTGCTCTAATTACAAAAGGAAAGGGATAGAGTGTTACCGTGGGGTTCACTCCCTTAAGGAGAGAAAGGGCGGATGATTTGTATGCACGTAGATTTAGTAGATGCACTAGGCTTTTCTGTCATATGTGTAGGCTATAATATCCTATATCTGGCCATACAATAGTTGGCCACTTGGACAAAGGCAATCCAATATCTATTCATTTTCAGGAATGTTTCTACCCTTTCCTAGCCTAGAAATCTAGACGCCCCTAGCGGCAGCAAATTTAATTTTCAGCCAGGGGGGTCTAGCACTTCTCGGTCGGCTTTCTGTGTTGGAAACAGAAAATCTGTCAGGCCAATCACAGCGTGAGGGGCGGAGTCGGAAGCCAGGCTACCATGACGACAGAGTTGCGACGGTTCCGTGTTAGAGGGAAACAATGGCTGCTGCTGCTGGCGAACGGTTGTC
>JAOPJI010000069.1:6345195-6355767 GCA_027122695.1 Merluccius productus
GATATCTGTTAAAATAGGGCTATGTAAAGAGTAGTTATACGAAATTAGTTAGACTTTCAGAAAAAAAGGTTACAATTAAAAGCCAACGAAATGGAGAATGACCTTGATTAAAAACGTTTTATGAAGAATTTGCTTCATAACTCTTTTAAAACTGTTAAGAAAAGACTACACAATGTTTTATTTTAAACCAAATTAATAATAAATGACCGTGAACGCCGTCAATTGGATTGGTCAATAGGCCTACATATAAAACACCTCGCCAAAACAGATTGCACAATTGAGTGTGGGCCTGCTTCGTGCTAATTCACCAAACCCCATCGGAGGTAGATCGGCCTCCACGCAGAGGTGGAAGCGCCTCTTCCGTCGGAGAAAAGCCGCACATCTGCTTTGGGGGCGAGCGCTGCGTAAAAGCATGTGAGCAGGAGTGGCGGTTTGGTTTGGCCTTTAAATAGGGCCGTTTCTGGACTCCGGCACAACACATCATCTCCAGACGTCTAGCAGCCTGCTGTGAGATAACCACCGGGTTTGTTGTCGTTAGGATGGACGTAAACAAGAAGTCCGAGATGATGGACACCGTGCTGGCCGTCCTGCTCGCAGTCCTCCAGGGGTTCCGGCTGGCCGAGTCCGTCCCCAACCCCTCGCCGCTGCTGGGCTCCAGCTGGGGGAACCCGCGGCGGTACGTGCACCTGCAGACGGCGACGGACCTCAACAACTTCTACCTGGAGATCACGTCAAACGGCCACGTGCGCAAAACTACATTTAGGAGTCCATACAGTAGGTTGACTTATTTTTCATCAAAATTTGTTGTGCTTTTGTCAGGTGTAGATTTCGACTGTCCATGTGTAAAATGTATGATGTATGTTTCCTTTTTATTTTTTACAGGTGTGATTTTAATCAAGGCGGAAACGAGAGAGCGAGTCGCCATCCTGGGCATCAAAAGTAACCGCTACCTGTGCATGGACTCAGAAGGCAACCAGTTCAGCTCTGTAAGGGACTAATTGCAATTTCTAAAAATCTTTCTAGAAAGAACAGCGTTTTTACGCATATTTTACGCAGTTACATATCAACGCATACACTATCTATCGCATTCATGAATAAGATGTCAATCAACATTTCGCCCTATATTATTATTATTATTATTATTATTATTATTATTATTATTTACTCAATAATAACCACCTTGCGTGTGTATTTGTTGTTGTGTGCAGTCCATCTGCCACAGGGAGAGCTGCCTCTTCAACCACAGGCTACTGGAGAACCACCGCGACGTGTACTACTCGTGGCGCACGGGGATCCTGTTGGACCTGGACGGGTCCAGGCAGACCTTCCCTGCGGGCCCCCCCAGCGTCCCGCCCGGCGCGCTCTTCCTGTCCGAGAAGAACACGGTGCCGCTGGAGCGGCTGCTGCACCGCGACAAGAGAACCAGGGCCCTGAAGCCGCTGGTCGACCCCGCGGACCCGCACCGCGTGTACCCGCACGGCCAGACCGAGGAGGGCTCGGACTCTCGCGCGGTACCGGAGGACGACGCGGACCTGGACGCGGAACCGGGGGAGGGCGGCGGCGGCGGCGTCTCCAGGGAGACGGCGCGGTCTGCACCGTCCGACGATGACCCGTGGAGCGTGTACTCCTCAGGCCCCGGGAGCCCCAGACTCACCGGGACCACGGGCTGATGGTGGGACCAGGCTTTGTGGACATTGCTCATAGACACGCAATGTATATGTTGATTGTTGCGCTTCTTTCCGCCTGAGGTGGGTTTTTACAGCTGGTCTGGGAACCGCAGTGAAAACGAGACAATCAAACGGTTTGTGACAGATGTTGGACAGAAAAAGACGTTTAGTTTACTCCTGTGTGAATGACCGCAAAGCAGGAAAGTAAAATGACTATTTACTCGCAATTTGGCGAGAAAAAAAGAGTGGTGTTTCGGCTGAATCCTAGCGTATTGAAGATGACGCGTTGAGTCCGTCTGAACGGTGCGCTAACGTCACATGTGGAGAGGGACACAAATGAAAGGTTTTCTTTACGAGCCTATTTTAAAGCATTCCTAAGAGTTCGCCTTAAAACATTTTAACACAAAAGCACTACCAGACAATCTTGAAACATCGCCTATAGATTGAATGCAAAAACACTGCCTGTGTTTGACTCCTTTTTGTATTTCTTGACTTGAAAAATGATGTTAATGAATATTCAAATACACGGTACAAACGATAACTTACCATTATTCTTTTATCAATGAAAATCTGAAATCAAATCTACAGTCTGTTCATTTAGACGCCAGCACAGTAGTCTCCAAAAAGACTATTTATTTATTTAAATCACTTCCTTGTTATTTATATTGTGTATTTATGTGCTCTATACTTCAAATGTACATACAAGAAAATGTTATGTGTCTTTCAACATGCAAGTGGGAAATTCAGTGTCTATAAATGAAATAAAGTACCAATTAAAACATTACTTTTTCTTTGTCTAAGGATCTCTGAACAGACCTGCTGGGGCCTCTAAGGTCCCTAGGGCTCTCAAGAAAATGTTACATCCTATAGATGACTAAAGTCAATACATTGATGATATTTTAGTGTTTGGTGTCCTATAATACATATACATTTTGTACATGTACAAAAGGCACATTGTGAGGTCACACTCAGAGATGCATAAGCATGTCACATGTGAAGGATTGCCTTCTTTGAAGACACAAGGTTTGAAATCAAAGTAGAAATACGCATGTTGTAATGTTAAGACTGTAATAAGTCCCTTTCCTACCTTCCTGTTTTTGAAGGATTGTTGCAGTTTTTAGATAACTGAAAATTATGAAAATGAAAATGAACAGTTGGCAAGAAACTATGAAAACAGCAGTTCAACTATCCCATCAACGGTAAGCAGATTCACACCATTAAAAGTGTTTACATTGCATGCAATATTGAATTGGAGCAACCAAATTGAATTTAGTTTTCTGTCGTCTTTCAGTTTATTCCTTTCTTTTAAATAAAACACAGACAGTACAGCAATACACCAGAGTAATACGAATTAAAAATGATGACTTAAGATGTTTTAACCTTTGGTGACAACATTCCCACAGAAGGAACAAACTTAGGTGCCACAGTTACACATGTATAGTTCTTCAAAAATAAGTTACATTCGGTACATTTAAGAAAGTGCATGCTCTTCCCAAACATTCAGTATGGAACTACAGTATGACAAGCATCTTAACGTCCTGTGTGAAGGTGTGATCCGAGATTAAACCATATCGTTAGAGGCTCATATCAAGTCCATCACCAAATCAGCATTCAACTACCTCAAAAACTTTTCCAGACTCCCGCCATCTCTCACTGACTCCGTGGCAGAGACCCTTATCCACACCTTCATCACCTCCCGTCTGAACTATTGTAATGGAGCCCTATTCGGGGTTCTTACCAGAGCCCTGGATAGGCTCCGGTACGTGCAGAACTCTGCTGCCAGGGTCCTCACCCGCAACAAAGCCCGGCATCACCAGAACTCCCTCCCAGTGGATATCCGCAACGCTGGAGGCCAGCTGAAGACCCACTTATCAAGCCTGGCCTTTGGACCCTGATCCATTATTAGGTATTCACAGAGCATCTGTGGATACCTATTGTTATTGTTGGGATTGTTATTATTATTATGGGCTTGTAACACCCATATCTCATGTGTAACTTTTTTTTCTAATTTTTATTATCTTTGTTTATTTGACTTTTTTGTGTTCTTGTTCTGTCGCCCACATGTAAAGCGCCGTGGGTCCTGATGAAAGGCGCTATGTAAATCAAAGTAGTGTACATGCAGTAGCAGTAGTGTACCTCAAGGATGAGTTTGGATTCAATTGTGAAAATGTACAACTTGAATGTTCACAAGAAAATATTTAGGTAGAGTGGTGCAACGTTGCCATTTGATGACCTCAGAGAAGGGCTTTCTCCAAGATCGCACCCTCGTTGAGGTCTGCGTTTACCCCCTTCCTCCTCCTCCCTCTCCCTCACTCCATCCGTCCCCTCTCTAACAGCTATCTTTCAGCGTCCCCAGGTGGTCCTTTCTGTTGGTGAAGATGCAGCGTGCAGCAACGATCTCCACGTCACCACCGCCACCCGGTATCCGCCTCAGTGTGAGGACAAAGCGGCTGACACCTGTGTTGGGGCAGGGGGAGGCCCGGGCGCCAGCCGGGGACTCGCAGCCCTGGTTCTCCAGCAGGTGCTTGACCGCCACACGGATGTATGCCCCGTGGCTGACCGCCAGCACATGGACACCCACCCCCTCCAGCCCATCCTCTGGGGAGCCGTTAGCCGTCGGAAGTGGGGGAGCCGCTGTCGTGGTGGTGCCACTGGAGGCTGCGACGTCACCGTGTTCGTCCATCATCCGCTGGAAGAGAACTTTGAGGAAGCCCTTGACGCGAAGCTGGACCTGGGAGCAGGTCAGGATGGTCAGACCAAGGGGGCGACGGGAGACTCAACGGATGACACCTGGTCCCGATCTTAACCACACTTAAAATGTATCTCTAACTATACATTTCAAACCCAATAGGTCCATCTAACCATCTCTAATCTATTCAAACCCCAATCACCAAACCAGCCCCATCACACCACAAGAACTACTCTGTTGCACGTCTTTATAATGTATGTATATATGTTTATAATGTCCACTGGGCTTAGGGAACTGTGTGCATGAGCACTGCAAGCCGTGTCCGTTTAGTGACATCCTTGTATGCTTACATTACAACTTCCTGGGGTGCTTCTCATTTCTCTTATTTGTAATTTTCTCCCTCCTTGGTCCTCCCTTGAACCAGAAGTCGTTCAGGTCCACCATTTTGATGGACGTCTCATCATCAAAAACGGATATCGCTTCACATGACACTTCAGAGGAAAGGACTAATTTCTCTAAAAACATATTTCCTTGTTTCGTCTCTCCTCTCATGGTTTCCTTGCGTCTCTCAATGCATCCTCGGTGGGAGGGACTAAGATGCAAGGAAACGTGGATGCAGAGAAATGAGAAGCACCCCGGTGTTTTTTTAAACTGCAATGTCTCAATAGGGTCACTGGGTGGTGCTGTTATACAAGTAATAATCAACATTTGGCATTTACAAGTGGCTTATTCTCAAATGGAGGACCAAAAGGAAAATAATGATTACAGCAGGGAAATCAAAAATGAAAGGATTAATTTATAAATTGTTGATAAACGATCTTAAGTACCTTGAATATATTGAGCAGATAGAGAAAATCCTTTCCTTTATCATATTTTCTGTGACTCAACTAGAACTAGAACTTCCCTTTAATGCAGCATTTAACACATGTGACATCAGCTTGTGATGTCTTGTGTGTCACAAGATTACCACAATCATCTTCCCTCATCATGTTTCATCATTGAATACCACATGCAGACCATCTCTCTGTAACTTATCTGTTGTCTGTTATCTGTGATGGACTAACCTGGTCTAGGGTCTCCCCTCCTGGGGGGGTGTAGTCGCGACAGGATTGGCCGGCGGCGTTGGCCATGTTCTTCAGATGCTCTTTAGGTCGGCCCTCGGCGATCCCGAAGCCCTGCATGACAAATGCAGAGCCATCGATCAGACCAACATCATGTTCCTCTAGCTACTCTGTCCACTTGTTTTTTAGGAACTTGGCTATGCAGTGCTTACAGTACTACATAGCCAACAGTACAGTACTAAATATTTTTGTAGTTGCACCAATATTGGTTGTATGCTTTGACCACTTTGTAGGTCACTTTGGATGAAAGTATCTGCTAAATGACGGTAACCGTATAAGATCTGCTAAAGTATAACAGTGACAAAATGTAATGCTAAATCGCTACACTGAGTGCTAAATGGCTAAATGTACTTCTAAATGATAAAATGTAACACTAAAGGAGTAAACATACTTCTAAATGACTAATCATACTCCTAAATGACCAAACATACTTCTAAATGACTAATCATAAATATTATGCTAATGAGTAAATGTAATGCTACATAGTAAACGTAATGCTAAATGGACCTTTGCTAAATTTGCCTTGTATCACTCACTGTTTATTCCCTTTGTAGATGACCCTTACCTTGCAAGATTGTCACTGACCCTGTTATACTGATGTAGGACACAGGACAGTTGTAGTGTAGCCATTTAAAAAAGGATTACCGGTACTTGTTCGTACCCGTTCTCTGAGTAGTGGCTCCAGGACCAGCTCCATACTGGATCTCGAGGCGTTGCTCCTCAGAATCTGTTCTGCTGTCTGAACAAAAACAAAAACACATGCTATTGACCTTGTTGTCCTGTGATATGTAGTCATTAACACACACTGCAACAGAAATGATTTGCTTGAAATACTCTCAACACCCACAACCTTCAGACCAGAGACGAGTTATTGCATTAGTTTTGTTTCCCGGTTCCAAGCAAGCAATTGTAATACTACAATAATAAGATTATGATATATTAGTTTAACGTGCATGGCTTGATCTGATTTATTAATCTTCTAAATACACATGCAAGGTCTTCAAATGTGGCTACATTAAACTAATCTTTTAAAACGGTATTTGATGACAGCCATTTTATAAAATATCTTCTCAACAAGATGATTTGATTCACATGTCTTTGATTGTCTTTGATTTGAGAAAAGAGCAGAATTCTCACAGCGCAATTCACTCACTTCAAGCTGAAATGACCATTTCTAACCAATTACATTCAAATAATAGTTCTTAAGTCTTACCTACAGCACATTTAATAATATTGTGTCATGTAGAAATTGTTTTTATCCAGAGCGAATCACACTGAATTTGTAAATACATTGTATAATTAAGGAGTAGGTAGGTTAGGCATCTTGCTCTTGGATGCCTACAGGTAGACTGCAGATGTTGGGGATCAAACCCATAGCTTCTACTACACCACACTGGATCACCTCACTTTACCGTCAAGGCTGTTGTCAAGACAACCTAAACTCTGGAGCACAGGGTTCTGTTAGATGCTTTAATCCTAAGTGATTTACTTTACAAGATCCTGCACGACCTTGCCCCACCTCTACTTCAGCAATTTGTAAAATGATGCGATAAGGGCGCTAGATCCACAAGAGACTCCACATAAAAATTCAGTCCATCAAATGTAGCCAGACCGCTTTCTCAATCAGGGCACTGGGGAACACATTGCCAATGAATATTTTGTGTATTGATTGATTATTAATGTAATGAGTTGATGTTTTTTATTAAAATGTTTGTGGCGCATGGTATGTACAACTCCCGCCCAGCGCCTACAGATGTATATTGTATATTAGCATATATATTGTGCACTGTCCGTGCAAAATAAATGCATAAATAAATAAATAAATACATACATACAGTGGATTCAGATACATCATGACACGGTCATTAGGGAGAGGGCAGGGGATCAGGGCATCTTGCCCAAGGAGGTCTTCAGTTAAGGCTGCAGACATTGGGGGTCAAACCCACAACCTTTTGGCTGGGAGTCAAAACCCTTCATTGACTTCACTTCAAAGTGTTCATGGAGGCCAGACTCACCTGGCAGGTCCGCCGCAGGTCACTGCTGTACACCACACTGAACAGGACGTCTCGAAGGTAAAGGCCGACCGCCTCGGCCTGCCGCAGACCCGTCTCAGACAGCGTGGTGTCCACGCCTTGACCTTAGACACAGAACCCACTCTCACCACCAAATTCACCCCTTTCAACAACACATAATTTAAAACACTGTATATATATCCCAACCAAGTATACCAGAGTACGTCAGCATGTCAAATGAAAATCCAAAGTTAGTTAGATTAGACCTAATTCTGCAGTTAGTAGAATACAAAAATTGTAATTAGGGTATGTAATCTTGTCACACAGCCACATTGTTAAAGCCAGCCTGGCAGAGGGAGACATGCTGGTGCAGGATCCTCCACAGGAGTCAACATACCTTGCAGCAGCTTGTCTCTGTTGTACTGCGTCTCCCCACTGCATGGAGACACCATTAGTTGGAGCCAATACGTCATGCTGCACAATGCCCTGACCTTGGCTATGTCAATAACACTGGAATACAACAAGCTGTGAAATACAATTAGCAGGGTACACTATTTGTGTTTTGATTGATATTGACATTGCATACAGCTCACGTCTGGCTAATTCAACGTGTAAACTTCTAGCCGCCATACTTCATCGACCGACTTTGAACACATTTTTATGTTTAAGATTATGACGCTAATCGTGTTGTAATTAGTATGAATGGTAGTGCCGTCAGACTTTCTAAGATAAAAAATAATAATAAAGCGATATTCGCTTACTGTCGTACGATCGTCAAGCTAAATGTAAACATCTTCACCACCGGTCGGTGTTGTGTCGTTCGCGAACGACTCGTTCAACAGAACGGATGTGTTGGGTGGACGAACCGAACTGGTACACTTCCGGAAATTATTCGTTCATCGGTCAGTTCAGTTGAGGTCTTGTGACTCATTCTTTGGCAGGAGGAATGGGCTGTGTTCAAGACAGAAAACACAACATATTTCTAACAATGTGTGTATGAATAGTTGAGTTCAGTGGAGCGACGACCGGACATTCACCCGTCCGTCTCGTTCAATAAATAATAATATATCCGGTCAAAATAAGTCATTTGCGAGCGAACGTGATTCGCTCGCATGGATAAAGTCACTCGTTGGCAGGAGAAATGGGGTGTGTTCAAGACAGCAAATACATAACTGATTCAGGTTGCTAACATTTAGCGGCTATGATCAACAACAATGGTCTTGGACTGCAATCCTATATGAAATTAGCTAGATTGATATTGTATACATAGACTTTTAGAACATTTAAGTTACTGTGCGCACTGCCCCCCCCCACACACACACACACACACACTGTTTTTAAAAGAGTACAGCGATTGCATGCGTGTTTTTTTTTACAACCCAACCCATGTAGTTGCATAGGCCTACACCTTTTATTTTTTTTATTTGACAGGTAAAATGCACATTAAATGGCCAATAATGCACGAGATAGTTCGGCGGGAGTCGGCGGTAACAGGCAATAAGAGCACAGATAAACAGAACATTACAAGGCAATACATACTCTAACATACAATACAGTGCATAGCATTACATAAAATAAAATAAAAAACATAAATAAATAAAGGCATACGCCAACTCTAATGACTACAAGACTGGTTTTCTTTCAACCATTTTTTTATGCAAGATTTAAAGTTAAAAGTACTGTGCGCGTGGTGAAACCAGCAATATGAAAAAAACGGTGTCTGAATATCGTTTTGGTACATGTGGACCTCAGATCCTTTCACTGCGAGGGAACAGCGCATGTTCAGTGAGTACGTACTACGTACGCACAGCGCATGTTTCGCTCACTGAACGTACTGTACAGTGAATGTGACTCGTGAGCCCCGAGTAATACAGTCGCTGAGTCACTAAAGCCCGCCCCTCTCCCTCCCGTGTCTTTAAGTCTCGAAGTAGTAGGCTACCAAATATGTTATTTGATAATTAGGTGTCGCTAAAATGTACGTGCTGTAGGATACGACTTTATTATAGTAGTTTTCAGTTTGCAAACGGTATATTTATCCAACTAAATTGTCGGCTTAATTGCATATCTCACGATTTGGTGTACGAATCATTTTGATTAACTGATTCTAATGATTCAGTACACCGAATACAACTGCTTTGCCCATCCCTTCAGGGGCATTTCCTGGTTATTTAACGTGACGTCACAACGTGCAACGTTGTATTACCTTATATTAACATCTGTAACAAACTAACATGAAATGGTTGTATTAAAAAACGAAATAAAAATATCCAAATTGAGGCCAAATTCTCGTCGACTACGTTATTTCAACAGTTGGAGAGGTTAAGTTAAAAGATTATAAATCCCATTCAAAATGGAGACAAAAAGACAATAGAAAATAAATTATTTTAGCCAATTTATTGAGCAGATATTGTGGACCAGATACAACTGAGGTACACTGCACGATGGTGTCCTGATAATGTGAGAGGGGCGACATAAAAACCCACATTACATCAAATCCCATATGATTGTACCCCAAAAGTTAACAATGATACACAAACACCACTTTCTGATGTCTACTGATGAACCGGGTACCTCTTTGGCTAAAACTAGGGTACAGGAAATCTCAGAATAGGCAAAACAACAAAACATAGATCTTAAATGAGGCAGAGCCTATGTTGGAAATCTGTTTTACATTTACATACGTAGGAAAGCCCATCGGTAATTTAGCACCATGTGATATTCAATTTCTTTTGACAAAAGAGAATGTTGACAATTTTTGGGGAAATTTAAGTGAAAACCTGAACCTGGTTGACCGAGAAGCTTGTTATTGGTCAGAGTTGTGATGAGGTAATTCGAGATGGTGAACCTCGCTCATTCTGCGTTAAGAACCTGAGGTACACAAACATTACAAGAAGCAGCAAGAATATGATCGACTATAAAACACAAAAAAGGTACACAGGAAGAGAATAAACATGCTTTTTTTCTGCTTTTTTTTCTCAAATATCAGATTTTCTCTTGAGTACTTCCAGTCCCACACACACACACACACACACACACACACACACACACACACACACACACACACACACACACACACACACACA
>JAOPJI010000069.1:6361618-6372624 GCA_027122695.1 Merluccius productus
CCAAGCCCCCGAAGTGCGGGAGGCGGGGGACGAGCGTCGGGCAAGTGACTGCAGTACAGACAAGGGATCTTCCCCCCCCCCCCCCCCCCCCCCCCCGTCTACGGTCAAACGCATGCCGAGCTGGCACGCGTTTGACCATCTAAACGCAGCTACTCGGGCATTTTTGTTGTAGCCATGCTGTCATTGGCCGTAATCCCTTCAATGTCTCATTATTTCTAAAGACGCGGTTCATTTTACAGCTTCACGCGAACACCTCTACTCTTCTCCGTATATTTTGGAGAAGTTGTTTCATGTCCCTCAGAGTGCGTCATTTTAAATATCACATATCACATGAATTCAAGTGGTGAATGTTGCTGGAGTCCCCAAATTGTCAATGTTCTAGGTCTACGTGCAAAGGCTGTGTGTTGGTTTATTCGTACCTAGGAACATTTTTTTTTAAATGGTTGGGCTGTTTTCTGAAACAAAGGATGAATAACAATAAACAGCTAGAGACATGATGGGTAATGATAGTATTGCGTGGGTAATGAATACAATCTTATGTTAACCTGGCTATTTCTCTGTCTATCCTTTCTGTCCACCAGAGCCACCATAGTAATTGGCTATTTACCTCAGGAAGTGCTCGGCACGTCATGTTATGACTACTTCCACCAGGATGACCTGCAGCACCTCACAGAAAAACATAGGCAAGGTGATGGCTCCCTTACTAATAAAACTCTGGTTATAAGAGAAATGTCATGTACATATCTGGGTATATGATGATTATTTTATTGTGTATTGTAAATGTGGAATATTATTATTACGTGTAAAGTATCTTATCTATCTGTTGCTCAATCTAAGATAGTGTTAGGTGTTAGAAATTCAAACAAATTAGTTTCAAATTAGTCATTGCGATAAAAATAACATAATTTGCGTCAAAGTTTGTATTTTCTTTTAAATGAACTCCTTTTATGCTACAATATTCTATATTTTCTAGACTGCTTTAGCTGTTTATTACTGTAAATATTGCAATTAGGCATTGTTGGTTGTGGTGATGGTGATCCGTTTTTTTTAAATTTCATGATCTGTTCACAGTTCTTCGAAGTAAAGAGAAAATCGAGACAAACTGCTACAAGTTCAAAACAAAATATGGACCCTATGTGTCACTCCAAAGTCAGTGGTTTAGTTTTACCAATCCATGGACCAAAGAAGTTGAGTTCATCGTGTCTAGTAACAGAGTTATCTCGTAAGTATCTCTTCCATAACACTTCACTAATAATATATATCATTGAAAATTATGTGACTCAAATTGTAACTAAATAAAACAATGAATTTCATGAGCCGATCCACCAGTTTTTCATGTCATATTGCTTTCATATAGTTTAGTTAAGATAAGAATTTATTAATCCCTGAAGTGAAATCTGAATATTACATCAGCAAAAAGAACAGTGATCAAATAAGATAAAACACAAATAACTAACAATATAAATTGGCACATCTGCATTATACACCTATAGGGCTTGTATATCAGAATGCATCATAGGATTTTGTTGTTGATGATATTGAGGTGATAAGAGAGTTGTAGTACTGTACAATCCCAAATCAACGTAAATATACTGTAATCTAGGCTAATGAAAACGTTGTTTTGCCACGACTTGCATGAGAAGCGCTGTGGCAGTTTCACACAACATTGTATCCCCATACTACTACTTACTAAACAATGACCAAAAAAACATTACAACCAACATAATGACGAACATTCCTATGCTTCCAAAATGGTGGCAGTCATTGCGATGAGACGTCAGGATGTGCAAGCAGATTGAATATAATAGGCCTTTAGTATAATAGGAGGGCGGGCACTCCTCCTACCTACGTCTTTGTGATAAAGGTTTTAAAGTATGTGGAAATACTGCTATGATTAGTATTTTGCTTAACATGGTTTTCCCACATAAAAAGTAAAACGTGGGGCTGGAAGCACATCTACTCTCCACCCTCAATGAGAAATTCTGGATGTATGATATTCATGATATGCAAATATGACAGGCCTCGCACCACCACTGCTTGCGCTAGGTTGACCGGCGAAACAGAGCAGCGCGCTTCAAGATGGCTAGCGGAAACATCGGCGAGATTCCAACATTTAGGCTACCGACTAATCAAGCTTGGCCGGGATATGTTTGAATTTCAGGGAAGTGCACAGACATCACCCCCTTCAGTAGAGGAATGTGACAGCACCTCTCTAGTGACAAACTCCGCACAGATACAAGTCAGTATAGTCAAGGTCAGACATTTTAGGGGACATAAACATAAGAAAAACACATGTTGAGTGGAGGGGATCTTTAAATACTTATGTAGCAGTGCTTCTTGCCACACGCCACAGTGGCTTCTGCTGGGCCCCTCCGACACATGACCCAGGTAGTTTTACTGAGAGTATCCATTTGTTGGACACGGCAAGATGGTGCAAGCCGAGCAGATGGTACATATGCTGCCATGACAGTCTCCTGAGTGTGTGTGGTGATGGCTGGTTTATCCTGGGTGCTGTGATTGTTCATGCACCACAGGTGTGCAGCCCCACCCAGACCCAGGGACTCATCAGTCTGACTCAGGCCAGGTGAGGCTGCTGAACCAGCTATCAACCACACACTCCACATACCCAACACCAAATTGAGGCTGGTACCCCCCCCCCCATCCAAGTAAAACAGAAGAAAAACTAACCCTAACTACAAACTGCACTCTAAACAGGGTTACCATTCCTACAAAAAAACGAAACTATCTACAGGGTTGCCGTACCTGAAACTAAAAATTTAAAAACAACCCCCAAATCCCATTGCCTCTACACCTCCCTAGTTTAACATACCAAACCCCCCTCCATCCTGGAGACCGGAGGCCTGGGGCTGCTGCCTTGGCCGGCGGAGGCGTCTCTGGTCTGGCCTTTGCAGGGGCTGGCTGGATGGGCTCGGAGGAGGCTGGGCTGTGGAGATAGCTCCTTGGAGGGCCCTGGACAGCCCTCGGTAGGGCCCCCCCTCCACCAAGGCGACGAGGCACGGGCTCCACGCCCTCCTGGAGCATGGGGCCTTTGGCTGCTGTGCTGGCTGGACCTGGGCTGCTCCGGGCTGGATCCGGGGGAGGCTAGCAGCAGGCGGTTGCTGCGCTGCCTCACCTCTCCTTCGCTGGGTCGTTGCTGCCGTCAGGAAAGGGCTGGTGCTGGGAGGTGGCTGTCCGTGAGCACAGCTGGTGACTTCTATGTCCCTTCCCGGTCGGAGAAGCCCTACGTTGGGCGCCAGTGTAGCAGTGCTTCTTGCCACATAAGTGGCTTTTGCTGAGCCCCTCTGACACCAGACACAGGTAGTTGTTTGAGAATATCCATTTATTGGAAATGGCAAGCCGAGCAGATGGTCCATACTCCCCCGAGTGTGTGTGTGGTGATTGCTGGTTTATCCTGGGTGCCCCAGAGTCTAATCTGACTCGGGCCAGGTGAGGCTGTGAACCAGCTATCCACCACACACACTCACATTTGTATTTAATAGTAACATAGTAACATGAAACTGTCATTCATAAAAGATATTCTCTTTACACAGGGACCTGAATCACACTAAAGAAGATGACGAAGCCGGTAGTTCAAAAGCTTTACATGGTAGGAATATACAATATAGGTTTCTACAGGATAGTGTTGTTTTCAGGGTGTTCGACTCCAAACCAAAATATGCTGGGTTCGATCCCCAATGTCCACAAACTAATTTGTAGGCATACTTGAGCAAGAGGTCTTAACACCTACCTGCTCCTTAATGACATTAACTCAGATACATAAAGTGGACAAAAGCGTAATGTCTATATAATATTATAACTACTATATAGTTATAGTAGTACATGTGGATGAAGATGTAGCTAGATGTCTACTCATTTATTATTATTATTATTATTTTCCCTGTTAAGCACTTTGTATCGCTTTTTTGCATGAATGTGAATGAATGTCAATGTCAAATCTCTTTGGATATTTTTATATTGATAGAAGACTCAAAGAGGATCCTACCCATAATTCCTGGGCTGTCCAGCGGGGCGGGGAAGATGATCTACGCCGGCAGCATAGGGACCCAAATCGCCAATGAGCTCATTGACACCTACAGGTGTGTTGTCTTAACGTCTGACGCTAACCCAAAGCTGTACACTAACCCTAAAACCTTGAAGGTACTCTGTGTAAGAATCAGTCAGGAAACTGCTCAAGCTCGCGCATCGAGAGCACTGGAGTGCGAGCTGTGTGGTTTGAGACAATAACAATCATAAACTAATGTTAGTTTAAATCATAAAGAAACGTTAGTTATGAACAGACATTGGGAGTGACGTGAATGGATATAATGCACATAAAATGTACAAATTAAAAAGTTCAAATTATTTTTATTTTATTCTTTTATTTAATTATTACATTATTTGTCATACGTGTTTCTTGCATGATTTATGCGTTTGGACATTTTGCATCTATGAACAAAATAAAGATTTATTCTTTCTGTCTCCTTCCCTCTGGGTTCTGTCGCATGCTCGTTTCTGGAACAGAATGAGTTCGTCCCCGTCGAGCGGCGCCGCGAGCCCATTCGGCCCCGGTCCAGACAGATCTCCCTTGGTGTCACCGCACAGCAGCAGGAGTGTGAGTGAGGACGTCTGAAACCTAACGCACCCTATAACCCTACACTGTTGTCCCTCTCTCAGCCCCCCTAGACCCCCAGAAGCCACAAAATAAATAAAATATTAAACACTTGCTATGGGTGGGATATTTGTACAGATTTGCTAAGCAACAGTTTTTTTCCCACGGCAAACTGTTGGAAAAAAGACATAGGAAACGATGCTGTTACATATTCACATGTAATGTTGAAAATATAGAAAACAAATAACCTCAATAATGTATTCATCTGCATTTGTTATAGTGCAAAGTAAGAGCTGAATCAAACAACAGCTGCATTTACAAAATGGTGTATAAAAATGGGCATGGCACAACATTTCTGCTCACTTTGAGGCCAGCAGAAACATAACCCGCTGATGGTGATAGTGTTATTCGTTCTAGATGTCCAGTAGACAGGAAACACCTGGGAAGTCGGACGACCAGTCTGAGCTGAGGACGGCAGTACTCTCTAACGATAAGACGTCTGGAGAAGCAGGTTTTATGATCATTTCTTCCTAATTTCACACTCTGTGCACTGTCCAAAAAAGTATGTTGTTTTGCAGATGTTACTAGTAGATGATGCTACAAAAAATAAATTAAAAAAAAGTACATGCTGCTTGTCTAGGATAAGTCAAGGGGCACTGTGGCATTACAGCGCCCCTGTAATCATCCAACATTCAACACCACCAGCATGTCGTCTTTTTAGTTGCATGTCTCGGCGCGCACGCCGTCTGACGCTGGCCCTTTGTGTTTGTGTGGCTGTACGGCAGAGACCTCTCCGTTGGACCTGGACAACCTGGTGGTGCCGGGCCTGAGCAGCATCAGCAATGACGAGGCGACCATGGAGGTCATCATGAGCCTGCTGGAGTCGGACACCAGCATAGGCCAGGTGGTCGACTTTGAGGACATCCACTGGCCTGTCTAATTAAAGAGGGCCGTTTGATGTTGCCGTCGGTAACACGGCCATGGAGATGGTACCATTTTGTGCCACAAACTTTTTTCGGGAGATCGATTCGGTGTGTGTGTGTGCAATTTCTTCTGTAATGGGCGTTATTCACGTAGCGCCCGTCTTGGTGTCTATATTGGTTCGAAACCCTAGCAGGGAATTCCACATTCAGTTCCATCGCCCTGCTGGTGTTTAGAGCCAAGATGGCCACCAGGTGAATAAGGCCAATGAATTGGTGCTGCGTGGGTGGCCTGCACCTATTAACCCTTACCTCCACCATGCGAACAGGCCATCGCTGGTTCTGGCGCTGTGACGGACCTGCTGGCGATAAAGCTTTTGGCCGGGTAGACTTGCACACATGTACGAGAGAGTCATGGACACATGGCTTTTTGTTTTTTGTTTTTTAACCATGGGGGCATTTTAAGTTTGGGGCCTCCCAGGGGGCTGCAGAGAGACCGGGTGGTCTGGATCCTAGACCCTACCCTCACCTAGCCCTGTCCCAGTTGACCACAGGTTCACTGAGGTCAGGCAGGCCCGGCCCAAGCCTTTTGGGGGCCCTAAGCAGAAATTGATTCAAAACAATTCGCGATTTTTGAGGGGGGGTGATGGTCGCGATTGTTGACGGGGGGGTGCTAGGCGCGATTTTTGACGGGGCCCCCTGTCAACAATTGCGGGGCCCCCTAGCCACCAGGGGGCCCCAAGCAGCCGCTTAGTTCGCTTATGCCTTGGGCCGGCCCTGCCCTCAGCAATGACAATGCTGCAATACACCCGCGTTTGTGTCGGGCCATGAAATGAAAAGATCATGCGCTCCCCGGAGACATTCCCCCCAGAGGAGAAAGGGCTTTGGTGTCCACCCGGCGTCTGCACTTGCCACGGCTCATTATCTGCATGCCTTTCTCTCATTCTCTGCAATCCTCTGCGCATCGCTGCCATGTGACGTGCCACTTTAGAGGGCCCGTCGATGACATGCCGTCACCGCACCACTTCCTTCCTGTCACGAGCCTCGGCCTAGCTAGAGAGTTTTTTTTTTTTTTTAAACGGCTATGGGGAGCTAGCTAGTGTGCAAACTAACCTAGTCTATCTTGAATTCCGTCCTAACAAGTTAACAACTCAAAAAACACACTCGCAATTAATCCAACCACAATACCCCTTTGTCGCCCATTCATGATATTTCTCAATGCATGAATGAATGAATTGAGTGACTAAGCACAGTGAGTGGATGTGAGGGTTAAAAAGACTAACACAACTCAAACAGAGCCAAGGCGTTGCTAGTAAACTGAACAAACATATTAAAAGAGAAAAACAAAACCGTGGTTAAACAATCACACCTCCAGCAGAACCTGATCTCTCTCTGGTTCTGTTCACTTCGGAAACTTTAGAGGCACAAACCGCCCACTAAAGTCCAGAGAGTCAAACTACACTTTACTGCTATTTATCTGAAGCAACTCAAAAGTACATTTTGTTTAAGTTGCATGTCATTAATGAGCAGGTAGGGATTAGTAGGCATCTTGCTCAGGTATGCCTACAGGTTAGGCTGCAGACCTTTCAAACCCAGATAATTACATGCTAGTAAGGCATAATGATCTGGTTAAAAAAATGGCAGCAATTCCTTTAACATGAAACTGGTTCCTTTCATTAAACAGTCTTGATACAAGAAAACATATGGCTGCCCTAGTGTTTTGTACTTTTCTATTAACCTGATATGACTTACGTTATTAAATATAACTTCACTACCAAACTGGTATGTAAATGATATTGATAAAGGGCTCAATGTTTTGTTCACACATGTACAAATGGCACAAAGCCTGTATTGGCAATGATTTCTCAAAATAAAAAAAAATCAAAGACATAGTTAATTTTTAATTCGAACCTAATATTTACTGTGTGTTGTGTAAATAGTTTAGTTGTTTGTCACCTTAAGGACTTGATCTATCACACGATTATTAAACGGCTGTTCTTGAGTTCTGTTCAAATCCTCGACAATGCAAGAACACATATCTTTGAATAGTTCACATACATTTAAAAAAAAAGAGACTTGCACGCATAAATACATGCGGTAACTAGGTTAAAACGTTTATATGCATATAGGAAACCCCAGACGCCATGTTGCATAATTGCCATTAGAGGGCAGTAACACCGGCCAATGCTTAATTTACCTAGATTTGAGTTGAGTTTCAAGCATAGACTGTAGGGCTCAGTGAGAGGGATGTTGTTCATTGTATGGTGATTAACTCAATAAGGAAAATAATACATTTCCTGTGGCTCCAGTTAAATTCTGGCCTACACTCTAGAGAGAATCAGAAATAGCCTAAATATGACACTTCGCACTTGAATTAATGAGGCCTTTCAAAAAGGGTTATAAGATTCTCACCAACAGTTCCCGCGGGCTGATGGAGTTGTCTGTGTAGATGCAAAGCTTTTCTGCTGATAGTGTCCGGCTGTCCTTGAGCTTGGAGGCGATGAAGATGCACACGGCGCCTAGCAGTTGCAGGTAACACTTTCTGGTAGGCTTGATGGCTAGAAACCGATCCAAATAATTGATCGCCAAGGGGAACACGTCTTCGTTGGCATTCTCTTCTTCACAAACCTACAAATGTGAAGAAAAGAGGTTAATCAAACGTCATAGATAAAGTCTATACCAACTACCCCCGTTGCGGTTTGCTTTTGGGCCCAGTGCGGCCATTGGATTCATTCATTCGCTGTGGGGAACTTAGGTCAATTCCAACGCATATTCCAGTCATAACCTTTTTTAGTGATAACAATGATAACTAATAAGTTATATTAACCAACAGATACATTTTAAACAAGTGGATAAATGGTGCTTTGACACTTCCTCCCCCAAAAACAATATCAGGCTTCTAGAAAGGAAAAGACAAAGAAGCCAAACAAGAAAGAGAAAAACAAGGGCGACAGTATGCTGTCACGCACTTTTTCCTCAAAGAAAGGTGGTTTAAACAATAAGTGTTTAACACATTGCTCATTTCAGATATAATGGCTAGTTAGCACGTCATAGTCTATTCATTACTGCCACCTATTGGACGATATAGGCTACTTATTATGACATTATAAATAGAAACACCCAACATAGTTTCATCTTTAGTCAGTCTATGATTTTAATTGGCAATAACGAAATTGGGCTGCATTATAACAGGGGATTTCACACACATTTTAATTTCACTGTTTGAAGCTTTTAGCTGAAATTGAATAGGCAGACTTATAGGATGATATGCATACTAAATACGTTTTCCTTTGATGTTGCCTGGCCCAGATACATCTTTACGCCTGTCCCCCTACCTCAGCAAATGGCCCAGCCCCAATCCTAGCAGCATTGTGCTGAGGGTTTCCTTCGGTAGTTTTTATTTTATTTTGAAAAATAAGGATAATTCGTATGTAGGCCTACATGTGATCTAATATGTTAATGACATAGTTATTCCATTGATTAGTTATTTACTACTGTGTAGAGTGTATCCGATGCTCAATGTTGCATGTGCATCATTTCTTAGCCTGGGACTAATCAAATATTTGACAGAACAAATTGTACTACAAGAGACCTAAAAATCTACAAATGTAGTTAATTTAAAGGTAATTTGGTTCTAGCGAGCTGCGGTTACAGAAAATGTGTTGTGTTGAGGTACTGGGGCCCACTGATATGTTTTCATGCGGGCCCAAATGTCTGGTGGCTCCCCTGGTTAGATTAAAAGGTTATGTTTCTGTTAGGCAAAACTATGTTTTGGTCCTTTGGACTGCAAAAACAGGCAATGCAATGAATCGATGAGGCAATAAAATAAAACTTAGGAAGTGGTGCAACAACACCCACGCATTTCACTCCGCTCTTCCTCGTTAGGACACACAATGCTGCTTTTCAGAAATATTTTGTCAAAAATGTAAATAAACCATCTACTAGCAAAAGGTTAGGCTATGTGATATAGGCTACGCTTATCGTGGGTCAGATTTAAAAACTAAGGACATCCAAAACGATTTTTGCAATAGGCCTAAGCCTACATTATGAACTTCAGCCACCAGTTGCTGGCGTGCATGTTGCTCGACAAAAACATCGAGCACTGCGCTTTTTTCAAAAATTATTAATAATTATTTAAAACGTCGGACAAGGGCGTTCATTTATTGTAAATTAAGCTAAAACGCCTCGCATTTCATACGTGATTACCAAGCAAGGAAAATTCCAACAGACTAACTACGAACTTTGTGCAAATACCTCACGACTCGCTGCGTTCGTGTCGTGGTGGAATTTCCTCCTCTCCCACGCCAGGGATGAGTCATCTCCAGTCAAATGTTCACATTTCCCCAAAACAGCTTCACTACATTTTGTAGCGAATAAATCAGGCCAACATGCAACATGTTTCAACACTACCCCCAAAACATCCCAGTAGCTTTTAAAATGAACACACTTGAACAATAACAAGAACAACAACAAACAACAACAACCACCACCACCACAACAACAACGTGAAAATTACCACAAACCTCGTGCATCCAACCTGCAACCATGCGCCTCATGTCTGGCTGGATGTCCTCCTGGACGCACTGGAAATAGGAGCACCGCGGTAGGAACCGGTCTTCTACCGTTAATAAACTTTGCAGGACCCTCTCATCATAGAGGATGTTTGGGTCAGGTGGTGCCCGCACGACTTTGTCCGACTCAAGGCAACGCAGATCCATGTCTCGGCCTCTTCTTGTTGCTTAATAATAATACAAAATGAAACGAAATAAATAGGACACACGCACACTTATGCAGACAGGACTGGGGAACAGAGAGAACACGAGGAAAGCAGCCTGGGACGAAGCATGGAGGAGAATGCAGTGTTACTTTTCTCCTCCTCCTCCAGCAGAAAGTCCTGCCCCCCCCTCTCACTCACACTCTCTCTCTCTCTCTCTCTCTCTCTCAATGCCTAATGACACATTTGAATGAGCGCAACTTCTCTGTCTAGCTGGTTCACTGAACTGGATTCACGTCTGGAGAGTAGACGCGTTGAGCGTATAGGGCAGCGTATTGTACATCAGAATGCGTCATTGGATTTTTTTGTTGGCGATACTCCGCCATATTGAGAGAACTCAAAAGAGATGTAGTAGCCTATTGTAACATCTTAATCAAGGTAAATAGGCTAATGAAAACTTTGTCTTTTTACAGTTTCAAACATAACAATGTCTCCCCATAATGACGGACAATTGACCAAAAAACCCATTACTACTAACATAATAACTAACATTCCAATGCTCATATGCTTCCAAAATGGAGGAGGTCATATATTCTTTATCTAGCAAGTTAGCGAACTAACTTAATTAACTTAATTAACTGTGCATACCTGACTTCCTGCATTGGAAGCATTGGGCCTTTCTAATGGACCAGGGAATGGAAAAATTTCTAATGGAAAAAAAAAAGAATAATAAAAAAAAGAACAAATGATAATTTAAAAAATG
>JAOPJI010000069.1:6497560-6509501 GCA_027122695.1 Merluccius productus
GGTTTAATTTCACCACAGAGTCCTTGATTTAGTTTCGAGTCATGTTGATGATGGCTATCTTTGTGTATGAGTGTTGGCCGTTTGTAACGCGCGTCCACGCGAATATCATCATACAGACCTATTCCCGAGCAATACACCCTTGCCCTCTCTGTGGAAATACATACACCAGACATAATTAAGTATTTGGCTATTACAACTTTACTAAACTTAGTAGGTTCAACCTTGGACCCGGTTGTCCGTATAATGTATGAGACGTGATCTCATACTGTTGGGTCTACAGCTGGGGCCAGTGTGTAGACTAAATGTTTTAAATATGTTAGTGATGTGAAAGTGATCGCTAAGTTTTGTATCGCCTGATGGATAAGTACTAGCCTGGTACCACCCATTCTGGACGTCTCTTTTCTCAGAGTGGAAAACTCCACGATGTCTCCTGGATGTAAATATGTCCTAATTATAATGTACTGATTTAAAGTAGCCTATTTGTTTTAGCATTAGGCCTACTGAAATTGAAACACAGACATACTTTTTTGTGTGTGACAGTGGACACATTGACTCATCAAAAGACACATTCCTGTTTATTTAGCCCTTTATTACCCAAAATCTTAAATTCATACATATAATTGTACATAGTTCAGTTTACATGCAATATTTTAGCGCACACCGCCTTGACTAAAAATGAGCCTCTAAATTCTCGGTAGGAGGGGACCAAGTTGTTATATAACCCCTTACACAAGCGCAGTGTTTTCCTTTTTGAACTTAGCCTATGTTTGGAAGATAAGGGGTCACGTATAAAACACTAACAACAAAAAAGACATGAGAACAGACAAACGATTGCCTTAAAAACGTGTAAAAAAAAAAAAAAAAAAAAGCTAAAAAAAACAGTGGGTTATAATAGTATTATAACACAACATAATGATACAAACAAAACGGTTCGTTTCGTGTGCGGGCAGATAATCAATGTGGGGTCCATTTAATTTAAATACGACTATTTTGCGCCTATCCTCGCCCTCCGCTTCGTGAGACGACATGGTGGCTTTCTCTTATGGCCATCAATTGTTCCGCTCAGCCTCCCCTCCCCCACCGCCAAACACCGCATCCCCCCGCGCATGCGCACACCGCACATTACGAGACTCCGGCGCGCCGTTTTGGTTTTTAACCAATTTAGACGGCGAGTAGAGACGCAGGCGGCGACCCGTTGTTGTGACTCAACGACGTCGACCTGATGTTGTGGAGATACGACGGTGCATCGAGACAATTCATGCATTTTCTCCCCCCCCCCCCACAAAAGGGATAGGCTTTGTTGGATGGTCGCTTTGACACATTTGATTTTCTGTTGCGTAGCTACGGTTTTTTTCCCCCGCTGAAGGTCACTCGGAGTGTGTGTAGTTGGGTTTAAAATGATGAGGAAACTGCGGGACTTGAAAACACATCTCTGTTGTCTAGGTAGAC
Source organism: Merluccius productus (assembly GCA_027122695.1). Classification (NCBI taxonomy): domain Eukaryota; kingdom Metazoa; phylum Chordata; class Actinopteri; order Gadiformes; family Merlucciidae; genus Merluccius; species Merluccius productus. The sequence continues at coordinate 6,499,010 of JAOPJI010000069.1, forward strand.
AACAGCGCACACAGACAGGGTCGGGGTGTGCGGAAAATGGTTTGAGACGTAGTTGCCCTGAGATGACATCATTGCGAGAGTATGTGGAGGCGGGCTCTGAGCTGCGAGGGGAGAGGGGCGCAACCGGAGATCCGCCGAGTCCAGACGCCATTAGCTAGCGAGGTGAAACCAGAGGCGCAACGGTTCTTTATACGGAGACGTTTATCTGAGTTGTCGGGACGTTTTGGCGTCGAGCGAGTGAGTTCTGGTCGCGGATTCAACGTTTTAATTTATTTTAAAACGAAAAAACGAGCGGTCTTGTTGCTGGTTATAATGTTGCGCACTGTAAACAAGATGGCGCTCAAGTATGGAGTTCTGCTCTCGCGCTGCCGCGCATCTCTGAGTGGCGGCGCGCATCGCGCGGTCCCGACAAAAGGGGGAATGTGTTCAATACATTTCCTGTTGATGAACTGACAAAAGCCTCCTGAAACTACACACATTTACATATTATTGTATGTATATTACGAGATCGTTTTTAATATGTAGACTCCTGGTGCCTCTATGGTAATAGGTCCATGAGCGCAATATATTTTAGCAAATAATGGATGGGGATATTTTTGAACTGTGCAAACTACTACTTCTTTACGACCTATCCGGTACTATATCAGATTTGTATCATTGCTTTACGCCAAACGGACACTTTAATGCCTTTAATGTAGGTCTGCTTTAGATGATGAACAATAAGGAGGTTTTTACCCCATCTACTGGACCTGGCAGGTCAAACCAGTTGCAGCCTTTGTCATTATTCACATGTTATGTTATTTCTGTGGGACTTCATTGTCTGGCTTTTGGCGTATTTTTGCAATACTGATTGAGGTCAGGATCCCAACATGTAATTTCCGTCAATGACAACATATCGTGTTTTACACAAGACAAATAAAACGTTTTGAGCTATATCCCCATATTACGTGCATTTTTAATCAAATCAACAAAAAAGTCACTTAATTCTTGTTAAAACCAGAGCTTTAATAATAGTTAACACATTTTGTAAACACAAATAAAAAGTAAGACATTATATATTATGCTAGTCACGTTTTACCCATTTATTTATATTCTGCCAAAGAGTAATAGAGTGACTGGAATCGAATAACAACGAAGATATAAATAAAAATTAACATGTCATGTTTTTCATCCTAAAAAGCATAACCAATCAGCAGTAAGAATCTAACTGGCCAATCACAGTCGTCGTTCTTCGGCTCCAGCCGTCCAATCACAGTGGTCGTTAGTGAGTGGGGTCGTCTATTGACAAGGGAAGGTGACATTTCGTCGCTGAGTACATTTTTACACACATTTTTAAAATAGACGGCGTTGTTTTCTGAGATAACAATGTCTTCTTTAGGAAGAGCAGTGGGACTGTTCCGCGCGCTAAGACGCGGCCCTCAGAAGACAGTAACCAGAAGGTAAGTCTTGAAGTTGGTAAGCTAGCACATTTAGCAATGCTACCAACTCCATTCACTAAAGCATTACGATTGGTAACTGTAAATTCCAGTTGATCACAGATTAAATTCAGCCTTTAATCAACGCTACTGGTTCATTTGTATTTCAATATTCACGTGAAACGTGTGTGTACTGTAGGGCCGGCGGGGGGCCACACATAGAGCCGCAGTACAGACAGTACCCCCAAGTCACACAGAACCAGAAGGTCCAGGCGGAGATCCTGAGCGGTACCATGTGGTTCTGGATGCTCTGGCACTTCTGGCACAGCTCAGACGACGTACTGGTGAGCAGTAAACATCTCTACCTAGTGCTGTATAACTTATAATAGTAGTAACTAATAATGGTAACAACACTGTCCGTTGTATATAGGTGGTGAGTAGTAATCCTCTTTACCTAGTTCTGTAGAACAGTACTTCAGTACTGTCGGATTTATATAGGGCTACCTTTTTATCCAATTTCTAGCTAAATTAATAACTAGGCCTATTTCAGTTATTTCAAAACTGTGTGTATGGACGAATGTGCATAGACTAGTAGTAATGCACAGTGACACACTACGTCATTGCAGATTAGCTAAATTTACAGTATACTTTGGGTATATACTTAAAATTACACATAGTAGTTAGTACACATACATTGCATGTTTGTGTACCACAACAATATAATTTGTTAATATGGTCTTAAGGTGGATTTCTATCTAGTCATTGTAGTCTTTATAATGCATTTGAAAAGAAATGTAAACTGCCTAATAAACATCCATGTTTTGAGTACACAGTATTGTAAATTGCATAGATGTGAATTTATTTAAATCAATGGGGATGAGTAGATGAAATGCGAGAGCTCAGCTATTGGGGAGGCAAGTTCACAGCCAGAACAGTGAAAGGTTCTGGGTTTAATCCCCCAATGTCCGCAGTCTAGTCGGCATTCTTGAGCCTGCCCTCAATGACACACACAAAAAGTTAATTAACATGGTCAAACCCGCCCCTCTGTAAAATCAACTGACTTCGTTCTGACCTTATTCTCCAGGGTCACTTTGAGTGGCCAGATGCATCCAAGTGGACCGACGAGGAGCTCGGCATCCCAGCAGATGATGAATAGTTCTGGAAAAAAACCTCCTACAGATGGAATGAAAGGTTGGGAAACGCAATCTAAACCAACTGCATCTCACGTTTGGAAGCTGAGATTGTACACAAGTGTATTGTTGCTTTAAACCATCGCAAAAGCTTTTTTGTTACCTTATTTATCAAGCAAATAAGGTATGCAGTTTCTCCTCCCCCAAAAAGACGTAAGGCAACCATAAAGTCTCCCTGAATATATCATAATGTGATTAGTTGTTTTTGTTGTACCCTGCAGATAATCATTCTACTGTACTGTGAGCTCCTGCCTGTAGGAGCACGCTCCAGTGTAGTTTCACATACAGGCCAGATGCCACTTCAGTTATGCCACGTGTACGGTTGTGGGTAATGTAGTGAAAAAGGATTGCAGAGCCTTAGGCGTGCACTCAAGGGATATTTGCCAGGTCCATTGTCTGGTGTTACGCTACTGGTTATGTGGTAAACATTGTATTGCTTTTTGGAATTGTAAGTGGGCTTATACTAGCCAAAATAAACAATTAGCATAACAATACACTCTGGATCCTGTGTTGGCACACAAGTCATTCATTCTTCAGGGGGAATGATGGGCTAGTTGTCCGTTGATTGTTGCGATAGCACCAGACATTACTGCTCCACTTTCACAGTAATTCTGCTGAAAGTCAAAAAGGGGAGAATGAAACCCTGGATTTCATAATGCATTTGAATGACAAGAGTTGAAAGATTGTCACAGAAACCCACTCAGGTTTTCTGTAGTAATTACTCAAACCAGAACAAAATGTTTTCTATTAAAGTTTCAGATGTTTGAACATGTTTGTTTGTTCTTTTTCCAGATCCCTATGTTCCAAACAGTGTCTTGTTGGATGTCATCCAGACAGACAAGAGCTTTGTTGTACATAGACTAATAAAGTTACCCAATATATACACACACCACGTTGTCCTGGCTTCTCCTTAGAGTCCTCGGTATGGGCCAAGTGGCCAAACGCATAGTAAACTTGAACTGAACACACCTTCACGGAACAAGGCAAAATTATTTCCAAAATTTTATTTACAGGCATTTTTTTGTTGGAAATGCAGAAACAAATTCAACGTATTACATATCAGTGTCACAGTTAGCCAGTGTTTTGTGTACTTCAAAAAAAATCACTAAAATAAATCCAGAAAACAATTGCAAGAATTAGCGCACGACAAAAAGGACACTAGAGCTGCATTTAAAAACCCAACAGGGACCAGGTCCTGTACATTGAATTACCTTTTTTTTTTTTAAACCCCTGCCTGCAGGCTAGCTCTTGCAAGTTAAATATTTTGACATGCAAATCATTTGAGAGGTGAACGTGTAGTGTTAAGTCGAGACAAGGGGTGAAAAGATAGATTTGTGATAATATCGCCTACTCACAATGTTTCAGTCTTGTTTTTCATCAGGGTTATGCAAATTCCTAATTTTGAGCCGACCGCCAGGTCGGTCATCCAAATCACGTGCGTGGAGTCAACCTGAGCAGAGCTTTTGAGAAGTCTGATGGGGGAACGTGTGGTTTTTAAAGCTACTAAGAACATGTGGTCTTTAACTTTCTTCTTTTATCTTGTCTTTACACCAAAGTTGTTTTTAAAAACGACTAGGGCTTCTATCAGTTGAAACCATTCTAAAGTTTGAAACAGCACAGCAAGTCCTGCAGAATCGGATCAACTCATTCACAAAATAATTTCATTAAAAAACAAAAATAAACAAACATAGGGACTTTGGAGGATCGGTCTTTAGGGGCGGGGAAGAGAAGCTTGTCTGCATCCATGATGTGGCTGGTGGTTGTGTTCTTGGCACCATTCCCTGAGAGAGTGTCGAACTGCGCATCTCCAGCAACAAAATACACACACATCTTATGTCACACACACACACACACCATTGGAATCATTGAGAAATTAAATAAAAATCATTTGTTTCTTTCACTGACAACTTTGGATTGACCACTGTGGCTCAGAACGCTCTTGGTTTTTTTTTCATGGAAAGAAAAAGTGGCACCAGTTCACACACATGCACGCGGCAAAATATAAATATTAACAATGTAGGCTACCAACAATGGTACCCAAAAACAGGCTTGTAGCTGAGAAAATGTTCTATAAAAATATTGGATATTGGGAGCCATAATCAAACGTAAAATATTAAAAGAAAGGAACTAATTTTTGCCATGAATTAACAATGCCTTTACGTAGCCGTTAATGTATTGGCCTACCGTTCGGTGTACTGGAATTCGGATTATATGTAAAATACGTAACCTTGCCATCGGTGGAAACTAAAGTATCCGTGCATCCCTAGAACAAAAAAAGGAAGCTGAACTCTGAACTTGTGCACAACGTAAACATTTTGTAGACGTACATAGCCAACAATGTCTGGCTGCAGAGGGGACATAAACCCACAGTACAAACAGCAAAAAGGGCCTACTAGGAAGGAACTAGCCAGGGGGTCAAGTGATGGAACCAAGGAAACAATGTCAAGGTGACGACTATGTATGGAGACACTACACAATGGCTGCGACAGAAGATCTAAAACAAAGCCACATTTACAATAATTATGCGTAGGCCTAGAGATAAACATAAAACAAAAAGAGAACCCCTTTTATGACCCTCGGAATATCCCAGGGCTGACAGCTCAAAATATAATAAAATCATCATCTCTTAAAATTAATAAATACATAATTCAGAATCAATAAAAAAAATAACATTAAGAAAACCCCATATTACAGATAAAAAAAGAAGCAATAAATTAACCAGAATATCATGCAAGTCGATAAGCCCAATGCCAACATTTCAGGAGGACTCTTTAAATGTTCCAATTCTAAACATTTCACGAGAGGCAGCGTTTTCAGCCTATGAACTTCATTACCTATAATCCATCCAAGAGAGGCTCCGTCAGCTCTATACTTGATATTATATTATTACAGAGACTTGATTGAGCAACTTGGTGACACTCAGGCCCACAGGGGAAGTGTAATTCATTAATATGGACCATAGATAATATCAGTGACTTGAAAGCGCTGCCTCTCAGTTCTCCTCATCAAAGTCTTTATTGCTGGTGGCAGAAGAGGGAGGAGTTTGAGTTGGAGGAGAGGAAACAAAACAAAAAGTACAAAACAATGAGCACCATCTTGAAAATTCAGTTAATCTCTTTATCTCTGTCCTTAGCACCCTGGATCAGCAGAGGTGGGGGGCATAGAGGGACCCCAGCAGCCCTAAACAAAGCCAGTGTCCACTTCCAACACCGGCGACTCCACCCACACCCTCAGTTCACGTTGCAGCCAGCCATGGCGGACAAAGAAGAAATTGGAAACGGAGAAGAAATAATGAAAAGGCCATCTCAAGTGCGCCTTCCGTCTCGCTCGCCACAGCCATTCTGCTCCTCGCCGTGCTTATTCAAGTTTAAATGCCCGTCAGGTTTTAACCCCCCACCCCCACCACCAACCACCCATCTCCCTTGGCAACAGGCTCGTCTTCCATTCACTTCCCAACTTTGTTTCATTACACTTTTTGCCATTTTCTCTTAGTGTGCTTGTAGTGAAGCCGTGCACTCGCGTAATGTGTAAATCCAATACCCTGTCTCGTAGGCGTGCACAGTGAGCGTGCACAGGGAGCGTGCATGTGAGTCTCTTCACCAGGCTGTTTGATTTCTTTCTTTTTTTTGCGTTTTTGAAGATTTTTCTTTTCTACTGCACGATAAATGTGTCCGGAGAACAAATGTACAGGTGTTTATTTACTGGACGCAGACACCAGGGGCCCGGTCTGTGTGTGAAATCCATTCTCCCGTGTGCATACACAATAATCCATACCCTCACACACACTTGCCTGGGCTCCACTAGAGTGCTACACAAAGACCCGGCTGTGTCTGTTGATCTTGAGGATCTTGCTCAGCCGCTGCTTGGCCGTGGCCATGCCCTTCTTCGGACGCTTCCCTGCAAGGAAGGAAACAACAGACATCAATAGTAACATCCACGTCAGACATCCAAGAACTGTGTCCTTTGAAATGATGTTGAAGGACTTATGTATGGCTGTAGAAGTCTAAAAAAATGGTTGTTATGCATACTTTCCTTTATTTTAGGCATTTAAACATAAGCTTTTTATCCAAAGTGACTTAATGAATTTAGGACGATATCGTCAAGGGGGGGGGGGGGATCCCGCTAAAGGTGCATTTAGGCAAGTTGTGACATTGGGGATCGAACCCAGTACCTTTCGGTTGAGAACACCCCACCACTATCCTTTAGGAATGGATTCAGGCACGTTTACAATCAACAGTATCAATCAATCGCTAGCGCCCCCCCCAAAAAAACAATAATACAATCTCCAAACCTTTAGTGGCCTGATTGCTGATGGGCGGGGGGTTGGGGGCATGCCTCTTGGATGGGTGCAGCGGGGGGGACATGGAGGGGTCACAGTACTGGTAGGTGTCCGTCTCGGGGCTGCCGGCTCCCATGCAGAGACCCTGGTGGTCCCAGGCCTCACTGCTGCTGTTCCCCTGGCTGTCCATGGGGCTCTTGTCGCCGTGGAGACGTGGGTGGAGGTGCTGCGGGCCCCCTGCTGGCGTCACCATGTCCTGGGGTGAGGAGGGGTGGCCCTCGGGTCTGGACCACCAGAGCTCCTGGGGACCGGGGCCCTCCTTCTGGGGCTCCGAGGAGGAAGAGCACAGCAGGCCGGCCATGGACAGCATGCCCTGGATGGCCTCTTCTGTGCTGGGTGAGGTAGGATGTTCTCTGGAGGAAGAACGCGTGGAGAGACACAAACACACACAGGATGAGTTTGCGTTGGATTTGTTTCCGCTTCATAAGAAAAGAAAACTTTTTCATCATTTCAAAATAGAACCTTTTCTACGAGAGTTAATTTAGCCCCGAATGATGTGGCACAAAACATAAACATTCTTGATGTGTTCTATAAACACTTGGTGTATGACAATTTCTATGTTGTGTACTGAGCAATGATTATGGCCTTTTGGAATGTAATGTAATGGGCATGGGTGACCAACCCAATCCTCCCCATGGGGTTGAAGTGTATCGTAACTAAAGACAGAAGATAAAATCAAAACACAATGTTTAAATACCAAGGTTCTTGAGAGCCACATTTGATGGCTGCACTAAAATAAATACAAAACCAAGAAGATCATTTTGGTTAGAGATCATGCGAGGAGGTCCAGTACTCTTTGAGACAGTGGTAGTGGTGGTGGAGCGTCTCTCACCGTTTGAGTGGTTTGTGTTTGTGCCTGAGTGTCTGGACAGACGTCTGGTCCAGCTCTATGGTGTGCCCTGAGCCTTTCTGGTCTCCCCCCTCCAGGGAGCTTCCCGAGTCCTCCTCCTCCTCCGATGATGAAGATGATGAAGAAGACGAGGAGGACGACGACGACGACGATGAGGAAGATGACGAAGACGATGATAATGCTTTCCGCTGGATGGGGATAAAGAGAGGGAACATTTTCAAAAGTTGTGAAAACACTTGGTACAGTCTGTTGCATCGTTATATGATGTTACTTTATGTTATGATATGATGTTACTTCGTTAAATGTTATATTACTACACATTTCATTTCAAATGCATTGGTTTGGTGGTCTATACATTTAAAGTTTATTTGAACCACCTGTTTCAGCTCCATTTCGAACACAGATTTTCAAAAATGCGTTTTGGGCTAAGTTCTAGTTGACGCGTTATCCCCATGGTTACAACACACGAAGACTTTGTGATACCCTTCTTTAAGCTAGTACCATTGTTGTGTTTAGTGTTATGAGCGATGTTGTATATGAAATGCTCCAAACACCGTGGCGACTATAAGTGTCTGAGAAGCAGACAGATATCAACCACTGCCCAGATGGAGCTCCATACATCCATACACACCTTACCAATCGGTATCCCTGCTTTCGATTGGCTCAAATCAGTGCTGGGTGATGTCACTTACCAAGTGTCCCAATCAGAAACGGCAATGTCTATATGATGTTTCTCTGTGGTGACTGTGCCTTGTCCCTGTTTGTTGAATTGTTTTAAAACATGTTTTCAGAGTCTTTCAGGGTGCAGTTGTGGATTCGGTGGGGTTACCTGGGTGGGAGAGTCGCTGTCCGAGTCCCCATCTGAAGCGCTGGAATGTTCTGAGGCTTCTTCCCTGAGTTCACTCTTCACCCGCGCCTCTGCTCCTGGAGAGACAACAACAGAACAACATCACCATCGACAAAACTTCAAGCTATAAAGAAAAACTGTTATTAAGTAAACAATAGTTGCCAAAGGTTGAGCCTTATCAGAATATCTCTGTTTGTAATTTGGATGGGTGTATTCTATACCCCCCAGCAACCATCTGCAGTGGACCATTGTCCAAAACAAATACCACAACAATGCATTCACTGCAGCGCTGGCCCTGTCACTGTGAAAACCCCATTTCCAGCTTAAATCTGTGCCAGGTGACTCCTATTTCACTTCCTATTTAAGTGGCATGTTAAATTATATATGTTGGGTATTGCTGTCAAGTCCAGTTTAGAATGCATCGCTATCAATATTACATAATTCAAAAAAGAAATAGAAAACAAATGCCAAACCTTCTTGAACTGAAATCATCTCAAAGTCAACGCAGCACAACATTCTGCACTGGACCAACACAAAAACCACAGCATAATGCCGGCCCAAAATGTCCCCACCGATGGAGGCTGCTGTGCCCGGGTGACTTACCCAGCAACGAGAGCTTCTCTACCGGGCTCTGAGGTTCTGGACGGCACCCCTCGGTTCTCTGGTCCTTCGGCTGGCCCACAGTGCTCTTAGGCCCCTGACCTCCCTCTGAGGGCCTCCCCCCCTCCGACTTGATGGGACTGCCTCCCACTCCCAGTCGCCTCACATCCCTGCACAGACGCATGAAAACGTGATTAGTATTGATGAATAAAGGTTGTCACTGGTTAACAGGACTAAAATATCCACAGATCTGCTGCACTTGCAAGCATGCCTCGTCTCACTGTCAATAATGTTGACACTTACATTCTGTGTTTTCATTTCTGACGAAATGTAAACACAGAATGTAACATTATCATTATCGACAGTGAGATGAGACATGCATGCAAGTCTATTTCTTTTTCATTCTTATGACTGTCCTGCACTTCTGCTGTGACACTCACTTCCTGCTGTGTGGGAATCAATCAAGCACATCTCATCATCAAATTGTATTTGATTAGCTGAGCCATTAAATATTGTTGTTGAATGGATGAAACTTTGTGCTCCACTAAATTGCTTTTTGGATGTAATCTTTGGATGGATCTCAATCCTCAAACTCAGCTGTGGCCTCAGCATCTTTGTTCGTCTGGATCTAGTTCTCTCCAGAACCCTCTGGAACCATTTGGTCTCGACTGAGGTCACTGTGAGTACACCGTGGTGAACGCCTGAAGTGAGCCCCGTGCCGTCGCAGTGTCTCACCGGATGATCCTGCCGTTGACCAATGTGAGGCGCAGGTGGTTGTCCTCCAGGAACTCCAGCGCAGCAGCCGATGCCGTCGACACCTTGTTCAGCTTCCCGTGGACCTTGGAGCAGAACGCCTGGTCCTGAGAGAGAGAGAGGGTCAGACAGGCTACCACTAGTCACACGCTGTCCTTTCACTTGTGTGGTCTTTCTGCACACATCTTACTGCTGGTTGGTAGATTAATGGCCGACTTGCACTAGTAGAATGTTGTGCCATTTAATAAAAGAAAAGAAAATACATAACGGCACTGTGTTTATATGCAAAAACGATCCCTGTTGATGACGTCCTGAGCGTACACCACATCGGCCAATCGTACCTTATTAACATCGGTATCGGTAATGGTCAAGAAATCCGAGACTTCTGAGATTCCTACCACACATTCACACACACATATAAATATATATATATATATTAGGGCTGTCAATCGATTAAAATATTTAACTCGATTAATCGCATGATTGATCATAGTTAAT